>JAJKFI010000038.1:12348490-12363515 GCA_029204185.1 Lerista edwardsae | reverse complement strand
CCTGCTAGAAAGCTCCTCCTCCTTCTCTGCTAGAAGCCCTTCCTTTCCTGGGTTGATGTGACCCTCTAGTGCAGTGGTCCCCAAACTTTTTAGCAGTGGGACCCACTTTTTAAAAATGACGCTCCATTGGAGCCCACCGAAATTTACAAAACTTAAAAAAGGTGATCTAGAAAGGAATAATTTCTTTATTTATTGACAAGAAATATTTTATTTATGTACTCATTTGAAAACAAACCAAACCAAAACCTTGATCCATTTCTTGTAATGAGGCAGCCCTATGAATAGTCCCAAGATTTGAGGGGCTTATTATGTGATCCAGAGTACAGCCTAACCTGAAGTTAGGCTGGCACAGTTAAGCCAGCAAAATTTGGCTGGCACAAGGGACACAGTAAAGCATGCTTGAACCTCTCTTGTAGGCAGGGAGGCCAGCACACAGACATGCACCATCCTTCCTGACTCCGCTTTACCGGTTGATTTACGCCACTTTAGAGTACCTACCTCGAAAAGAACAAGCTACAGCTTAATTTCGAGAAATCCAAAATCATGGTCTTGAGAAAGTGTGGAAACATCGTTCGTGGCAGTCCAAGGGCAAACATATCCAACAAGTTAAAACATTCAAATACCTGGGTCTGACCTTTCACTATAAACTATCTTGGGTCCAGCACCGTCTTTCTGCGGTTAAATCTTCAAAACTCTTGGCCCAGTCCCTCCTGCGCTTCTTTTTTGTTCATGGTAACTCATGCATCCCAGCTGCTTTATGTATTTTTAATGCCAAGATTTCTTCCCATCTAGTATATGGCATTCAACTTTGGTTACCTGCACTTAACTACGAGGTGGAGAGTATACACCCGATGTTCTTATATAAAATCTTCGGCGTAGCTCATTGTGTCTCCTATGCAGCTCTATGCTTGGAGGCAGGCCAAATTAGACTCGAGTATCTGGCATGGGTCAGCTTCTGTCAATTTTAGCTTTCCATTTGTTTTAAAGCCGAGTACTCTCCCCTTCTTAAAGCCCTGCTCTCTTTGCTGTCTTCGAGGCTTTCCCTTTTCTACTCCAAAATTCGATCCATAGGACTCTCGGTTGACCTCCTGGGAGCTGGAACCTTGAATAATGCGCTCAGGATGCTCACACTCAGATTAACAGATATAGAAAGGCAAAACCTCTTCGCAGCAGCCACCAAGATCTGTTCCCCTCTTCACTTTCAATTACCAATTATTTTTGGTCAGTCCCCCAGTTACCTTTTCTTGCTGGAGGATCCCCAGCTTAGATGCGCTTTTACGCTGGCTCGCTGCAATGTCATGCGTTGTCTGCTAGATTTTGTCAGCAGTCAGAGACCTCCTCTTGTTGTGGCTGTAACATAGGGGACCCTGAATCTTTGAATCACATGTTCTAATTTTGCCCCTGGTATGAAGATCTTTGCACCACTCTTATGAATTCTGTTGCCCCATCTTTCAGGAGTCAATGCTGATGTCAGCTTATGCTCCCTACTTTCCTCTTCTGATAAAGCAACCATCACACAAGTAGCTATTTATTTTTACACTATTATTGAGAGACGTAGAATCAAATCTGAATCCCATGCTAGCTTACATTTGGTATCCCCCTATAAGGCTAATTATAAATCATTGGTATGCCAAATCAACAAGACTTAGGGTCTATTTTAGGAGGGGTTTTTTTTTTTTAGGACCGAGAGTTCAAATACTGTATTATCGCTGTATTAATGTTATACTATGTTTATTGTAGGGACGTGGTGGCGCAGCGGGTTAAACCGCTGCTGCTGGGCTTTCCGACGAGAAGGTTGGGAGTTCAAGACCATGCAACGGAGTGAGCTCCCGTTGCTTGTCCCAGCTCCAACCATCCTAGCAGTTCGAAAGCACCTAAATGCAAGTAGATACATAGGGACCACTTCGGTGGGAAGGTAACAGCGTTCCATGCGCTACGGTGTATAATCATGCCGGCCACGTGACCATGGAAGCTTGTCCTTGGACAAAATGCCGGTTCTACAGGCTTTGAAACGGAGATGAGCACCGCCCCCTACAGTCGGTCACGACTAGACCATTCGGTCGGGGGGGGGAAACCTTTACCTTTATGTTTATTGTACTTTGTATCTTGTTTTATACCTATTAAAGGTTTCTGAACTGAACTGAACTGAACTGTGCTGGCCTAACTTCAGATTAGGATTGCGCTTTCACTGCCCCCCCATTACCTGCCATTGATGGACTTGGAAAAAACATACACCAGAAAAAAGATGCTCCGACATTTTTCTCCCTATATTTACACAAACTGCAGAATCTCAGCTGCAAGGCAATTAATTGCAAACTGCAGGAGCTTTGCTCTTTGCAGGGCAGTCAGTAGCTATCTGATTTTTGAGTAGCATCAGAGCTGGAAGCAATTATTCATTATCTAATCTTCCCATCATCTGTGTATTCGCAGGACCCACCAGAAATCGAGTCCCAACCTATGGTTTGAGAAATGCTGCTCAAGTGCTACGATCAGGAACTAAACATGGGCACAGTTACACCAGGATTAGAGGTCATGCTCTGAAATATGGCATTGGAAGGGAATATAAGGTGCATGTAAAGGAGACTTGCACCCAAGCATTTAACTTTGGCTAACAAACCTGATGTTAAACTTGATTATCGTTTATCAAAAGAAAATCCAAGAAGAATAAGCATAATAAAGCCTGTTTTCTCCACAACGCTCTTTATGCAGAGAAATAGAATGTTAGACGTGACCTTGATAAAATGAAAACGGGTGTTCTTCATGCGCTCTTGAGCATCAAAGAAATGTTTAAATAAATACAGTATATGGCCACTGAAGAGATAGAACACCAGAAAGTCTGAAGGTGGGGAGAGAATGGATTGCAGGTAAAATGTGAATAATGTGAAGAATGTCATATTCATTTTGATCAACTGCATTGTTCTGTCATTGCTGTTCCTTTGAGAGGTACTTTGCAAGCCACGAAACAACAGGACAAAACCCTTCGCTTTTCAGACAAACACCTCAGTCAAGGTTGTATATCAGCTGTATTTGTAAAGTAGCATTCAGTCATTCACTCAAAGCATTTTGAGTTCTTCCTTCTGGAGCACAGATTCAAGGCATACGCACGCAGGCACATATGCGCTGCACACAACCCTACAAAGAGCCGTCACCAGGCCCACACAAACTCATAAGGTTGTACCGTGCCCTGCCCACCGGCTCACTTGAGAACAACACAGTGGCTCCATTTCAATGCGCACGAACAGGGCTGGTGTTTGGAATGTGTAAGGAATGCAGGCACAGAGACGGATCATTAAAGACATGGTGGTATTATGAGCTGGCAGCACTGAGGCACTGAGGCACCTGGTGGGCCACCGTGAAATGCAGGAAGATAGACTAGATGGACCCTTGGCCTGATCCAGCAGGGCTCTTCTTATGTTCTTATGAGAAGCTAAGGACAGTCTTACTGGATTGGACCAAGGTCCGTTATTTCGGACCTTTCCAACTCTTTCCGACAGCTTCAGCAGATGTTTCTAGACAGCAGTGGCAGTCCTGCCATTAGCCTTGGGGGGACAAATACCCCTGGGGGGGCAGGCCGCACAGCATCCCTGGGCCCTCCAGAGGCCGTCAGAAGCGTCCGAAGGGCTGCTAAAGAGTATTTCTGATTTACCAACAATGGATGTTGCTCCATCAGATGGATGTTGCTCCAACTGGCGGGGATGGTGCGGGCGTGGAAAATGAGGCAGAACGGCACAACCCATCATGGCCTATAGCCCATGATGGACTTTTCCTCCAGAAATCTGTCCAATCCCCTTTTAAAGGCACCTAGTCCAGATGCTGCCACCACCTCCTGTGGCAAAGAGTTCCATGGAGTTCTAAAAGCTTTAAGTCCAGATTCCATGCTGGCAACAGGCTTTCAACCAGGCCCAGTACAGTCTGATGGAGCAACAACCATCCCTGCTGGTCCACCAGATTCCTTGATCTGTGGCCTAAAAGTGCTGTGCAATCGTACCTCCATGGCACCCATAAGAGACAGAACAGGAAAAAGCAAGGATGTTGGCCAACACAATGTGGTGACCTTCAGGAGCTGCAGGTGGTGATGCAACCTTGTCTTCAGCTCTTCTAGAAGTTGCCTTGTGTGTGCATTAGCAGGGGCAAGCCATCTGGTTCTGCCTGCCTGCCAGTTATCAGATGCCACTGTGGCCTCAGGTTACCAAGTATTCTTCTCCTTTTAAACCTCAGAGAGTGCTAAAAATGAAGTGGGTTTGAATGGAGAAGGGCAATGGGAGTAATAATGGCTTCACTGGCTTTCTGGTGCACTAATCTGTTCCAGCTGACCTGATGGAAGGCCTTCCTTTGTAGCCCACGAAGGCTGGGCTCCATTAGTCAGTTTCAAGTGCACAGTTCTTGCAACCAACAGTACATTTTCTTTGCTAACTAACTAATGCAAATAATGAGGTGTAATATGTCTCAATAACATTTATTCAAACAATTTAACACATCAAATTTTAATTTAAAAAGAAGTGTCAAGTCCCTGAATACTTACCTTTTGGACTGATTTGGCTGAACACTGAAAAATGACCACAGTGTTCTTTCTTAATGATGAGTAATTAGATGGAGGACATTTTGTATGTTTTCCTCTGTGTGTCCTTACAGTGAAAGGGCTGGAGATTTAAGGCACAATGTGTGCAATATATATCAGCTCAGCCCACACAGGGGACACATTACAGCAGTCTTTCTTCTCTTTCTCTCCTGGGGGATGTGTGATTCATGACCTGCTGGTTGTTACTCAGAATTGAAGCTGGGTGGATACCCCTCTCCTTCTAAGGATGCAGGACAACAAGCAGAGGAGAGGTTGCTTTGTATGCCAGGACTCTGGGAATGCATGGACAACCATAAGGGGAATGCGCGTGCACGCGCGCGCGCACACACACACACACACACACCCCTTCTGAACAATGGCAAGTGTACTGTGGACACAAGGAAGGGCAAAGAAGGAAAAAGGCTCCATTGAGGTCTAAGCAGATCCCCTTCTGGGGGAAAGCTGTATCTAAAGTGGGATGGATTGTGTCCGTATCATTGTGCTAAATAAACACTGGAGACTCAGAGCGCAATCCTAACCTGGAGTTAGGCGGGCACAGTTAGGCCAGCAAAGTTTGGCTGGCACAGCGACCACCGTAAAGTGTGTTGGGACCACTTTCGGAGTCAGGGGGGATGGCGCACATCTGTGTGCTGGCCTCTCTGACTCTGAGAGTTGCCCAAACATACTTCACGGTGTCCCTTGTGCTGGCCAAACTTTGCTGGACTAACTGTGCCAGGAAATAGTATAGGAAATAGTATCATGTAGTCTAGGAAATCTACAGACTCCTTGATCAGAAGAACTTATCACTCACTAAAAAGAGAAAAGCAAAACCCTCCATTATTGAAACACATCGGAATGACTATTTGGTAACTCTACCAATAAAAACTCACAACCTCTTTAGTTTCCTCTGTTGGAATACGCCACCAAGATATGCTATCTCTAGACCCTGCAATAAAGGCTTCAGACTCTTAAAACCTTGACAATCCCCACTCTCCTGGTATGTTTGGAGACACCAGATCATAAAATGACATCACTGTGATAACAAGTTTGTTTTCCTTCATGTTTCGTCTCCTTTACAAATCGGTTAGACAGGATTTTAACCATCAACCAGGTCAATCACTTGGAAGCTGGACTTTCAAGTTTGCGGATCACATGCTGAAGCCATTCATTTCCACAAGGGTTGATCATTTCTCTGTTCAGTTTCCAAAGTCCTCAGCATTCTTAACATATGCTCAATCTTTATGGGCAAGGGAGGGCAAAAACAGGGGCAGATTGGGCTTAGGACGGGCAGCTCAGGCAGCCATACATGCAGTGGTGAAATTCAGCCAGTTCTCACCTATTCTGCAGAACCGGTTGCTAATTTTAGGTTGGGAGAGGGAAGAAAGGCAGCGGATGGCCCAAGGCCGCCCTGAAGGACATAGAACCGGTTGTTAATTTATTTGAATCCCACCACTGCTTACATGTACTTTTTTTGAACGTGCACCAGCTAAATAGTTGATCAGTTCCAAGTAGCCAAATAGGACAGGCTGGGGCTCGACACAGGATAAGGGAAAAACTATCCCCTTTCCCAAAGGTGATCTCCAGCCCTCTCCAACCCTGCGTCAGGTACAGCATAGGCTATGTGGCCTGGCTGTACCGGTGCAGGGTTAGAATGGTGCTGTTAATTGCACAGATAGGCTCATTAGGGAGCCTTGATTAGCTGCACCCCCTGTTGAGTATGCTTTTGTAGCAAACCCACGTGTTCCTTTTTGTAGTATGTGAAAATACTTGCCAACGGAGGTGGTGGATTCTCCCTTACTGGAAACCTTCAAGCAGAGGCTGGACAGGCACCTTCTGAAGATGCTCTAGGAGGGTTTCCTGCTCCAGGCAGGGGGTTAGACTAGATGACCTTGTAGGTCTCTTCCAATTCTATGATTCTACGAAAATGACTTTTATGGCAGGCAACCTAAAGGACAAACTGGCCTTTACCTTGAACTCATAGTTTGGTCTTTAAGCGCTTGAAATTTTTTTGCCCTTGCTAAAAATCAGATCTGGGGGAAGGGAGCATCGGGACTTTGACAGGGGAGGAGAGAGGTTTTAACACCTTCTCTGTGGTTCTGATTTGGTTTGGGGTCCTTGCCTAGGCAGTGAGCTCCCATTAACACAGAAATGGAAGTGCAAATGTGCAAAGCCTCTCTCCACCCTAACCAGAAATGTGATCTAGTTTGTGCCCTTTCCCCATGGAAAATTCCCCACACATACAAGTGCCAATATATGCATTTCATATAACATATATAATTTGATCATAAGTTTGTGACTGATCCCAGTCCAGTGAGAGCAACATATAATCTAAAAGCAATATATATTGACATATGTCCTTAAGATTTCACACTGGACAATGCCACTGTTTCACTGTTTGTCACTGTTATGAGAAAGCAGCCAGTCAAGGAGGAAAAAAACCTAACATATATGGGAGTTCAGTTTTGCAAAAATTACTGCATAAATTTTGCATCCTCAGCTCATGTATTCACTTGTATTAGCCCTAAAATTCTTGTATACTTGTCACTGTAATTACCATAAGCAAAATTTACTAGTGGATAAATCCAAATCATATTAGAAAATAAACAGGATTTAAAGAAATCAAATAAAAAATATGGATCAACTAGATAACGAGAGAGAGAGAGAGAGAGAGAGAGAGAGAGAGAGAGAGAGAGAGAGATGTAAAAGAACAATCATAGAAAAGACGAGAAGAAAGACAATTGTTGGGTAAATCAGATGGTTTTCTGAAATTTAATAACTTCTTTCAGTGCTAAGAAGCAAATGGGTACTTACAATGAAGATTGCTTAAATAAGTTTCCTGCATGTATTTACCTGGGCAAATCACTCAGTTCCTCAGGAATTCACAGTGATTGTGTGTCTAACCTCCCAAAACCATTTCATCTTCAAATGCTTTGCAGAAGCAACAGAGAGGCAAGCAAGCAAGTTGTGAATAAAGAGCACCTTTGCCTCCTGTTATTGCTTACTCAACTAAAGATAATGTTACCTTAAACATAATTCTCACTCACCAGACCATGTGTTCCAAGAAGCCCAAGTTGAAAATCCTACGGAAAAGTCCTGCCATACTACTTGCGCCTGACATGGATGATCCAGGGGCAACCGTATCAAATGGTCCCAGCTTACTTCCGCTTAAAGTGGCTTCCTTCTCCTGGGGAAGCTATTTTTTGTGTTGTAGAGTGAGAGTGGGCGAGACACTTGTTTGATGTCATAGCCCAAGCTACAGCCTCATGATAGGGTGAGGATGTATCATTCAAAGGTGATGTTATCTCAAGAGACCAAACTCCATCTATTCTGAATTCTCCAGCAGGCTAGTTAGCCAAACTGAATACAAGAAGGAAACATAAGGCTTTTCCAGCTTTGATAGACTCTTCAATAGGCAATGCACATGCTCGCACGTGCATGCACATACACACACACACACACACACACACACACACACACACACACACACACAAACCCTAACATGCAGATAAGCTGATTAGTACATTGGACCTGATTTTTGACTTCTCCTGATCTTGAACACAATGTGGATACTTTCTCAGACATGACTAATTGTTACTGTTATTATCTTCTTGTGGCACATCTAGCAGCCCAATCCTAATCTGCGCGGGTTGGTGCTGCCTTATGCCATGCTGCAGCAGTCCGAATAGGACTACTTAGAGCTGGGCCAGCGAAATAGCTGACACTAAGGCCAACTGGGCCAGGGGTTAGGATCTGGACTAAGGTCCAGAGACTGGCCCCACTCCCCTTCCTGGTCTGGTCTGCCCATAGGCTCTCCCTCCCCCACCTTCCTCCACCTCATTCCGCCTTCTGCCCTCCCTTTGCCCTCTTCAGCCCCCCCCCCCGCCATACCGGCCGAACTCAGCCAAGGTCAACCTACCAGGCTCAGACATCCATGCGCTGGCTCAGCATCCTCCAAAGGAGGCACAAATGCTCTTTATGATGCATTTGCGTCACGTCTGAACCGGCACAAGAGACTTGTGCCAGCCCAAGCGTATTTCTGTATTGTGCTCTGCAATCTTAAACTCAAGTTCCTGGGAGTAAGCCCCATCAAACATGATGGGACTTACTTCTGAGTACACACACATAAAGGTAAAGGTTTCCCCATGACTGAATGGTCTAGTCGTGACCGACTGTAGCGGGCGGTGCTCATCTCTGTTTCTAAGCTGAAGAGCTGGCGTTCGTCCTGAGGACAAGCTTCTGTGGTCATGTGGCCAGCATGACTGTATGCCAAGGCGCACGGAACACTGTTACCTTCCCATCGAAGTGATACCTATTTATCTATTTATCTATGTATTTAGCATACATGCTTTCGAACTACTAGGTTGGCAGGAGCTGGCACAAGCGATAGGAGCTCACTCCGTCATGCGGTCTTGAACTGCCAACCTTCCAGTCAGCAAGTTCAGCAACAGCAGTTTAACACACAGCACCACCACATCCCACATCCCACATCCCACGTCCCACACACACAGGCTTACACTAGAAGTTGGTGTCAGTCTATTTGTACTTTTGGAGGATGATTATGAGCCCTCGTTTCCTGTAGAAAATCCAAAACATATAGGGCACCCTTCACAGTGCCCTATAAATTTGTGGCCACAATCCTAACCTGGATTTACTTTGGCTGGCACAAGAGACACCGTAAAGCACTTTTGGACCACGCTCGGAGTCAGGGAGGATGGCCCACATCTTTGTCCTGGCCCAAAGGGTGGTCCAAATGTACTTTACGGTGTCCCTGGTGCCAGCCAAACTTTGCTGGCCTAACTGTGCCGGCCTAACTCCAGGTTAGGATTGCACCGTGTATTGCTTATCAATTTAGAGCTTATATTGGGCACCCTTCACAGCCAAACACTGCAGGCAGCACAATCCTACCATGCGCAGGAGTAGGCAGGTTGGCTGGCTGGCCTGCACCGCATCCTACGCAGTGTAGGAGGCATCTGGAGCTTACTGCGGAACCCCGGGGTAAGCCCCAGGCGTGTTTGCACGTACCATGCATTTAGGCCCTCAGCGTATAGTATTATAATGCTTGTCATTTCAGTGCAAATTTGAGCAGGGAAGGGTAAGATGAGGTGTAGCCTTATACTCCTTCAGCCGTTTGACTGAAGTTACGGCTACAGCTTGTGTCTTCCACTGGGGCATATAACCTTGTCTCAAACACCAAAGATTCTTCAGCTATCAGACTGTTAACAATATGGGCCCAGTTGGCTGCTTTGTCGTCGTGTGACCTTGGGCAAGCAATTTAGTCATTCAGTGCCTCATTTCCCCATCTGTTTAATGTTGGTAATAGCACCTCCCTATCTCACAAGAGAACAGAGTCAATAAATAAACTCAAGGCCACAGGACACTCCTATGCCATCGTAATAGGTTATGCGTAAGAATTAGAGATGGACCTAAGGTGACGGGGATTGACTTCACAGAGCTGCCCAAGGTTACTTTGCACGGAAGCTGTGCGCATGTTAATACTGTTAGATTGATTAAAACCAAGGACCATAATTTGGACTGCATTTAAAAATGGCTGCTTTGATTTATCTGTGTTTTATCCTACGCATCTGGCCTCTGATGGCCGTGTCTCTTTTTGCAGTTCCTAGATAAATGTCTGTCCAAGATAGCTTTAGCCTGCTGTGTTCTGCTCTGCAAAGCTATGGGAGATGGGTCTCATTAGGCCTCAAGAGCATTGCCCTTGTTAATGTGCCCAGGTATCCATGTTACAGGAACTGACTCAGTGGTGTCATTCTATAATGAACTAACGGAACGGTGGGTGGGACTTACCACGTGATTGGCTGCGCGGTTCTGACGCATCGCCACCGTTCCGAGCCCCGCGCGGGCACCCCTGGCTTCGGAGGGGGTGCCCGCTTGCCTGGGTGGCGCGCTGGGTGCTGCGGAGAGCCGCGGAGGGGCGCGCCACCCGGAAGAAGCCCTCCGCGGCGGAACAGCAGGCGGCGACGCGTCGTGGGGCCCCTGTCAATCAAGGGGTAAGTCCCGCCTGCATTCCGGTACTTCATTATAGAATGACACCAGTGAACTGACTCCTATTTGCTGAGGCTTGGTTATCTGCACTGATAGTCAAGGAGCTTGCATGAGTTTAGCCGGAGAGGGGTGCAGCAGGGTAGACATTATGAGCACTCTTGGATAGTTGTTGTTCAGGCCAATCTCTAAATTGTCCACCTTAGTGCCATGCTGGAGCGACTCTCTGGTTCAAGAATGCCTTATCATTGTCACTGCCTCTTGTCCTTCTCATCCATCAACGAGAGGTTGCCCCCAGAAGCCTTTGTGTCATCTCATTGGCCTCTAAGGGCGGCACCCCACTTGTGGAGGGCGGGTGCCTGGAGGAGGTGGAGTGGCACTCTTGGCTAAGATACTCCTGGCATTGGGGCTGGACACCTACCGGCTCTGGCCCTGAGCTGGTGGTCAGCCCATATTGCCAGTGCTAGAAGTGACTTACAGCACTTTTGCTACATCAGCACCAGTGGTACAAGCATCCGCTGGCACTAGGCCCAATAGGATCAGGCCCCTAGGGTGCAATCCTAACCTGGAGTTAGGCCGGCACAGTTAGGCCAGCAAAGTTTGGCCAGCATAAGGGACACCGTAAAGTATGTTTCAAACACTCTCAGAATCAGAAAGGCCAGGACACAGACGTGCACCGTCCTCCCTGACTCCAAGAATGCTCCAAACATAGTTTTTTTTGTGTCCCTTGTGCCAGCCAAACTTTGATGGCATAACTGTCCTGGCCTAACTCCAGGTTAGGACTGCGCCCTTAATCCAGTGATGTCATTCAGGGGGAACGGACCAGAACGGGCGTTCCAGATCCTAACGGGCTCCATGGCTGGTTCCAGGTTCCCGACAAGTGCCAATCAAAAGTGAGTTCCTGTTCCTAAATCATTTGAATGACACCACTGCCTTAATCACTTCATACTTCCTTCACTGCTTATCAGGGTGGGACCATACCAATTTTGTTTTCTCTCGCACTCCTCTCTCCAATTTTTAGTTTTATAATAAGATAGTATTCAGCGACTGGCAATATTGTCAGACTATGTCTTTGTATGTTTTAGATCCCTGGATTTTATTGTGCTCCTTTGCCTTCAATGTTTTCTAAGAAACCAACAAACACTGCAGACCACCAAAAAATAGCACCTAGGAGGGTTTCCCCCACATCCTATTTACTCTGGTTGCACCATGATCGGACAAATTCATTTCTTGGTACTTTTAGTAATGGCTGCTTTGGTGGGGGGGGGCGAGGGAGGGTGTCGTGCAGTGGTGTCATTCAAATGATTTAGGAACAGGAACTCACTTTTGAGTTCAAATTCAAATGTTGAAAAAAAAGGGAAAAAAACCCCCAGAAGCAGCCACAGAGCCCGTTAGGATCCGGAACGCCCGTTCTGGTTCGTTCCCCTTGAATGACAGCACTGGTGTCGTGTCTGTAAAAAGATCTAGAAGGTAGCAATTATTTCTGCTAAAATGGCATTGCAGCTCTTCTGTGCTTCATCATTTCTAGGTGCGAAAGGGACTTTTCTTTTTACAAAGTTCATCAGATTTGCACAAGTACTTAATGAGAATAATTGACCTTACAAGTAAATCACCTAGCAATAAAACAGATACTATTGTTACAGAATAGCTGTTTACTTGCTTCAAGGATCGATTTATAATCTGGTAGCTTTATACCACTAAACTCATCAACAGTTTGCTTAAACAGCATAGCCCATTGCTTCATTGGCAAATAGCCAACATTTAACATTCAGTCGGAAAGTTTCCATGGGGCCCCAAACCAGAAAAAGCAAGTTGTTTATATGTACTTTGGTTTGATTGATAAATGACAACTCAAACGTCATGAAGATATTCATATGTATTTCTGGGTTTTTTCCAGCTGTAATAAGGAGGAGGAGGAGGAGGAGGAGGAGGAGGAGATCAATATAATTGTTGCCTTTTTTTGCCAGAGAATATCTTGGCAAAAATTATACTAATAATAGTAGGTGTTTTAGGCACTATACCAAAAAGCTTGGAAAAACATCTCGACACCTTAGGTGTAAACAAAGTTACTCCATATAATATGAGCTGCACAAATTCTGCAGAAATATCTCTAGATATCCTGGGTCCTTTGGAAAGATTCAATTTTTTTTTTAAATAACCAGATTATTTTTTAAATAACCAGCTGTGATTAACCAGATGATCATGATGATGATGTTATGAACATAAATCTATGAAGCTGCCTTATTCTGAGTCAGACTATCAGTTCATTTAGGTCAATGTTGTCTACATTGACTCTCAGCAGCTCTCCAAGATTTAGACGGTCTCCAGCCGGTCTTTCCTACTTTACGACTGAGCTACAGGGCACACTCCTACCCAGAGCCGAAATAGTGAGGCCGGCCAGCCAGTGCCATATTCGAAACTGGATCAGGGAGGCTGGAGCCTCCCCACGGCAAAGGCACATTAGCACCCTTACTGTAGGGGAGGCTCCAGCCTCCCCTATGCTCCCCTTGGCTCTAAGCCTGCTAAATAGCAGACGGCAGAGCCGAGAGGACTGCGCGGCCCGAATCGGGGCTTCATGGCCTTGGGATGAGGCCTTGGATTTGGCCTTATGGCCGAGTCCAAGGCCCTCCTCCCTCCCAGGCCAGCATGCCGGCCAGCACACCCTCCCACATCCTGCCCACATCCCTCCCAGAATCACCCTCCCCTGCCCACTCCCTCCCCAATCCAACAATGGCGCCTCCCTCATGCTGGCTGCCTTTGGCCTATGCGAGGAAGGGGTGGCATGGGCACAATGGGACCGGGACTGCCTGCAGTGCCGGTCCTGTTGCTTTAGCACCGACGTGAGGTGCCACTTGGTGCCCCCCCCATCGGCGCTAGGTGTGCAGCGGCGACGCAATGCCGTTGCATTGCCACTGCGCACCTTTTAGGATTGTACTGACAGTCCCATACAGAGAGAAGATCTGCAACTACTATGCACAATACGCAAGTGTCGGTTGCAGTTTAACAACAGGGCATTGCCAGCACCATCATGCCTTCCTCATTAACTTCTTTGGGGTCTGGCGAGAATGAGGAGACAGATGGACCCTAGATCTCATTCTCCACATCCATTCTTATGAACTTCAGTTCTGTGGGGAAAGCTGTGGGCCACATTCAGTGTGAAGCAAGGTGATGCTCTATGATGCTGTGCTGTGCTGTGCCTGTGCCCACTTTGCAGAAAAATCAACGGTGGAAGAATTTCAACAGGTGAATAAGAAAAGCCATTAAATCCACTGTGTGCCATGGCTGCCTGGTCCTCCATTCCAGGCTCTATCAGTGCATGCAAAAATCCTGTTTTCTCACAATGGTACCCAGGCAATTGCACTAAATCCAGAAACAGGCAAGATATTACTCACCGCATCCCATTCTCCCAATCGCCAAGCATCCCAAAACAAAATGTGCCTAATAGCAAAGAAAAAAAAAAAGTGCTGATGTCCAGTCCATGCAAATGGACATTCTCCTCTGTTATGAATGACTGGGCAAATGCACTCAGCCTCCAGTGTGATGTGATGTGACATCACAGAGTGCAGCTGCGGATCCAGACCATCACCCCCACAGGAGCTCATGAACCAGATCTGAACAGAGAAAGGCTGCCTGTCAGGACACTGGGGAAACAGTACACTCTCAAGCATGAGCAGCGCATGATAGCTTTCTACTTAACTCTCTAATACCAAACGCTGCTCCAAAAATGTAAGAATCCCAGAGGTTGTGTAAGAGTTGATTTAGAGAACACATATGCATACGTTTGGAAGTCTATTATCATCAAGCCCATATTGCATACTTATTTAACTCAGGGCCCCAGTGGGGGAAACAGTATTGATTAAATCAGTGAGGCCTGGATTTTATCTGTTCCTATCCAGGGCTAGTTCATGCAGGAGGCTAACAGCCCAGTCCTAACTGTATCCGCCCCTGCTGATGCAGCCATGCCAAGAGAGCGAGGACTGCCCCCAGAACATGGAACATGGCTCTCTTCATGTTTATGGATGAATTGTGGGAAACAAAATAAAACAAGCATTTGCCTGAGGTTTTGATATGTTTTCAGCTGTGAAGGGACCACGGTGTGCTCCTGAGTTAGTGGCTTGTCAACAGTGGTGTTCCCAGAGTGGGGGCACAGTACTACGTTTTCCAGGTGCCTCAGCATGTCGTGTAAGCAGCAGCCTCCTCTCACCTTTCCAGGCAGCGAGAGAAAAGTGGAGGCATATCCTCCATATTGCTCTCGTCGGAATGGCTATGAAGGCAAGGGGAGGGGCCGCTGATTACATAGCAAATCTAAGCACTGTGTGTGTGTGTGTGTGTGTGTGCATGCGCGTGCGCACACACACCAGGAATGTACAACTTGTCAGGATTCTGTTGCTGATAGAACCAGGGAAGAGAGAGAGAGAGAGAGAGAGAGAGAGAGAGAGAGAGAGAGAGAGAGAGAGAGAGAGAGAGAGA
>JAJKFI010000038.1:12310691-12327460 GCA_029204185.1 Lerista edwardsae | reverse complement strand
GTGTGTGTGTGTGTGTGTGTGTGTGTGTGTGTGTGTGTGTGTGTGTGGCTGTAAATCTTCCCTGTACTAATTAGAATGAGAGTGTAATCTTAAATTGTGCAGTATTAGCAAGACTGGCAGGCCTGTGCCAAATCCAATTCAAGCTTTGGTGCACTGGGAAGCCGCCCTGGGGCAAGGGTACATTCATACCCTTACCCCAGAGGAAGCTCCAGCCTTCCCATTAATTTCCTTGGGTCTGCGCTTGCTGAATATGTTGGGATATTGAAGTAAGGCCCTGGGAATTTACAGGCCTGAATGGAAAGGCCTATCACTAGGCCTTGCAGACCAGCAGTAAAGTGCTAAGTCATTCTGACTCTGCTTTAGCCTGGTAACGAGATCATGTGATCTTGGGTGGAATGTTGGAGACTATTTGATCAGGCCCAGGAACACTTGTTGCTAGTTCTGCTTTCTGTTTCTCTCTGTGTGTGCTGCTGCTGCTGCTGGACTTGCAGAAGTTGTTTTGCAGAACTTGCTGGAGCTGCTATTTGAAAAGCTTTACTGTATCTGTTATTTGTTTGCTGTTCTTTGCTGCAAGAAGCCTACTTCTGGAAATATAGAAGTTCTTGCTACACTAATTGTCTGAGTGATTCCTTACTGGAGTTCTGCAACCTTGGGACCTTCCCAAGCCTCACAGCTATAGGTTGCTTTGCGCTTTCATCAGTATAGCAGGCACAGAGGTGAGGAAGCCGCGTGGTCTGAATTGGGGCCGTGCAGCCTGGCTTGGATGTGGCCTAACAGCTGCATCCCCGCCCCCCCCCCCCCCCTCCCTGATTCCGGATTCCTGACACACCCCAGCCTGATTCCTCCCCCCTCCCGTCCTCCCCATGCCCAGAACTGCTCTTGCAACAGCAGAATTCTGCTGACGCAAGACCAGCACTGCAGTGCCTCTGCTTGGTGCCCATGGGCCAATGCTGCTGCTAGCATCACCGCTAGTGATGTTGGGCCAATGCAAGCATGTTGCATTGGCCCAAGGTGCATCTTCGGATTGTGCCCTGAGACAGATTCACATGTGCTTGCATGTTCAAATACATTGTAATTTCCAAGATGGTATCACCAAAATGGACTGCCATTAGACTCTTGGTTGGCTCCAGTCTAGCTCTGCCTACGCTAGCCATGCACATAGGATTGTCTATTTTGTGTGTTTGCCTCTCTAGAAACTTCTTCCATTATAGGGCTTTTACAAAGGTGAAAGGTACTCACTAGAGCTCAGAATGTGTGCAATGTCTGCTTTCCCCTCCTTCATCTACTGGAGGGAAAAAAAGGACCAGATGGAGCATTAGCATCTCAGTGACTACCGACCACAGACCATTATGACTAAATTCATGCCAGATCCACAGGTGACATAAATCTGCCAGATTCAGTTGTTTGTAATAGAGCTGGTCCCATTTTCGCTCACTGAAGATGCACCTGTTCCGGGATGCTAATGGGGCCAGTCCTTTTCCCACCGGGATCAACAAAGCCCCATCAGATGGTTTGCAAACAAACATTTTTACAAGATCCCAGGCAACCTGGATTCCTCTTGCCTAAATAATGGCACAAGCTGCCTTGAACTTTCAGATGATATATCTGCTAGCATTAACTTGGCTCACATCACCTTCCCCACCTTTAGTTCAAGGGACCTTGACAAGCTGTACAAATAGAGATGGGAGCATCCTGAGACTGTCGAGTGACTCAGGAAGGGTCAGACTTTCTGCTATTTGCTTAGGAAGAGATACCCTTCTGTAACAGCTACAGAGAGGAAGTGATGATATAGTCAGGTCAGCATAGGTCCAGTTTGTGCCGGACAGCTGGGAGATCAGAGGTTAGACACGTGCTATCTTTTGCTATGCAACATGCAAGAATAACAGAATTTTATGGGAATGGTCTACAGCGGCGATTAGTCAAACGGGGCCTTTTGCAATACAGATGATGTCTGGGTCTGTCTGAGTTTACTCAGGGTTTTTAGATAAGGAAAAGCCATGAATCTCCCTTTAACAATCCCTTGAGAAACCAGACACCTGGACTGCAAAACAAAAAGTCTGCACAACAGTCGAAGGAAATGTAAAGGCTTATTCTGTTCCCATGTAGCAGCAGTTCTATGTCAATGTGCATGGAGATAATAATATGTTTACGTTTTGTACCAGCCACTCCTGAACTGTGGACACATTTCAATAAGTGCCCAGGCAAGAATTGAACCTGGTGTCTCGGAGAGGACATTCGTTAATACAGCAGATGGGCATAATCCTTTTCTAGATTGGATGAGGATAGGGAATCAAAGGGCCTGATTCTCCGGCACTTTTCTCCGGTGATACTTTAGTACCATTGGCTAAAAGTGTTGCAAATGTGCCATAAAGTGCATTTGCAGCACCATGCTAGCTGTGCCTAGCTCCATTGTCATGGGCAGCACAATCCCAAAAGCCACGTAGCAGCAAAGGAATGTGTTTACATCAATGCTATGTCTTAGCACCGATGCAGGGGCACTGAGCGACACCCCCGCGTTGGCACTACGACTCCCAGACCGGTGCTTCCTGCACACACACACACACACACACACACACACACACACAGAGAGAGAGAGAGAGAGAGAGAGAGAGAGAGAGCGAGAGAGAGAGAGAGAGAGAGAGAGAGAACATTCCTAAGGTTCCCTAGAAAAGGGGAAGTCTGTAGTGTGGCTGTGTCTTTAGAAGAAGCTGAACAAAATATATGGTTTATTCAATACTAAAATGAAATGAAAGTGAAGCAAAGCAAAACACTCCAGAAGACAAAATAGCTTAGTCAGATATGAAATTTGAAAACAACTCTTTGTAACAGCTAACCTCAGCCTCATATTTCACCTTGGCCACCTGTGTTGCAATTCTAAGGGAGGAAGACCCAGTGAAATAAGTTATACTTACTCTTTAGGAAACAGTAGCAGCCCTAGACAGTAGCATCCCAAGCACTCCTGCAAACTGGGCAAGAGTCACTTTTCCAAGTGGTGTTCCTCAGAGCTGTCATGTCCTACCCCACTGACCCCTGGGGCAGTGACATCATGCCCTGCCTGTTTGCACCCCCCCCCCAGTGCTGTAACAGGTTCTCCCCAGAGGGGTGGGCGTGTGAAGTGGCATCGCCTCCTCCTTCAGAAAGGGCAGCCAACATGATAATTGGGCTCTCCCATATCTTGAAAATATTATCAAGATTTGCATATTTTCTACTCTAGTTGCAGCTAAGGAGTTCCTGAGAAAAAAGTGCTTCTTTCTGATCATGAGCTGCTTAATGACATCACTTCTGGCCCTCAGTAAGCATCATAAATGCTATTTGGCCCGCTGTATGAAATAGTTTGACACCGCTGGCTCAAACGAACCTTTTGTCTAATCCAACATTATTTTCTCATTATATTTCTCAGCCTAAGTAGTAGGCTACTTCAGAATGCCAGGTGCAAGGGAGTGGCAACAGGATGCAAGCATCTTGTTGTCTACTGGGCTCCCTGAGGCACCTGGTGGGCCACTGTGAGATACAGGAAGCTGGACTAGATGGGCCCTTGGCCTGATCCAGCAGGGCTCTTCTTATGTTCTCTTAAGCAGCTGGAAAATCATGTGGGCAATGCAAAGCCTGCTGTTCCCAGCCTTGCTGATGGAAGTCCTCAAGGAGTTGTGAACATGGGTTTCAGAATCGTGTAGAAAGCACAAAGCGAGTGTTCCTGAGGGCGCAGTCCTAACCAACTTTCCAGCACCGGGGGAAGGCAACAATGTAAGGGCAATACGGCTCCAAGTTAAGGCAACAAACCTTCCCTTACCCTGAGGAGGTCTCCTTGACTACAACTCCACTGCAGGATGCAGCACATGCCCCATGGGCACAGCTATGTCAGTGCTGGAAAGTTGGTTCGGATTGCATCCGGAATCAAGGCCCATAAATGCCTGAAGCCAGGTATTATTATTATTATTATTATTATTATTATTATTATTATTAATTGGATTTCTATCCCACCTTTTTGCCTGAAGGCACCCAAGGTGGCATTACAGTAAAATATAAAATTTAACATTAAAAACAATTTAAAAACAATATTAAAACAATACAATAAAACAAAATTAAAACAAAGCAATAGAATTTAAAAACAACAAGCCCTGTGGATCATAAGGTATAAAATATAAAAGTGTAAGAAACCAGCCAGCCAGCCTGTCAACAGTTAAAAGCTTTTTGAAATAAAAAGGTCTTCAGCCCCCGCTGAAATGTTAACAAAGAGGGAGCAGTTCTCAATTCTAAGGGGAGGGTATTCCAAAGTTGGGGGGCCACCACCGAGAAGGCCCTCTTTCTGGCCGCCGCCCCTCTCACTTCTCCTGGTGGCAGCACAGTCAAAAGGGCCCCCCCCCCCGATGATCTAAGAGTATGGGTAGGATTATATGGAAGGAGGCGGTCCCTCAAATACTCTGGACCCGAGCCGTAAAGAGCTTTAAAAGTCAAAACTAGCACCTTGAATTGGGCCCGGAACAGAACCGGCAGCCAGTGTAGTCGCCAAAGCAACGGCTCGACAGAGTCAAACTGATGTGCCCCAGCAACCACCCGAGCCGCCGCGTTCTGTACTAGTTGTAATTTCCGGACCATCTTCAAAGGCAGCCCCACGTAGAGCGCATTGCAATAATCTAATCTAGATGTCACTAGGGCATGGGTCACAGTGGCCAGGTCCGCCCAGCTCAGGTACGGCCGCAGCTGGCGAATCAGCTGAAGCTGAGCAAAGGCTCCCCTGGCCACCGCCGCCACCTGGGACTCCAGGTGTAGCTGTGGATCCAGGAGAACCCCCAAGCTGCGAACCTGCTCCTTAGGCCATATTTAGGCAGGTGTGCATTTGTGTCATGCTCAGTAAGCCAAAGTGACATCTGCGCTGATATATATGAATGGATATGGTGAAAGGCACCACCTAGTCAAACCATATGTAGGGCAGGTGGAGAGAAGGGGCGCAAAGAGCCGAAGCATATAGTGCAACAGTGAAGTTGTGCCGTCTTAACATCTGTCCGAGGCAAGACCAGCCTTAGGAGCTGTGGGGCCAATGCAAAATATTTCTGCGAGGCCCCCATTGCACCGGGGCCTCCTATTCACGAGGATGAGCAGTCATAGTGAGGCACCCGGCATCACTGCCAACTGCTTCTGAGGGGAGGGTGGTTTCAAGCCAGTTGGACCCAGGGCCATATGGGAGGGAGGAAAGAGAAGAGAGAAGGTGGGAAGAGAAAACTGGACCCAGGGCCGAGGGGGTGAGCGGGAGGAAAGCAGCAATGCTTTGCTGTCCGCATTCTCTTAATGATGTTTTGGCATGAAGGATTCTACTTTGAACATCAGCTACAGAGAGAGGTGTCAACTGCGGCAACAGGTGCTCTACTTGCTGCCCCAGTGCAAGGTCCCTCCAGGTGCAGGACCCAATGTAGTCAAATTGCCCTAAGGTCGGCTCTGGGCTAAGGGCACCCAAGTATGTAAGGCAGACTGATGGCGCAATCCTAAACTGGAGTTAGGCTGGAATAAACTAAGCCAGTAAAGTTTGGCCAGCACAAGGGCCACCGTAAAGTGTGTTTGGACCACTCTCGGAGTCAGGGAGGCACACAGACGTGAGTCGTCTTCCCTGACTCCGAAAGTAGTCCAAAAATTCTTTATGGTGGCCCTTGTGCTGGCCAAACTTTGCTGGCTTACTTTACGCCAGCCTAACTCCAGTTTCCCCTGACTGAGTCCCCTGGACTGCAAGGAGATCCAATCAGTCAATCCGCCAGGAAGTCAAGCCCGATTGCTCCCCGGAAGGACAAATCCTGAAGCTGAAGCTCCAATACTTTGGCCACCTCATGAGAAGAGAGAACTCTTTAGAAAAGACCCTCATGCTGGGAAAGATGGAAGGCAAAAGAAGAAGGGGGCGGCAGAGGACAAGATGGTTAGACAGTGTCACCGAAGCGATGAACTCATATGAAATTGGGCGAACTCCGGAAGCTAGTGGAGGACAGGGAGGCCTGGCGTGCTGTGGTCCATGGGGTCGCGAAGAGCCGGACATGACTTACCGACTGAACAACAACAACAACAACTCAAGTTTAGGATTGTGATCTCAGAGGAAAATATCAACAGAATGAGCAAGATGGGACTGTAGGGTGCTAGAAGAGATTTGCAGATTTCCTTTACTGTATGTCATCGTATTCCATTAGGGGAAATGTTAGAACTGCAAACCGATGTTCAATTTGTTTCAGGTTTGGCTTTCATTTTTATTTAATCCAGTTGACAAAGCATGAAATAAAAAATCAGATAAGGCAATGAGTGACCATTTGAAATGGGGAAAAAATGCTTTGCTGGTTGATACAAAGAATTATTTGAAATGGCCGAAGTACCCCAATAACGTTTTTGCTTTTTTTCCCCCAATTGTGTGGGCATGCTGAAGCAGGACTTTTCCTCTTAGTACTGTAGTATTATTCCCCATAAATAAACATTCATGACTTTTGCAAACTGCCCGAGTGGTTAAGATCAGTTTGAAATGCTTAACGCGTACGTGATTGATTTCTAATTCTCCATTTCATCTTTTCTTTGCTCCTGAAATTGCTCAGGCATAAACAAGTGGGCAGGCCTGAACTTCATCTGAATGCAGATGCCCCATGGAATTCTTGCAAAAGGGAACGACCCCATTCTAGTAAGCTTATACAAATCATGAGAGGGAAGAGTAATTAAAACACTGCAATCAACCGCCGAAGCACTACAGACAAGAAACCATTGGAGAATCTGGAGTAGTTTTATAGCACATTTTCCTTAAGAACCTCATTTTTAAGGGCCTGAAGGAAACCAGGTAAGAAAATAGACATAACATTTGCAGAACACTGGGGTGGTCTGGGAGTGCCACAAGTCCAAACATACTTTTTTTTTTCCTCCTCTGAAGTGAGCTCTGAAGAAATGTCATTCTACAGCCTTTTTGGGTTGAGTCAGTTTTCAATTGGGAAAATAACTATGGATGGTGTCAACGGGGAAGTGCTTGTGAGGTCACGAACGCATTTCCCGCCCCTGCCTCCAGTCTAGAGAGCAGTTTCATACCCTCAAGTAAATATATATTTGTGGATCAAATCTCTATGTACATATGGATGTGTATACGTGGCAGTAATGTATATGTGCAGGTTTTTTTTACAGTCAAAGTGGCATTGCCCACCTGAAGCATGGGAGAGGGGAAAGACCAATAATTGAAAAAATGAACCATTTAGTAGTACACAGATGGCATGCAGACCCAGAAAGCTGGGATTGTGCTTTAGATGAACAACTTTAGTGGAAATGCTGTAAACAGTGCTGGGCATCAAGACAGGTAAAGCCTGCTATCAGTAGAGGTATGTTTGTTTCCACTAAGGTAGGATTATAGCCCAAGTCTTACTGAAAATAATGGGCTTACTTCTGAGTAAACACCTCTAGCTATTCTTGAAGCCTGGGTAGGAAGCAAAACTGGCCACAGGTTGTCTGGCAATCCAATCCACCGATATAGGATTCATGTTGTCTCAAAGTAGTCATTCCCACTTTATCAAATATTCTGCTTCCTAATCTCTGATGATTGTAATTGTGCTCTTTACCACTATAGTGGAGGGGTTTGAGGGGGCAATCCTAACCTGGAGTTAGGCCAGCACAGTTAAGGCAACAAAGTTTGGCTGGCACAAGGGACACTGTAAAGCGCTCTTGGATCACTCTCAAAGTCAGGGAGGATGGAGTACACATGGAGTCTGTGTGCTGGCCTCTCTGACTCCAAGAGTGGCCCAAAAATACTTTACGGTGGTCATTGTGCCAGCCAAACCTCCCTGGCCTAACTGTGCCGGCCTAACGCCAGGTTAGGATTGCGCCCTCAGTCTTGGGAAGGGGAATAGTGCCACCAAACCTGCCCCCTCTTGGGCCTGAAACACCCCTTCTCTGCCCCCCTTACCCCCATTCCCACCTCACTCAGGGCACATTCCTAAGCACATTCCTAAGGCACAGCCTCCCAAATGGGCTTAGGAAGCCGCCTTATGGCCACCTCCCAAGCCCACCTCTCCCTGCTTTCTCCCTGCCCACAAGCTCCCTCCCACCACCAATTGCGCCTCTGCCTCCACACAGAGCTTCCCTCACGCCGGCGGGCTTCAGCCGACACAAGAGTGGCTCAGCGCGGGTACAACAGGATCGGCGCTGAATGCAGCGCTGGTCCTGTTGCTTGAGCGCCGAAGCAGGGGTGTCAATTGGCGCCCCGGTGTCAACACTCCGCCCCTTGCGTTGACGCTATGACACAGCGATGGCGCAAGGGGCGCCAGTGGCATTCCTGGAAGTGCGGCGCCTAGGGGCATACCTCCAGGGCTGCCGTTCCTATGTGGAGGGGCTGCCCCCACACCTGCTGCCACTCCCTTGAGGCGTCTTGAGGGTCGGAGAGGCCGCATGTGGCCTCTCCTGCCCTCAGAAGCCCTTTTGAGGCCTTCTAGAGGCTGAAAATTGTTACTTTGGGTTTTTCGGCCAAACCCCAGAAATGACTATTTTCAGCCTCCACACGGCCTCAGAAGGCCTTCTGAGGGCTGGAGAGGCTGTGCTCAGCTTCCTCTGCTCTCAGAAGACCATACAATGGCCACAGAATGGAAGAGGAGGCTGGAAGAGGAGGAGGAGGATGGAATGGAGAGGCAATTGGGGGTGCAACCAAGGGTGGGAAGGGGACAATTTTGCCGCCCCTCCCAGATGGGCGCCCAGGGGCATTGCCCTGACCTCCTAAGGACTCCACTCCCTGCACTGCCAGGCAAAAGCTTTCCTGCTTCATCAGGTACAACTCCTGGATTCAGCTTTGGCAGGACAGCACAGGCCTCCTGCTGGTGCTGCTTACTCTCTGGGTGCCGCAATTGTGCTTTATAGCATGTTTGCCGCCTCTGAGCTGGGAGTCCTGTGGAATAGGATTGCATGAAAAGGTCATAACATTCAACATTTGCCCTGATCACTCCTGTCACCTTGGTCCTGTCCCACTGCACTAAACTATGCAGTTCAGACCACAATGATTCAGAGGTACCAAAAAAAGGTGCTAGCAGTTCCAAAGAATGGTTTGAAAGTGACTGATGTACCAACAATTTTGAGGCTGTCAGTCTAGGCATGGTAGTTTGCAAGGATCCGAGCACCCTTGGAGGAAGGGTAGAATACGAAACAAGGCAATTAAATAGTTGTATGAGATAACATCAAGTATGAGATGAGACTTCTATGAGATAACTTCAGGTGGCTCAAGCAAATAAGCCAAGCCATGCAATGCAGCAGATTTTCAAAACACCAGACATTGACTGGGAAGGAACTCTTTCCCATAGGCAGCAGGCTTTGCGGAGAGGATCTGTGTGTTTCCACACATGTGGATTCCCCCTGTGCATCATGACCTGTTTGTTTTGGCAATGTACTACCTGCACGAGCTGAAGGAGCATTGAACTAGGGACCCATAACATATTTGCCTGTTTGAATTTTCAAGGTAAAAATATACCTTCAAGGATCAACGTACTTAATCCAACCCTTTAATTCCAAACTCCTGGGCAGGAGGTGTGGATTGGTGGTTGAGTTGCCGGTAAGCTACACAGGACAATCTGTGGCCTATTTTTGAATGGGAGACAGAATGCCAGGCTGTGACAAGCTGCTGTACCTGTTATGGCAGAACAGAGTCACTGTGGAGCTGACTGTGGGAATGTGCGGGAATGTGTGAGAAGGCCAGCCAGCAAAAAATGGAGAACTACCTTGAGGACCTGTCCAGGCTTGACTTACAATCACCTGCTAAAGTTCAATGGCACACAGCCAGAGGTGAGAACCACACTGTGAGGACTACATGTGGGACTGAGGATTCCATGAATCACCGTATACTGTATATTTGTAAAGCCCCATTGAAAAATGGTAGTTTAGACTGCCTGCCCATGTAAAGTGATTTGGGCATTTGCTTCGTCATGGGAACAGTGGGGCATTAATTCTTCAAATAAACAAATAAATGTTCCCCATTTTCCATTTTTTATATAGCAGTTCCTTGTCTTCCCCTTCTTGTTTATGTATGAGTAGAACTTATTTTCTTCCTAAAGTGATCCCCATCAATCAGAATTATATTATATATGTCAGTGTTTCTCAAACTATGGGTCGGAACCCACTAGATGGGTGGTCACTTCTTCTTGTACTTCAGTTCTTTTGGGGGGGGGGGTGTCCCATTCATTTCAGTGTGTATTTTATTTTTAATATATTAGGCTTGATGCTACCATGGTACGTGACTGCATTTGAGGAAAAGTTTCAGATCTGCACTTTTAACATGCTATGTATATGCTTTTAACAATGATGGTCAATGGGACTTACTTCTGGGTAAGTGTGGATAAGATTGCAGCCTTTGGTATATTTGGTGAATTTTTTTTAAAAAAACAGATCAGCAACTGTTTGGGAGAAGAGGATTCTTCTTCATTAAAAAAATGTAAACTTATACTTATTGTAAACTTTTAATTTGCTTAATAAATCTGATTTTGTTGTACGGTGGTGTTAAAGTTTTTCCTGCTTGATGATGTCACTTCCGGCCATTACATCACTTCTAGGTTAATGGTATCACTTCCGGTAGGTCCTGACAGATTGCAGTTCTAATCCTTGAGAACTACTGGTATATGTTATATTGTAATGGTATTATGTACTCAAGGGGTTCTGGGTATACAATGACATCACCTAAGAGCAAACAAAATCAACTGACAGTTTTGGCAGTTTTGAAGGTGTGAGTCACCTGTATGCTTCTGGCCAAGTGAGGGCACAATCCTAACCTAGAGTTAGGCCAGCACAGTTGGGCCAGCAAGGTTTGGCCGGCACAAGGACCACCATAAAGCATGTTTGGACCACTCTTGGAGTCAGGGAGGGTGGCACATGTCTGTGCGCTGGCCTCTCTGACTCCGAGAGTGGTCCAAACATACTTTACAGTGTCCCTTGGGCCAGCCAAACTTTGCTGGCCTAACTGTGCCAGCCTAACTCCAGGTTAGGATTGTGCCCTGAATCACAGAGATAGTCTTCTTCTGCATATGAGAACACTTTTGCCTGCTGTTGAATCAAACCTCCAAAACTGCCGAAGTGGGAGGGCAGTTTTTGTGAAAGGTGCCAAAGTTTTCATAAAACATGATCCCTTTGGGGCTCATTCTTAATAGTAACTAGAATGTTGCTGGACACTGACTCCCTATTCAGCCATGAAGCATAGTGTGTAGCCCTGGGCATTTTTAGTCTAACCTACTTGATGGAGTAGAGATGAAAATGCATAACCATTTCATAGATATGCTGCCTTGAGCTCTTTGGAAGAAAGAAGAGATACAAATGTGGTGGTCAAGTAGATGAGCAAACAAATAAATAAATACACTCCCTAAAGTATACCTACATTGTATCTGAAAGCAAAGGGGAAAAAAATTAATATTACTGTATATAATGCACAACAGACCAAGGCCTGGGATTTCATAGTTGTGGGATTGCAGAGCTATTCATATCCAGCTGATTTGTGGCCTGTAAAACTCTCAGGATTACTGCTTGAGAATGGATGTTCTTTTTCTCAACCAGTGAAATAAAGAAAACATTCCTAATTATTTCCAGCCTTTTCCAAGGTGTACAGTGTCATTAACTACGATGTGTATTTCACAGCTAATTAGAGAACAGTGTAGCAGCAAACTAATTGGACACAGTAGCACCTCAGAAGAGCAATAAAACAAGTTCACTGCCTCTTGAGATTGACGCATGTATGCAGAATAAGATTGAGGAAGTTGTGCAGATCTTTGTTTGCTTCTATTCACTTCCTGGACAATTTTTTTTTTTTTTTAGTTTTGCAATATAAGCCATAAGTCCTTAAGGGTCAAATCCTATCAGCGTGGCATGCTGGTGGATCCTGAGGTCTGTTATTGCATCATACAGTCTGCCATCATGGCTGCCTTTCTGATGGGCTATGAAGCATGCCTGCTGGTACAGAGGCGGAGGGAGGGTGCTGCAGGGGTGGTGGTGGCAACCTGTGCCGAGGTGCAGCAGTGCGGAAAAACCAGTGTGCTTTTTGCCCCCGCCCCCCCTTGAGCTCGAATTGCTCCTTAATGGAGCAATTCCAGATGCAGGGAGGGGTGGCCGCGCAGGGTGGCCACGCTGGGGACGTGGTCATTTTGCTCCGCCCCAGGTGTGTTGCGAGACGGGAATGACTCTGTGCTAGTATAAAGACTGGGAGGCCATGCACTGATGGCAGTGCCACAGAGACCAGCCATTGGTGCAGTTGTGGTCAGTGGTGGATCTAGGGGGGGCAAGGGGGGCACGAGCCCTGGGCGCCATCTTGGGAGAGGGTGCTGTAACCATGGCGTGCCCCGCCCCCAAAATGGCGCCCGCAGCCCACCAAGGCCCTGCACCGCATTCTCCTCGCTCCAGCTGGCCTTAAAGAGCCAGCCGGAGCAAGGAGAACGCGCTGCTGCCCAGCGCCCCCTCCCGCCTCTTAGAGTGGGGGACGGGGCGCCGCGCGGCATTCTCCGCGCTCCAGCTGGCTCTTTAAGGCCAGCTGGAGCATGGAGAACGCGCTGCCGCCCAGCGCCCCCTCCTGCTTCTCAAGGCGGGGGCGGGGCGCTGGGTGGCACCACGTTCTGTTCGCTCCCGCCAGCCTTAAAAGAGCCAGCAGGAGCGAACTGAACGTGGCTCCCCGGCTGCGTTCTGTTCACTCCCGGTGGCCTTAAAGGGCCGGCGGGAGTGAACAGAACATGGCATCCCGGCCTTAAAGAGCCGGCGGGAGTGAACAGAACGCGGTCCTTAGAGGGGGCGGGGGCGCGACATCATGATGTCACGAGGTCATGACGTCATGACGTGCATGCCCCTGGGGCGCCTTTTCATTGGGTGCCATGGGCGCCATTTCAAGCAGATCCTGATTGTGCATTTCAAGGCCCTGGTGGTGGTGGTGGTGCTGGTGGAATCTGTTCAGAGTGGATTCCTTTTTTAAGTAGAGGAAACTCAGCAGCTCTTATTTTCAGTGCAAGCCTATGCACGTCTACTCAGTAGAAAGTCTCATTGTGGTGAATGCAGCTTAGTCCCATGAAAGTGAGT
Source organism: Lerista edwardsae (assembly GCA_029204185.1). NCBI lineage: Eukaryota > Metazoa > Chordata > Lepidosauria > Squamata > Scincidae > Lerista > Lerista edwardsae. Next base: position 12,314,440 of record JAJKFI010000038.1, on the reverse strand, counting down.
ATAGGATTGCCACCTTTATCAAAGGTGATTCCTGATATTCTAGTGGTATGGGGATCATCAGGCTAAAGCCCTAAATCTGGAACTTGCCTGACGAGGACATAGACAGGATCAGCTCAAGTCCCTCTCACTTTCTACTCATGTCAATTCTCACTGCTCCCGTAGATCCATTCCTAACAAGCCAGAATCCTTCCCCAGATTCAGCTGCATGCATCCAACTGGCACAGAGAGACTGTTTAATAATCAGTATCGCAGAGAGATCATTTCATGTAGTGACATTGCCTGCATCGAGAATGCAGCCTTTGCAAAACATGAAACTTTTTGCCAGTTTACATGCTCTTGTGCAGATTAGATATGAAATGTTATGACACTTTAGAGCGTGCTCTTTAAAACGGCTCATTGCTAACTAGACAAGGATCTGGTAATGCATTTTTTTTCCAACTTTGATGTACAGCTGTTTAAATAAATTGGGCTTCAGGGGGATGACCTGCTGGAACGTTTGCACTTAAGCTTTCTCTTCCTCAAGCAGGGCATCTACATTTTGGTTTTATGTGGCATGAAAGGGCATGAGCTGTGCTTCCGAGCAAAGGAAACGTAGGGTGGCAAATGGAATGCAGGCACAGGAAAGGTCAAGCAGAACTCGGATGTCTTAAGGTCTCCCCTTTGGGATAGGAACAGTCTACAGATGTACAAGGAATATTTGCCCTGAGAATAGATGTGTGGTCAGGGAGCCATGTGTCAATCAAGGTGCCTCCATGTAGATGGGTATATGGAAGTATGCATTTGTCCAGAGTCAGTGGCGTCAATAGAGTTTGCATCACCCAGGGCGGGAGGTCAGCACATCCTCCCCCCCCCCCGATGATGGATCTCCTCCTCCCAAACCATACAGAATAAATTACAATACCATATGCACAACCTAAATGCAGTGATATCACTAGGGTTGGTGTTAGCCCCCATCAACTTTGTTTGTTTGTTCGTTTGTTTATTTAACTATAGTACAGGTCACCCAACAAATCAGTAACCAACAAAAACCCAAGACCAATTTGATGACACTCACATAATTAAATTCATTCTTCATTAATGCAGCTTGGTTCCCTATGGCCAGGGAGTTACTGAGAAAGGAAGCAATATCTAGGGGAATTCTTGGGAGACTGGAAGCTGCTACGCCTGTGTCTCAGCACCCAGGCAGGATCAGCCTGCCTCAATACCAGACAGGTCTTCATAACTCAATAGGTGGTGGCAGCTATTGATTCTTCAAGTCTTTGAGGGGTCAATGAAGTCCCAGTGGTAAAGCTGGAGCAAATAGCCCATCAAATCCAATTTGCCTAGTGACTTCCATGGGATGCTCAGCCAGGAGATGGGTAAAGATTCCTCCAAGGACATCAACAAGGATGTCAACAAAAACCCTTCCTGAAATTGATAACTTCAATTTCTATGTAGCAAAATTTCTGTTTTTAAATACCTCCCTAAATAATAATAATAATAATAATAATAATAATAATAATAATAATAATAATAATAATAATAATAAAAAATGTATTTATATACCGCCTTTCTTAAGATCACTAGATTTCTCTAATGACTGTAACTCAAGGCGGTTTACATAGGCAGACTTTTATTCACAAACCCGAAGGTTTTTACAATTTACAGAAATGTTCTATCTTTCAAGAACAACACTCATACAGATCTTTCTTTCTGGATTTAGCCTTATTTCTTAGCCACCCGTCTGTCTTCTGCTGGCTGATAAGAGGCTTCCCTGCTCCCACCAGAGACGCAGCTGACTTCAGCACACTCCTCCCCCCACGAGGCAGCTGGAACTCAGCTTTTAATCAGCCGCAGTTTGCAAGGTCTGCCGCTCACAGAGACTTCCGGTAGTCTCGAGCTCACGACCTTCAGATCTTCAGCTGTTGTCTTCAGGCAAACGGAGGCCTTAACCCTCTCGGCTAAATCTTCTGCCGAAAATAAATACCTCCCTAAATACCTTCACTCATCAAATCCTCTAACTGTACCCTTTGAATTCCTCGATGTGTGCAGATGAAAAACATAGCCAGGTTTCTAGTGCTGTTTCAACTGCAATGCAGCCCCAAGGTAAGGGAACAAACATGCCTTTACCTTGAGGAGGCCTCCCTGACTCCCCCTCCATCTCAGAATGCAGCACACATCCCATTGGGTCAGCTACACCAGGGCTGGAAATGGGAGAGGATTTGGCCCGAATTGTAGTTATTCAGTGGCAAAGGAAGATATTGTGCTCACAAGCCTTATGCTACTTAATCCTCTTCTTGAATATTTTAGAATTTATCAATAAAAGCAAATTGGGGAGTTAATTCTTGGCTAAACTGAAACTGTGGACCGCAAAAGCATCAAGGTCGGCATCTTCTGGCAGACTGATGCCTACACCCACCGTGCACACTGCAACTGTGTTTGTTACCACATATTGGTGTACTAGTAGAAAGAGCAAGCCATTTCCAGCGGCATGCAGTAGTGCTATCCAGCTGGTACGCTGGGCAGGACTTGCGTTTGATCGGCAGTCCGCCCGTTGCGGAACGCGGCGTGACGCAACGGGCGGACTGCCAATCAAACCTAAGTCCCGCCCAGCGTACCGGCTGGATAGCACTACTGGCCGCATGCGTGGTCAGATGATGATGCAGGAAGGAAAGAAGAAAGACTCCCTTATGAAGAAAGACTGCAGCACTTGGGGCTCTTCAGTCTAGACAAAAGAGGGGGGACATGATTGAGACGTACAAAATTATGCAGGGGGTGGATAGCGGGATCTTCTTTTCCCTCTCTCAAGCACCAGAACCAGGGGACATCCACTAAAATTGAGTGCTGGGAGAGTTAGAACAGATCAAGGGAAATACTTTTTTACCCACAGGAGGTGGTGCCTCCTTGCCACAGGAGGTGGTGATGGCATCTGGCCTAGGTGCCTTTAAAAGGGGACTGGACAGATTTCTGGAGGAAAAGTCCGTTGTGGGCTATATAAGCCATGATGGGTGGTGCAACCTCCTTATGTTAGTAGTAGGCTCCTTCAGAATGCCAGGTGCAGGGGAGTGGCAACAGGATGCAGGCATCTTGTTGTTTCATGTGCTCCCTGAGGCACCTGGTGGGCCCCTGTGAGATACAGGAAGCTGGACGAGATGGGCCTTGGCCTGATCCAGCCGGGCTCTTCTTATGTTCTTATGAAAGCATTGCTGAAAATAAAGCTGTTTGGTATACTATTGTGGCCATGATTTCAATTCAAGGTTTTATCTCAGAGAGTAAGGCCAGGCTACGCAATGAAGCATAATGCAAGCGTCTTGTGTCTCGTGCCTCCTTGGGGCACCTGGTGGGCCGCTGTGAGATGGGCCTGGACTAGATGGGCCTTTAACCTGATTCAGGTTCATTGGGACAACAAAAGAAAGATGTTGCCACCTTCCTTCCCTGTTTTCCTGGGAGAAACTGGAGCCAGATTTATCCCAGACCACAATAAGGTAAAAGATCTGCAATCCTGCTTCAACTTGCATCATCAGTCATAGCTATTGTGGGTGTTTTCCATTATTCCAGAATTGCAGAGGTGCTCTGTAATCCAGCTGTGCCCCAGCATGCTTCTCTACCATAACTCAAAATGTCAGGATGTGATAATACGGAATTGTCTGGCCTAATAACACCTACAAAAAGGATCTACAAAAAAAATATGTTGCATGTAGCTATAAAAGAAGGAGCCAGGAAACACACACACACACACACACACACACACACACACACACACACACACA
>JAJKFI010000038.1:12290197-12310681 GCA_029204185.1 Lerista edwardsae | reverse complement strand
ACACACACACACACACACACACACACACACACACACACACACACACAGAGAGAGAGAGAGAGAGAGAGAGAGAGAGAGAGAGAGAGAGAAACACAGTTCTTTCATTCTCCAGTTTCTCTGTCATATGTACTCAAGGAATCCTGGCTTAAATAAGCAGTTAGACTACCTGATCATCGGATGTCTTCCAGGTCTATGATGGTATGCTCAGCACTGTTTAGTCACATGGCAGTGGCATTAATGACCTGGTTTTCTAACCATGGCTGCTTTCCATGCATACTTACTTGTGAGTGAGTCCCATCGCACTCTGACTTCAAGCACAGGGTCAGGCTGCAAAAGTGCTCCCATGCAAAACTAGAGGGCAACCAGGGAGTTCAACTCAATTGGCCACCTGCCAGCAGGTATGGAACAACACCACTTGGCTTCTGGGAGATCCCCAAGCTCAGTCCCATTGGATCCATCTGTCTTATCAGCACAGCACTTCCTTCAGACCTACACCACTACTTAACAAGTGGTCCCCTGCTTTTTTTACTGCCCCATCATAGTGCCAATAGAGGATGCCAGCCTTTCCCATGCTGAAGCAAATGCCCAAGGCGGCTTCCATGAGCAGGCTAGTCTAAACCACCATTTTTTCAATGGGTTTTTTACAAATATACAGTATTCTTGTGATCCGCCGAGCCTCAGTTCCAGATGTAGCCTTCACAGTGTGGTTCTCTCCCTTGGCTGCATACTATCAAGCCTCAGCAGGCAATTGCAAGTCAAGCCTGGACAGGCCCTCGTATTTCGTTCTTTTGCCAACTGGCCTTCTCACACACTCCACCGCAACTGTCACTCATGGTGAGTAATCAGCTCCACAGCAACTCAAATCACATGCCAGGTTGTGACTGGCAGCTAGTCACAACCTGGCATCCATCTCTCATCCAAAAATAAACCACAGATTCTTCTGCTTAGCTTCAGGCAGAGCCAGCAGCTCAACCATAGTCCACACCTCCTGAAGCTATCAGGGGTTTATGCAGAGGTTGGTAACAATGTCTTTGGCAGGCCTTCTGATCACTTCTACCCATCTTTGAATGCACCGTGTGCTCCACCAGCACAGCTGCATTGGCGCCAATGATGGGGAATAGGATTGGTCAGTAAGAAAACTATGGGAAACTGCAGACCATCACATTGATCTGAAAAGTTGCAGAACATCTAGGGGCAACTGGGCTTATATTTGTGAAAAAGGTCATTGTGCAGCTGGCTGGGCAGCATTTCCTGTTTGTGGCACCGTGACAGAAAATGTGCAAAGGAGCTGGAAACATACATGGAACTATTATTGAGACTGTTGCCTCTCACTCCGGTCTCCTGGTGGAGCAGAGACTATAGGTGCAGATGGGATAGCAACTCTCTGCATGGAAGAGTGGGGCTCTGCTTGTCAAAATACTCGACCTCAGTTGTACTCTGTTTGGAGCCCTGGATATGTTCCACACAGAAGATGTTCACATTATTTGACAATAAGGCTATATGCCGCTTCCAGGCAGGGCTCATAATCCATGCCTGCAGCAGGAGGTCTCCTAGTCAAAGGAAAGAAGAGGTGATTGGGAGTCTGACTTGTGCCTCCAGGAACACTGCACAGTTAATTCACTGGGCTGGAATGTAGCCAAAGCTGGTTTTAGGGCAATTGGACTGATTGAGCCCAATCAGGTCCCTGTCCCCTGGCAAGTAGATAGCCCACAGCCTCAGTCCACACCTTGCTCTTCAGCGGATGCTCTGGCATGGAATCCTCCATGCCATCCACATCACCGCCATTTTCCAGCGCCACACTCTGCGCTAGGCGCCATCCGACCCAGGGCCACCACTCATCCTTGCAAGTAGGGAGGCCATACAGCAGAAGGCCATGCAGCAAGGGGCCCCATCCACCCCAGGGCCCCACAGAAGTATTTTCAATTGGGCTCCACTGCTCTGAAGGCCAGTTCTGTATGCAGAACACCCCTGCAAAAATTGCTCTTGCTGAGTTGGACGGTTCAAATACCAACCAAGTGATTGGCTGGACCCACAGAGAACACTGAGAGCTTCCCAGATAATGTTAAGTAACTGATGTTTTGGGCAGGATTGTCCAAACCTTACCATGCTGTTCTCTGCTCCTGCAGATTACATACCCAGCTTTTAACACAACGTTGGTTTCTCAGAGTACAATCCTTACCTGGAGTTAGGCTGGCACAGTAAGGCCAGCAACAAGGGCCACCATAAAGCATGTTTGGACCGCTCTCAGAGTCAGGGGGGATGGTACACATCTGTGTGCTGGCCTCCCTGACTCAAAGACTGGTCCAAACATACGTTACAACGTTCCTTGTGCTGGCCAAACTTTGCTGGCCTAACTGTGCCGGCCTAACTCCAGGTCAGGATTGTGCTCTCAGTGTATTACAATCTGGGAACGAATTCCTTTTTAAGTCAGATCCTTCACATTGTACAGACTCCCTTGAACCTCTCACATCCAAGCCCAGCTCCTTATACAGCATCCTGATTTTATTTTAGCCTTACAACCATCTTGGGATTTGTCCAGAGACAGGCAGCTACTTGCCCGAGATCATTCTGTAAGCTTCACACTTGAGTCAGTGATTTAAGGTGGTCTCCTGCGTCTTTTGAACCCACTCCAGCTATAAAATATGTTGACAGCAACAAAGCAGAGGCTCATTGGGACAAAGAGAGGTTTTGCCAAATGTTGCAGGACTAACATTGGGCACCTCCTGGCACTTGCAGAGCAAAGCTGTCTCCTGGTACGCAGCGAAGCATCGCCTCCCGAAAGCTACCTTGCTGGCAGTTTCCACCTATATTAAAAGAGAGTTGAAATTATCTACATGCCTTTGCATGTCTGGCTAGAGAATGCAATTAATCATCTTTTGTGCTCGCCTATAATAGCATGAAGAGGATGACAAAGAGAAAAAAAGAGATTAACCAAAATATTTACTTGATCGTCTTGTTTGAAGTAAAACATCCTATAAAGTCTGCCTTGGGTTCCTGAGACAAACAATTATTAATCCTTTAGGCACAAATTAAAAGATCACAAGCTCTGTTCGTTTCGTAAGCACCAAGTGGAATTAGGAATGCAAGTCGTCGTTCCATCTCCTGCTTTCTCTTTTCTTCCAGTGTTGCAAAAATCCTGGAAGGTGTGGCGACGGCAACGTGCCCAGCGATTCAAAAGCCAAAACCTCATGGCACCTCGTTTCGGGTGGCCTGAGATTTGCCAATGGTCTGCTTCATCGCAGGAATGCCGTGAACTCCAAAGGTGCTGACCTGAAATGGCCCTCCGTTCTGCAGCCCTCTTTACAGGCTGCCAAAGAGCAGAGGAGTAAATTCAGTGCCTGAAAGCCTGGGAGCGCAATCCTAACCTGGATTTAAAGGTAAAGGTTTCCCCACGACCGGATGGGCTAGTCGTGACCGACTGTAGGGGGCGGTGCTCATCTCCGTTTCAAAGCCTGTAGAGCTGGCGTTTTGTCCGAGGACAAGCTTCCGAGGTCATGTGGCCAGCATGACTATACACCGTAGCGCACGGAACACCGTTACCTTCCCACCGAAGTGGTCTCTATCTACTTGCATTTAGGTGCTTTCGAACTGCTAGGTTGGCAGGAGCTGGGACAAGCAACAGGACCTCACTCCATCACGCAGTCTTGAACTCCCAACCTTCCGGTCGGAAAGCCCAGCAACAGCGGATTAACTCGCTGTGCCACCACGTCCCCAGAGGCGGATCTACAGGGAGGGCAAAGCTCTAAGTGTTGCAAGAAGCCTTACCCTGTCATGTAAATCCCTCCTCTCCCTTGCTGCTGTAGCCAGTAAGCAACACCAAGATGTTGCTTTTCCCTGTGAGGATTGGCTAAACCGGTGCAGGAGAGGAGTGATTTCCACTGCAAGGTAAGGCTTCTTGCAAAACTTAGAGCTTTGCCCTCCCTTAGGTCTGCCTCTGCACGTCCCACAACCTGGATTTAGGACAGCACAATTAGGCCAGCAAACTTTGGCCGGCATAACGGACACCGTAAAGTGCATTTGGAGCACTCTCAGAGTCAGGGAGGATGGTGCACGTCTGTGTGCTGGCCTCTCTGACTCTGAGAGTGGTCCAAACATGGTGTCTGTTGTGCCAGCCAAACTTTGCTGGCCTACCTGTGCCAGCCTAACTCCAAGTTAGGATTGCATCCTGGGAAGGGTGAGTGGGGGTTCAGGGGACAATCCCCCACTCACCTTGCCCGTATGGTCCCAAGCCGGTGGCTGCCATATATTCCCAGAAGGTCACTTGGATTGGCACTCAGAGCCAAACAAGCAGCAGTGGCAATGAAAGGTAAGCCGGGGGTGCAGTTTCATCCTACCCACCTTGCTCTTGAGCCACATGTTCTCAGTTGAGAATTTTGGGCTCAATTTTCAAACATTTAGAACAGTGGTTTTCAACGTTTTTCATCTTACTGCCAGTGGTGTTCCTAGGGGGGAGGGCACTAAGGGGGGAAATACTAAGTGTTGCAGGACCCTGAGCTCCTGTGTAATGTGGCCCCTCCCCCATTTGCTGCTTGGAGAACCAGCTCAGATGTTTTGCTCTCCAAGCTGCAATTGGCTCTGGAGGCGAGGGGAGGGGCCATGTTGCACCAGAGCTCAGGCTCCTGCAACTCTTAGTATTCCCCCCTTGTAGGAATGCCATTGTTCATGACGCACTGACAAAGTGCAATCCTAACCAACTTTCCAGCAGTGGCATAGCTGCGCCAATGGGGCATGTGCTGCATCCTGCAATTGGGGGGGGGGGCACCCTGCAGTCATGGAGGCCTCTTCAAGGTAAAGGAACATTTTTTCCCTTACCTCAGAGCTGCATTGTCCTTACCCTGATCCTGGAAAGTTGGTTAGGATTGTGCCCTAAAATTGTCAAGGCACATCATCAGATTTTTTTATCATTGACAAGATACACCGCACTACCAATGGGGTAGAGGGGCTCACATCCCCCAATAGCCCTAATAATAAATTGACCTAGTAATAAATGACACCCCCCCAAAAAAAAAACCTCCCACAGCACACCTGTGGACCATTTGCTGCCCACTGGTTCAAATTGGCTGATTTAGTGCATCAGGAATAACTTCTAAAGACTGAGAAGGGGGCATTATTGTCCATCCATCTCTGCCTACCCCAGCGTGCGATCCCAACCTAGATTTAGGCCAGCAAAGTTTGGCTGGCACAAGGGCAAAGGCAGATCTACAGGGAGGGCAAAGCTCTAAGTGTTGCAAGAAGCCTTACCCTGTCATGTAAATCCTTCCTCTCCCTTGCTGCTGTAGCCAGTAAGCAACACCAAGGTGTTGCTTTTTCCTGTGAGGACTGGCTAAAACGGTGCAGGAGAGGAGTGATTTCCACTGCAAGGTAAGGCTTCTTGCAAAACTTAGAGCTTTGCCCTCCCTTAGATCTGCCCCTGCACAAGGGACACTGTTAAGTGCGCTTGGACTACTCTTGGAGTCAAGGAGGATGACGTACATCTGTGTCCTGGCCTCTCTGACTCCAAGAATGCTCCAAACATACTTTACAGTGTCCCTTGTGCCAGCCAAACTTTGCTGGCCTAACTGTGCAGGCTAACTCCAGGTTAGGATTGCGTCCTGAGATTTCAGCATTCACCCCTGCCTTTGGGAAGGACTGGGAGCTGCAGCCTGTCTCCCTGCCTGGTAAGAAGGTTCACCTCCTGGGGTCAAAAACATCCTGGTTGCTAGGGAACACACTTCTGAGGGAGATCCCAGGGACCACTACAGAACCTTCAGAGGAGATCACTTGGAGTGGCAGCAGAAGCATTAAAAGACGGGGGGGTCATTTTACATCTTCCTCCCCCACCCCAATTGCTGTGATCATCACTCATCACTGCCTTAAAAAGACAACAACATTTTACCGTATTGGTTGTTTTGTAAGTCTACTCTTCTCGTGAGCTGCCTCGGAGGCCTGTTGTTGAGTAGAAAGGAGCATATAAATATTTTAAATTGATAAAGACATCAAATATACATGTGCATGAATGGGCAGCAGAAAGACACAAGTTAACAAGGTACAAGTGAGATATTGGACAGGAATTTTCCCTCAGGCTGAAAGGCGATATTGGGAAGGCCCTGGAGGGAAGGCAGCCCAGGCCCTCCTTCACTGCCTGTTCACACATGGTTAAGATTAGTGATGCTTAAAAAAACAAACTCTGAACAAGAGATGTGTAAAAAAAAAATCTAGCCCCACAACTCCCCTGAGAAATGTTGCGAAGTCTTATAAAATCTCTCCTAGACCTCTTCAAAATTCCTCAGATGTTTTTGCCTGGGCCAAAATCTCCAAATTTGCATCACATTTTGCAATAGCCAAAATCTGAAGACAACAAGAGTTATTCAGACACTTCTGGGGGGAAAAAATTATGCAACTCTTTTTGTCTTTTCCTGGCATTCTCCAGATGTTCTGCCAGAAGAGCAATCACCAAATTCACATCAGTGGGGTGGGGAATGCAAAAGTAGGCTACTTCAGAATGTCAGCCGCAAGGGAGTGGCAACAGGATGTAGGCATCTTGTTGTCTCATGGGCGCCCTTAGGCATCTGGTGGTTCACTGTGAGATACCGGAAGCTGGACTAGATGGGCCTTGGCCTGATCCAGCAGGGCTCTTAGTTTCTTAGAGCCCAGATTGGGTTAAAGTAATTATAACTCCCTCCCTACAGGCAGGATAGTAAATTCTGTTTTATTTACCTCATATTTACCTCAGAAGTTTATCTCAGAAATTTACCTCAGAATGCCAGATACAAGGGAGGGTTGTCTTGGGTGCTCCCTGAGGCATCTGGTGGGCCACTGTGAGATATAAAAAGCTGGACTAGATGGGCCTTTGGCCTGATCCAGCAGGACTCGTCTTAAGTTCTTAAGTACTGCAGGTGCTGCTATGCACCTTGTAAGCGGGACCTTCCACTTGCCGCCAGAACCGTTCTGGACAGCGACTGATGTTTGTCCCCTTTCCCCGCAGTGAGGCCGCAGGGCAGGAAAGTGGTCTACTTGTTTCTGCGCTGCCTATTTAGCCGGTGCAGAAGCAAGGGCCTCTGTGTAAGACCGTGCAGCCTTACATGGAGGTTAGGAAGCAGCTGTAGGTTGGGAGCTGGCTGAAGTCTCCATGGAGAAAGGACATGTTCATCTGGGGTAGGTGCCAGCCGCCCAGCTCTGCTTAGATCTGCACCTGCTGTTTAGAACTACAGTTTCCAAATTGCAAGAAAAAGTGGTTCCACTTTAGTTCGCGCTGGTCAGACCTCATCTAGAATTCTGTGTCTGGTTCTGGTTACTACACCTTAAATCAGTGTTTCCTAAACGTTTTAGCACTGGAACCCACTTTTTAGAAGGAGAATCTGTCCAGGACCCACTAGAAGTGATGTCATGGCCGGAAGTGCCATCATTGTGACATAAGAGCCTGCTGGTTTCCTGAGAATGCAGCCACAAGCTGGGTTATTTCTCAGCCATTTTCCAATAGTGAAGTGAATCAGAAAGAAAGAAAAAAGCCTATTTACAACCTTGACACAAGCAAGATGACCACACAGCCCTCCCACTTTCCAGAATCCCTTCTTTACATATTTTCAATGATGCCTGAGTCAGATGCTATGTGACCCATCTGAAATTGGTTCATGATCCACCTAGTGAGTACCAACCCACAGTTTGAGAAACACTGCCTTAAATTAAGTGGGATGTAGCCAAACTAGAACGGCAACAGAATAATCAGGGGTCTGGTTATGAGGAAAGCTTGAGGGAACCCAGAGCCCAATCCTGAGCCTAGCAGCGCTCAAGGCTCCAGCAGTGCCAATATGGCGTCCGCTGGATCCTGGCCTTGCAGGGATATCTCCTGAGGTCTTCTTGGGGGAAGGGAGTGTTTACTTACCCCAGGCAATCTGCAGCTGGCAGCAATGGGTCTCCTCGGCTCTGCACCCTTGTTTGAATGGGCAAAGAATTGAGGAGGCCCTTGTTGGGCCGCCTGGCTTGGGAGGGGGGTTAAAGCAAGCAAGCAAACAGTATTTATATACTGCTTTACAACAAAAAGTTCACAAAGTGATGTACAGGCAAAAAAATAAAGTTAAATGGCTCCCTGTCCCAAAAGGGATCACAATGTAAAAAAATGCAGAACACCAGCAGCAGCAGCCACTAGAAAAGACGCTGTGCTGGGGTGAAGAGGGACTGTTACTCTCCCCCTGCAAAATATAAGAGGAACACCATTTGAAAAAGTGCCTCTTGCCCAGTTAGCAGGGGATAAAGATGTCCCCCTCCCAGGCCCAATCCTCCCCTTCCCCTAGCAGTTCTGCCTCCTCCCTGCTTTCCCCTGCCCCAAATCTCCATATCATGGTTGGCCGTACTGGAGCAATATCCGGCCTCCTGCTATCTAGCGCTGGCCCAGCGCAGTGGTGCTTGCTTGTTCAGTGTCGTAAATGTGTTTTCCAGCACATTCATGACACTTTTAGCTTGACCAGCACCTTTCAGAGATGCTCTAGAGAGGATTTTCTTGCTTCAAGCAGGACTTCAATCACTGAAAGTCCTCCATGAGTCTATGATTCTGAGTGATGGGGCAAAAGAGGAAGGAGTGATGCAGTGATGGCGAACCTATGACATGCATGTCAAAGTTGATGCACCACAACATTGGGGGTGACATACCAGCATTCACCAATTCCTTGACAAAATCTGAGTTTGTTTTACTCTTTTTTTCATTTTTGTAATTATTTGATGTTTCTTTATATAATACATAGCACCACACATGATTAGACTGTATTTTTTTTTGATTAAATAAATGAATATACAGAATTGTTTCTCTTTTGTTTGGGAGGAGGGTTGACACACTAGCCGAGTCAAGTTACGCATTTTCCTAAGTTTTGATACTCCAAGCCCAAAAGATTCGCCATCACTGGAGTAATGTGAGCCAAACTGTGCATGAGTCAAGCCATCTGCGGCATCACTTGCTTGGACTGAGCTCTGAACATTCAGTATCTGCAACAGTGGTAGCACCTAATGCGCCTTAACAGAGTGGACAGGGTGCACCATGGGACCCCCCCCATGCAGGTATGTGCCCCAAAGCCCCCGGCAACCTGACGCTGATGCTGAAATAGTGGCTTGTCGATGCTGTGTTGCTGAAGGGCCCAGAAGAATGTAAGCTGGCCCCGGCCACAGCCATGAACGATCTGTTATTGGAAAATGGCCTCTGATTTATGGCCAAGCCCTGATAGCTTTCATGTATCAATAAATTAACTGACGTACTTATGATGGAATTAAATTGTCATCTCAGCCTTTGCCTTCTCCGGGGTCTTTATTGGCCAAGGTGTTTACCTAGATTAGAAACTAATGGAAATATTATTAGCAAAAACGGAGATTAATGGCTGAAATTTACTCAGGGCTGGCTCAGGATATTTTAGCAGCTGGGTAAGCCTTAGGCACATTCCCTGTACTCACAACACCAAAAATACAACAATAAGTAATGCTAGACTTGCTGCCTTTTAGTGGTGGCCACAATTTGCTCCTTGATGCATCCATCTCACTTGCCCAGCAAACCATCCTTGTGGCCATTACAATTAATAACTCTATATAGTCTGCTGGCACCTCTGATTTTTTTGTTGTATACACCTCAAGATCTGAGGCCTTGTTTCATCCCACATCGATGACCTGGGGTATAGATTCCCCTGAATTGTGGCTTTCACCGCTACCCACTTTGCATTGTTTCAACCATCTCTTCTCCCAAGTAACAGTAGCTAATGGAATCTTACCGCTGATTGGTTCCACATTTCATATAATCCATATAAATACTTTCCTCTCCTAACCAAAACAACATGTTTATCTTGGTACAGATCTGGACTCCTGCTTATTTTGAGAACAGATGATCGGGTTGGTGTATGTATGACCAACCCAGGTCTCCAGCCTAGCATTGTGCATCTGAATGCGCACCTAGACATATGCCCCAGGAAAGTTCATGTGTTTGTCTGAACCAGGGCACACATTCAGATTTCTTTGCAAATACTCACTAGCAGGTCTGTATTCCATGAATCCATCAATTTTTTTTCAAAAGCTACCTGTGTACATGATAATCATCACATACTGTGGCAGTGAATTCTATAGGTTCATTTAACAATGCACACTTACATACAAATGTTTTCATTGCCTTGAACAAGCTTCTTTGGTCCATTAGACCTGAATCCTAATGACTCTAGCCCAATCCTAATGACTCTAGCACCAGCAGTACTCTTGTTCCACCGGCTCCAGGTGTCACAAAAGTGTCTCAAGGCACTCCAGCGCTGGGCGTCAGCACCAGGAAGACCCACCACTGGAACTACCAGTGGTAATCTTTCCACTGGCTGGTTTTGAGGCTTTCCGGGGTGGGGGGAGGGCAGGGGAAAGGCAGGAGAGGAAGAAACTGTGTGGGGAAGGGTGGGCTGGAAGGAGACTGAGCCCATGAGGGGGGCAGAGACAGAGGCAGGTTCTGCCATCAAATCCAATGCCCCCTCCTGAGCCATGAAGGCCTCCTTGGTTCCGCATCTGTTAAACAGATCCAAGGCACAGATCCAAGGAGACCCATTGCTGTCGGCTGCATTCTACCCAGGGTAAAGGAGCAAATATTCTCTTACCTTGAGGGCAGTTGCCCCTGGTCCCACAGGATATTGTCCAAGCCATTTTTGTGCTGGGTGCCACTGCCACCAGGGTTTAGGATTGAGGTGTTAGATCCTATGGTGTTCTTGTATGAACTGAAGATACTTCTGCATGTGGGAGCTGCATCCTCCCCTGATTTTTTTTTTGTGTGCCAGTCCATCTTTTCTTCTGTAGCTTCCTGTGCCACATTCTACATAGTTTCAGAGGATGTCAGGAGTGGATTTTGAGGCTATACCTGGTGCAGAAGAGAGCAGAGAAGGTCTCTAAGAACGTAAGAAGAGCCCTGCTGGATCAGGCCAAAGGTCCATCTAATCCAGTTTCCTGTATCTCACAGTGGCCCACCAGATGCCTCAGGGATCTGAGGTGGCCCACCAGATGCCTGCATCCTGTTGCCACTCCCACGGACCTGGCATTCTGAAGCATCTCTCATGCAGCATCCTTTGGCTTGCTGAGTGAGGATCCAATTCACAAAGTTCTAGGATGCTAAGGCTGCAATCCTATACACACCTGCCTATAAATTAGCCTCATTGGCAAAATGGGATTTTCCTCTGACCAGACGTGCATGGGATTATGCTCCCATGGGATTTCCTAAACTGTGAGCTATGGCTTTACAGGGAGATGCAGCAACCAGCTAGGGGAGCCACTGGGGAAAAAAAAACAAACCAACACTGCCCTATACAATGTATAGGATTGTTGCCCTAATGGGGAGCGGTGGCCAATGGCCTAGTACAGTGATGGCGAACCTCTGACATGCGTGTCAGAGGTGACACGCCAAGGCGACACACTCATTAAGGGGAAGTGAAGGGGCACGTGCTTGCAGACTAGCAATTAGCCTCGGCCCCACCGGAGCTGCCGGCACTTACAATATGTGCTGGAAGCAATTCCCCGAGTCAGCTCTTGCAAGATCAGGAGCAGATGGGCTGGCGATGGTGGGCGTGAGGCACTTGAATAGCGCCAGAAACAACCCCCGCCCCCAAGCCCACTCGCGCCAGCACGAATTGTAGCTGGGTTGGCGGTGCTGTGCAAGAGGCGTGCACCAGTGTGAGTTGCAGCAGGACGCAGCTGGGCAAGAGGTGTGAGACACTCAGAAGCAACCCCAAGCCTGCTTGCACCAACACAGTGCAACAGGGAACAGCTGGGCTTTCGGTGCTGCGGAGAGGTGAGAGGTGTGAGGCACTCGGCAGGACGCATGCGCCAGAAGCAACCCCCTGAGCCTGCTTGTGCCAGGATGTTGCAACAGGGAACAACTGGGTGCAAGGCACTCGGATTGCACCAGCATGAGCTGTAACAGGGAGCGCTCTTTCTGCCGAACTGGGCAAGTGACTTGAGGAGGTGGGGAGCAGCATCCTTTCTGTGCACAGCACGTGGAGTTGGACAAGTGGTCTGAGGAGCTGGGTAAGTAACAAAAGGGGAGGTTGGCAAAATTCATATATACTTCCTTCATTAGCACTGCCCATTTGGAGCTGCTGCAGTAGAGTTCCTTTGGCAGCCTGGCCAGTATTCTTCCCCCTCCTCCAGAAAGTTCCTTGAATGACTTTACGTATGTAGCTTTGTTTGGTTTGTGTCCAAGTTCTTGTTGTAGTCACGCAAATATACACAGGAATATAAAATGAACAATAGGTGCTGTATCTGGGTTTTGTTCCTCTGCAAAGTTTTCTCAAGCTTTGCTTGGCATTTTGTACCATAAGAACATGCTGGATCAGGCCCATCTAGTCCAGCTTCCTGTATTTCACAGTGGCCCACCAGGTGCCACAGGGAGCACATGAGACAACAAGATGCTTGCATCCTGTTGCCACGCCCTTGCACCTGGCATTCTGAAGCAGCCTACTACTAACGCTTATAGCCCATGATGGATTTTTCCTCCAGAAATCTGTCCGATCCCCTTTTAAAGGCATCTAGGCCAGATGCCATCACTACCTCCTGTGGCAAGAGGCTCCTGTGGCAAGGAGTACCTGGCTATACATAACCAGAAGAAAACAAATTTTACATTCTGGGCATGTATAAATGTTACAAACAAGTGCTTTGCTGTTCCTCACAAAAAACAAATAAAAGGCTGGGGATCATAAAAATCTCAATCCAGGTGGGGGAAAAAATCCTAATCTGTCCTGTTCATCCATTTTAGAGAAAGCCATCAACAGCTGAAAAAAGTGGTCCCACCAACTCCAGATAGGCTCAGTGAGCCTTTGGTACAGCTAATCTGGACTATCTCATTTCTAATTTTATGTACTGTATACTGGCTCTGAAAGTCTTAGCAGCTCATTAATAAATCAATCAAATAAAAAGCAATGTGTTCCAATATGTAAATAATTTTTTTTGTCATTTGTTCATGTGTGTGTGTGTGTGTGTGTGTGTGTGTGTGTGTGTGTGTGTGTGACACACACCAGCAGAGTTGAGTTATGAATTTTCTGAATTTTTGACACACCAAGCCAAAAAGGTTCACCATCGTCAAGGGAACCGCCAGTTGAAAAAGGTTTTGGAACTGTCCTAGAGAATGAAAAATATCTCTCCATTACATATTTCTACATTGGTTTTCTGGATAAACCCTTCAACATACTGTATCTTTTTTTTTTTTTCAAGCTGAAGAGCTTCACCCGTTATAAAATAAGTAATAAGCCTTCTGTGTCTCCTTTCTGCTGTGGTGGTATCCCTGGATAGACCAGAAGTGTGAACTAGGCTGTAATAACAGCTCCACAACAACTTTGTAATGTGTGCATAAAAAGAGTAGAATGAACCTATCATCAGAATGAACCTATCAAGCAGTCGTGTAGCTAGATGGGGTACTAATCAGTATGTACTGCAGTCGCCTCAATGCACCATGTAAGCAACCCTTCCCACTCGCTATTGGACACATTCCAGGCATTGCTGGCCATTGCTGCCCGGAATGGCTCTTACAGCGAGTGGGAGGGTCTGCTTACATGGTGCATTGTGGAGCCTGCAGTACTTACCGTTCCGCGCCCAAGTGGTGTTACTAGTACCATATCAACATTGCTGACTACATCATCTTTCTTTAAGGCTGCAATCCTTAAACATACTTAAATATACTACGTATCTACTATACTGATATACTGGGGAGTAAATATCATAAGAACAAAAGAACAAAAGAAGAAAAGCTTTGCTCGATCAGGCCAAAGGCTCATCTAGTCCAGCTTCCTGGATCTCACAGTGGCCCACCAGATGCCTCAGGGAGCACATGACACAACCAAATACTTGTATCTCGCTGCCACTCCCCTGAATCTGGCATTCTAGGGTAGCTTATTACTAGGGGTGGTTTTGTTGTTGTTGTTGTTGTTGTTGTTGTTGTTGTTGTTGTTGTTGAAAACCACTTTTTGGGCTTTAGCAACCGCCTTTGGCAGTGAAAGTGTCTGAGTAAAAAAAAACCAAAAAAAACACCCTTCATTTTTGGTGTTTTAAGCTATTTTCCAGAAATTAAAATAGACTACTTTTCCAACTAGAAATAATACCGTGGCTGTTTCTGCTGACTATATTACCTGTATCATCTACCTAGTACACTTTTAAAGCATTCAAAATTAATATAAAAAAATGAGAACTTGGATTGAGAATGTAGAATAAAAACACATGACACAGCAATTTGCTATTTTAACCAAGAAATTTTGGAAAAAAATATCACCACCACCCCCACCACCACCCCCACACACACCTACCTTTTACCCTTGCACCACCCCCAAGGAAGACCCAAGACTGAGGTTGGGGGTTAACTTTATTAAGCACAAGTGACCAGTTCTGAAGTCATGAAACCTACTGAACATCCCTCCCTCCCTCCCCAGTCTGGCCATCTCACTGAACTGTCTGATTTAATCTTGATTAAACGCAAATACACATAGGTTAGAGCTGTACCAGGGCCAGCCTTAAGCCAATGTGACCAATGTCGTCACATTGGGCCCCGCCCTTTGGGGGCCCCACACCAGCACAGCAAGCAGATTGCCTGCTGCAGCAGCTGGGATCTAATGGACTGTAAGTCACTGGGGCGAGCTTCACCATGGGCTCTCCCACCTGGCCCTGCCTCCTAACAGCCCCAAATGGGCCTCCAGGAAGCAGTTGCCAGTGATGTCACAATGTCACCACCAACTTTTTCTAGTGCCGCATGTGGCATCACAAGCACTTTCCTTGGTGAGTGGGGGCTCCGCAGGTGGGGGGGCCACAGGAATGCCCTGCGTTGGGCCCTGTCACTCCTAGAACCGGCCCTGAGCTGTACGGACAGGTCTCCTTGTTGTACCAAGCGTGAGACCCGGTGAACTGGATGAGGCCAAAGTGCGATAGCAGCTTTTATTCTCCCTCCCACTGCTCCTACCCTTCTGGCCAATTTACCACCCGCTCTTTTCCTTTTCATGCTTTCTTTTCCCAAGGGTTCCACCCCTTCCTTGTAACCTCGACACACTTTTCCCAGATGTGTGACAAACGTTGCAATTTCAGAACGGCTTGTGGAAAACAAAAACATTCCAGAGGGCCGGAGACGTCTCAGATCCTCGGGGTTTTTGTTTTTTCTTTCTGTGTGCCGATGCCAGATGAGTTCTGAAATCTGTGAGGTCTCTCTTTAAGCCATCCACAAAGGCCTGGAAACATGAGCACAGCTTGTGTACACAGCACGGATGGGAAACGTGCTTTCTTAACAAGAAAGGAAAGTAAGAGCGGTTGCAATAACATTGCTCTTGGGGTTGTGGGTTTCTTTTAAGAGTTGTAGGAGCAAGCTATAAAGTTTTGGGGCTGTTTGCCCTGTTAAGTGGGAGCAATTGATCCAAAGCTGTGGCTGCTGACAGCTCACAATTTGAACACAAAACTGGGCTCCATGTGGTGGCTCCTTTTTTCTGACGCTTGTGAAGCCTGATGTGTTTATTCAGAAATGCGCATTCGACGGCAACTTTATGGCATTTTCTGAATCAACCAAATCCATGCCATTGGTGCTTGGCATCGGAACACCCATTACTAGGGGTGCCTGAAAACGATGTTATTTTTGCACAGATTTTGTGATTTGAAAGGCAGAAAGCAGTGTTGTTGTTGTTGTTGTTATTTATTAGATTTATATCCCGCCTTTTTGCCCAAAGGCACCCAAGGCGGCATTACAACATAAAATATAGAAATTTAACATTAAAAAACCATTTAAAAAACAATATTAAAACAATACAATAAAACAAAATAAAAACAAAGCAATAAAATTTAAAAACAAGAAGCCCTGTGGATCATACGGTATAAAATATAACAAACCAGCCAGCCAGCCTGTCAACAGTTAAAAGCTTTTTGAAATAAAAAGGTCTTCAGCCCCCGCCGAAATGTTAACAAAGAGGGAGCAGTTCTCAATTCTAAGGGGAGTGTTGTGTTCTCATTCCAAAGTTCTCATTTTTATTTACTTTAATGGCTTTAAAAGTGTACAGTACTAGGTAGGTGATAGAGGCGATAACAGTGTCAGCAGGTACAGCCACCATATCATTTCTAATTAGAAAAAGCAATCTATTTTAGGGCGCTATCCTAAACAGCGCCGGACTGGCGAGGCCAATGGGCCAGCGCCAGATCCAATGCTGTTTAGGAGAGGCTGGAGCCTCACCACGGCAAGGGAATGTGTACTCCCTTACCGTAGGGGAGGCTCCAGCCTCCCCTATGTGCTCCTCGGATCTGTGCCCACTAAACAGCAGGTGCAGATCCGAGGAGACAGTGCAGCCTGAATTGGGGCTGCGCGGCCTCGTTGATGGGCTTAGGAAGTGGCCGTAAGGCCACCTCCCAAGCCCGCACAGGTCCCGCCCAAGTCCCGCCTCCCGCCTCCCCCCTCCCACCAATGCCTGTCCTGATATGGGACAGAGAATCCCTTGCGTCGACCATCTTCAGTCGACACAAGGGCGGCTCTCCATCGGCACTCTGAAGCTGATGCTGTGAGCAGCGCGGCTTCAGAGATGGAGCGCCGACGCAGGGGTGCTGCTCGGCGCTCTCACGTCGGCGCTCTGCCCCTTGCCTCGGCGCTGTGACATAGCATCGACACAAGGGGCACACTAGGATTGCACTGCCCATTTCTGGAAAATATCTTAAACGCCAAAATGCGGTGTTTCCTGTTTTAAAGTGGATACAGTATTGTAACCCCCCAAAGGTGGTGTTTTGTGGTTTTATGTGCATTCAATATCTAAGCATCACCTCCAAAGCATACTTTCAGAGCAGAAGGAAAGCACCAATGAAATCAGATTTCTGGTCTGATTATTGTTAATGGAGAATGGCTGGGGACGACGACGTTGACATGACATGCCATTTAGAAAAAGGAGAAAGGGGCACTTGAATGTTCCCCCCTTTTACTTCCCTCAGCTGTGGCAAAAGGTAAAAAGAGCAGGTGAGTGATTATCTCTCAGTGGTGGTGAGCAAAGATTACTCACTTGCTCTCCATAAACGCAACAACAGAGTGACTCATTTGCTGAACGGGTCCTTCTGTTGCCATCTCTTTCTGCCCTTTGCATCTCGAGGTGCCGTCAGAAGGACCTCTAAGGATGGGGAAGGTGGCAGAGGACAGCAGTGCCGCAGATCACTCAGGGCTCCATCCTTACCCCCATTGGACTTAAGGCTCCTTTGCACCACTTCCAGAGACGGAGGCCGGCCGGCATTCAGCTGTGTGTGTGTGCCAGGTCCAGAGACAGGTAAGGCCAGTCTAGGGAGGCTGCCGCAGGAGGTAGGGAGGGCAGGGGGAGGGCTGGAGAAGGGCAGACCCATGGGCAGGCTGGACCAGCGAGAGGGTGGAGCACTTAGGCTGGATCCTGACCCCCCATCCTGGCAAATCGGCCCCAATCCATGCTGTTTGGTTTTGTGCTGCCAATTCTGGCAACACATATCTGAGTAACCCTATTTGGGCCTCTGCCACATTACCCGGGGGAAGGGGAATAGATTCCCCTTGCCCCAGCACAGATCTGAGTAGCCCTATTTGGGCCTCTGCCCCGTTACCCGGGGCAATAGATTCCTCTTGCCCTGGGTTGTGCCATAGCCACTCCCAGACCCATGCTGGTTATGGGGCAGGATGGCTGACCTCCCATCATGGGTTAGGATTGTGCTCTCACTGCCGAAATTCCACATAAAGCTAGGCCGATGGCAACATAGCATCCTGAGCAGTGATGTCATGCAGGGGGAACGCGCCGGAACGGCCGTCCCTGAACCTGATCTGGCCTAGCTCTGCCCACTCGCCGCCATTCATCGCCGGCTCCATGATGGACGTGGTGCTGTGAGGGGCTCTTGGCCTTGGAGGGGGTGCCTGCTCACTGGGGGGGGGAGGGGGGGGTGCCGGGTGCCTGAGCGAGCGGCAGTGGGGTGCGTCCACCGAGGGCAGCCCGCACGGCGGGCGGGAAGGCGGCGGAACCGAAGGGACGGGCTGCCAATCAAAGGTGAGTCCCGATCAGCATTCCGGTTCTTCGGTCAGCATTCCGGTTCTTTGATCATTTCGATACCACCACTGATCCTGAGGAACTATATCCTGGCCAGCTGTGTTCCAGTCATTTGCATCCCTAGATATTTCTGCCAGGTGCTTTTCGTTTTTTGCACGTCAGACACTTATGTCCTAAAATACGTAAATTTATATTAGATTCACTTTTTTATTTTTAAAAAGCAAAGGCAGGGTTTGCTTTGGGTTAGATCTAGGATATGAGATTTAGGATATATAACATAGGATTTATTTATTTTTTGCCCAGTTATCATTTGTTGGTTGTCCACGTATAGTCAGATAGAACTGTGATGCAAAAAACAAACAAAAAAAACAAACCCTGAATGCTAATGTGCAGGGATGCATTTGACCAGGACGAAATTGTCCACAGTTGGACATAAATACCCCAGCACCAATTTTTAGAGGTGTGTGGGACTTCAGGCCTTAATCTGACTTGGCAAACCCCTGACATAAAAAAAATGGCAATTGAGGGAGGGGAAAATCAGGTCAGGAAATATTAGGACAAAATTTACCCCGTTATCCCCCTCCTCCAGCACCAGAGTCCCAATCCTATTTCACCTCTTTTCCTGGCCACTCTTACCTTCTTACCAACACAGTGGAGTTCTGAGCACAGGTCTCCCGATGCCACTTCTAATTTGGCCTAAGGGAATAAAGCATTGCAGGTTGCATTTCTCTGCAAGGAGAACAAAGCAAACATAGTATCAGCCCACAGTGCTCGGTTATTACTGTACTGACCCTTTGCTTATTGCTTGGAGTTCAGATACGGCCAGGCTGTTTTGTTGAACTTCAAGAAGACTTGGCTTTGTTAGCCTACATTACACACAAGTTCCATGAAATATTCAGTGGCACAAACTGAACCTGACACATTTACAGTAGCAACAGTGAAGGAGTTCAGATTTGTGAACAAGATGAGGAAACACACACACAGCGCAACACTAAATTGTGCTGGATTGGCGAGGCCAGTGGGAATAAGAGGGCAGGTCCTCTTATGGATTCAGAATTGGGTGAGGGCCAAGAAACAGAGAGTGGGGGTCAATGGGAAATGTTCACAATGAGAGAGGTGAAAAACGGACTGCCCCAAGGATCTGTCTTGGGGCCGGTGCTTTTTCAATTTGTTCATAAATGACCTGGAGACTGGCATAATAAGTAGCGAGGTGGCCAAGTTTGCTGATGACACAAAACTTTTCCGGGTAGTGAAAACCAGAAAGGATTATGAAGACCTCCAGAAGGACCTCTCCAAGTTGGGAGAATGGGCAGCAAAATGGCAGATGCGATTCAGCGTAGACAAGTGTAAAGTGATGCATATTGGGGCAAAAAATCAAAACTTTACCTATCGGCTAATGGGTTCTGAGCTGTCTGTGACAGCTCAGGAAAGAGATCTTGGGGTGCTGGTGGATAACTCAATGAAGGTGTTGACCCAGTGTGCGGCTGCAATGAAGAAGGCCAATTCCATCCTTAGGGTAATTAAAGAAGGGGTTGAGAATAAAACAGCCAAAATTATTATACCATTGTACAAATCAATGGTAAGGCCACATCTAGAGTATTGCGTACAGTTCTGGTCACCACATCTCAAAAAGGACATAGTGGAGCTGGAAAGGGTGCAGAAGAGAGTGACAAAAATGATTACAGGGCTGGGGCACCTCCCTTATGAAGAAAGACTGCAGCGTTTGGGGCTCTTCAGTCTGGAAAAAAGGCGCCTGAGTGGGGACATGATTGAGACATAAAATTATGCATGAAAGGGAGAGAGTCAATAGAAAGATGTTCTTTTCCCTCTCTCACAATACCAGAACCAGGGGGCATCCACTGAAATTGAGTGTTGGGAGAGTTAAAACAGATAAAAGGAAATTTTACCCAGAGGGTAATTAAGCTATGAAACTCCTTGCCACAGGAGGTGGTGATGGCATCTGGCCTAGATGCCTTTAAAAGGGGACTGGACAGATTTCTGGAGGAAAAGTCCATTGTGGGCTATAGGCCATGATGGGTTGGGCAACCTCCTTACATTAATAATAGGTTGCTCCAGAATGTCAGGTGCAAGGGAGTGGCAACAAGATGCTTGCATCCTGAGGCACCCTGAGGCACCTGGTAGGCCACTGTGAGATACAGGAAACTGGACTAGATGGGCCTTTGGCCTGATCCAGTGGGGCTCTTCTTATGTTCTTATGTTCTTACGTTTGTCCCCTTATTCCAGGGAGGGCTCTGGCCACCCCATGGGGTTTCTTGGATCTGTGCCTGCTATTTAGTACGGGCAGAACTGTGGAGGCTGTGCCCCCCCCCAAATCGTGGCCACGCGGCCTCCCGACGGGATCTTGGATGCGGACTAACAGCTGCATCCCGGCCCTGCCCCCTCCCTGGGCTGGACCACCTGCCGGCCTTCCCACTCCCTGCCCACTTTCACCTCCTCCCCTCCTGCCCTCCTTCCAGTGTTGAGATTTGGTTAGTGTAGCACTCCCAGACTTGAGGGCTTT
>JAJKFI010000038.1:12269090-12285197 GCA_029204185.1 Lerista edwardsae | reverse complement strand
GGAACAGAGACTCTAGGCCTGGGTCAGACCTTGACCAGTCCTGACATCCAGGACCTCCTCTGTGCCTCCCTTTGGCTGTGCATGGGAGGCCCCCTGTCGGTGCTCTTGGCCGATGCTACAAGTAGTGTTGGCCCAAGCACTTGAGTCCCTACATGGGGATGCCATTTGGCACCCCCCGTGTCAGTGCTACTGACATTGTGTTGACGCAACGGGGCGCCTGGGATTATGATGCAACAAGGTGCCCAGGACACAGACACAGACATATGCGCAAACACACATATGGCTCTAATGGTTTGCGATGGTCTAAAAATGAGGTCTCTTCTAATCTCTGTCACCATTCAGAATGTCAGTGACATTAAGCTTGTTGAACAGTCAGGGGTTATTTGTGAATAATTCATAAGGCAATTCACACAGAACTCACTCGATCAGCTCTTTGGTTCTTATTTTTGATTGTTAAAAAAAGAAGACAGTCGGGAAAACAACAGTAAGACAAAAGTGGACATCACACCATAGTACTTCATATAGGCATGTTTCTGCGAGGTCGTATTCAAAAGGACAAGTTATGGAAAAAAGCACCATGGGGAACTCAGGGCCTAATGCTGCAAGGAGGGGCACTCACAGAGGTCTCCTCAAGGTAAGGAAACTTTTGTTCCCTTTACACGAAACCTTTAATAAACCTTTGTTCCCTGAGACCATCCTCTATTGCCCCAATGGGACTCCTTAGTTCTACTGGCGCAGGCCCACGAGAAGGCCATGCTGGAGGTGGACAGGAGGCATAATGGGGTGGAGGGAGGGCGGATCCATGGGCCAGCCAGCCTGGACAGGGGGGCGGAGATGGACACTGCCATTAGGTTGTATCCTAATCCCCATCATTAATTACCCAGCAGGTAATTAAGCTGAGGAACGCCTTGCCACAGGAGGTGGTGATGGCATCTGGCCTAGATGCTTTTAAAAGGGGACTGGACAGATTTCTGGAGGAAAAGTCCATTGTGGGCTATAGGCCATGATGGGTTGGGCAACCTCCTTATGTTAATAGTAGGCTCCCTCAGAATGCCAGGTCCAAGGGAGTGGCAACAGGATGCAAGCATCTTGTTGTCTACTGGGCTCCCTGGGGCAACTGGTGGGCCACTGTGAGATACAGGAAGCTGGACTAGATAGACCTTTGGCCTGATCTAGCAGGGCTCTTCTTATGTTCTTATCAATGGGCTAAGCAGCCCTAATCCAGGCCGCTCTGTGCTGTTTGGACTTGCACCTTCTGTTTTGCTGGCGCAGATCCGAGCAGCCCCATAGAGCTGGCTGGGGCTTACCAATCAAAATATCCCCTTTATCCAAGGTGAGCTGCAGCTGCCTCCCAGCCTGCATTGGGATACAGTGCAGGCCTGCCAGCAGGCTAGAATCAGGCTGACAATCTGGGACCAAATTACCAGAAGAACCACCTTTAGCAGTATGAGCCTCCTAACCTTTCATCCTATCTACCAAGTTCAGCTGTCTGGTGTGAAATTAATGGTGCAAACCTAACCTGGAGTTAGGCTGGCACAGTTAGGCCAGCAAAGTTTGGCAGAGGCATATCCTAGGAAAATGGTGCCCATGGCAAGCAATGAAATTGCACCCCTATCAAAACATGCTAACATTCAAACTTTTGAGACCGGGACTCACTTTTTAGATTGGCACTTGTGTCAGGACAATTCTTTTTCTTTTTTCTTCTTTTTCTCTCTCTTCCCCTTTTTGTCTTTGCCTTGCTTTCCACTCCCTGACTCTTCCCTCTTCTTTATTCTTCCTTCCCTCTTCCCTCTCTTGTTTCGCTTCCCCTCCTTTTCTCCTTCTGCATTCCCCCTTTCAGCCTTGACCTCCTTGCTTTCCTTTCCTCCCACATTTTCAAAACTCGGGCGTTTCAGATACGACGTGGGCGACACCGAAACCTGGAGAAAGAGTTGCTGCGTTCCATTCTCAGAAGATGGAGTGGGGTGGGGTGGGGGCAAGACTGCAGCGATTTGCTTCCGAGCACGAGAGATCCAGAGGGTGAGAGGGAGAAGATGGCTTAACTGAAAAACGCGACTCCCCCTGCCCTTTGGTCAAACGTCTGGATTGGAACAGAGCTGGCATTTGGAGGACAGCCTGGCAGGGAGATGCAACGGCAGCCAGGAGCTTGCTGGGGGGGCCACCCAAGTGGTGACTGAGAGCGCACGTGCTGCAACATTGTTCAGCCCTGCGGGAGCTTGCGGTGCTCAGTATCTGCTGCGCGTGCTGCTCACAGGGGCAGAGCGGTTGTTGTTGCCTACCCGGTCGCAGTTGCGGGGGGGGCGCCATGTTGTGGGGAGGGCGCCATGCAAACAGCGCCCCTGAAAAATGGCACCCATAGCTCTTGCCACCCCCGCTATACCCTAAATTCACCTCTGGGCTCAAGGGATTCTGTAAAATATGTTTAATTTATGCCAATAAAGGTTAATCTGTATATATAAAAGAGAACGTGTGTAGGTATGTATGTTCCGCATAGGCTCTGGAACGCCTGGAGCAATTGACACCAAACTTGGTACGCATCTGCCTTGCGATCTGGAAAGAAATACTCTGGGGGTCAGAAGCCCCTAGCGCCCCCAGGGGTGGGGGTGCAAAGGGGGTGCCATGTAAAAATGATTGAAAACGGCTAACATCGGTGTCGAATCCGTAGTTTCTGGGGTTGCCGAGATGAGCGGCGACGCTCCCGATGCTGTTTGAGTTTAGGTTCGGTCCCCCTCTGCATGGGGGGCGAGAAGGGGTGCAAAACAAAATGTCTACCATGACCTGCTGGAACGCCTGGAGTGATTGATGCCAAACTTGGTACACGTATGCCTTACGGTCTGGCGACCAATACTGCATGGGTCGAACCCCCCTAGCACCCCCAGGGGTGGGGGTGAAAAGGGGTGCCATGCAAAAATGATCAAAAACGGCCAGTATCGGTGTCAAGTCCATAGTTTCCAGGGTCACTGAGACAAATGGTGATGCTCCCGACACTGTTTGTGTCCGGGTTCAGCCCCCGTTGGCATGGGGGGAATGAGAAGGGGTGCAAAACCAAATGTCCACCATGACCTGCTGGAACGCCTGGAGCGATTGGCACCAAACTTGGTACGCATATGCCTTATGATCTGGCAAACAATACTGCGGCGGTCGAACCCCCTAGCACCCCCAGAGGTGGGGGTGCGAAGGGGGTGCCATGCAAAAATGATCGAAAACTATCACCTTAGTTTCACCTCCAGGAGCAAGAATAAATAAATTATTGGGTGAACCCACCCTTGATGTTGCTTGAGCAAGCAACATAAAGTTGTCAGTGGGAGAAACATGGCAATCTCAAATCCAGGCCACAGTATGTAACAGAGTGCCCCTGTGACTTGTTGATCATGACCAAGAATGCAAGTCTCACTGGAAATTGCAATTTCTGAAAGTTAAAAGAGAGATCCGTCGGAATGCGTGGTATCTGTGGGATAAAAACTGTTTCACCCTCTCCCTTTCCTGTTAAGATAGTCACTTCAATTACATGACCCAGCATCTTCTTGACACACAGCCTTGTGCTGTTGCAAAGTTTTGGCGGGTCGAGGTTCCGTAGTAAAATAATTGGAGATCCCATTGTAAGTTAAAGATGATGTGGTGGCAATCCAGCCAGATCAAGTGAGTTTAGGAAGTCTGATGGGAAATTGACAATCTCATAGGCATTTACTACAGTATTGACTATGCCTGGTAACATGGCAAATATTTGAATGGAGTTCAAGACTGGGGCATAATGATTTCTAAAAATTCCCAGAGGTTCTACAAAGGTTCTACAAAGTTCTGTGTGGCTAAATTTGGGCTTAAACTTGGGCTTTGACTAATCGGGAGTGTTACCAATCAGCTCAGCGACCCCGAAAACTAGGGATTCAACACTAATATCAGGCATTTTTGATTATTTTTACATGGCACCCCCTTCCCACCCCCACCCCTAGGGGTACTATGGGTGTCATACCCCCACAGTATTTTTCCCATATCGTAAGGCATATGTGTACCAAGTTTGGTGTAAATTGCTCCAGGCATTCCAGAGTTATGCTGGAACATACACACACACATGGACATTTTATTTCACACCCCTTCTCACCCCCCCCCACGCCGATGGGGGCCGAACCCGGACTCCAGCGGCATTGGGAGCATCGTCGCTCATCTCGGCGACACCGGAAACTATGGATTCGACACCGATGTTGGCCGTTTTTGATCATTTTTACGTGGCACCCCCTTCACACCCCCATCCAGGGGGTGCTAGGGGGGTCTGACCCCTGCACTATTGGTCGCCAGACTGTAAGGCATATGCATACCAAGTTTGGTGTCAATCGCTCCAGGCGTTCCAGCAGGTCATGGTGGACATTTTGTTTTGCACCCCTTCTCGCCCACCACACCTAAGGGGGCCAAACCTGGACTGCAACGGCATCAGCAGTATCGCCGCCGTCTTGGTGACCCCAGAAACTATGGATTCGACACCGATATTGGCTGTTTTCAATCATTTTCACGTGGCACCCCCTGTGCACCCCTACCCGTGGGGGCGCTGGGGGGGGTTGTACCCCTGCAATGTTTGTCGCCAGACCGCAAGGACGGTTTGTTTCGCAAGGACGGTGGACGGTTTGTTTCGCACCCCTTCTCACCCCTCACGCCGATGGGGGCCGAACCCAGACTCCAACAGCGTCAGGAGCATCGCTGCTCATCTCGGTGACCCCGGAAACTACAGATTCAACACCGATATCAGCCGTTTTCTATCATTTTCATGTGGCACCTTTGCACCTCCACCCCTAGGGGTGCTAGGGGGGTCGTACCCCTGCAGTGTTTGTCGCCAGGCCGTAAGGCATACGCGCACCAGATTTGGTGCCAGTCACTCCAGGCGTTCCAACAGGTCATGGTGCATGTTTTGATATGCACCCTTTCTTGCCCCTCACGCTGCCGGGGGCCGAACCCAGACTCCAATGACATCAGGAGCATCGCCGCTCGTCTCGGTGACCCCAGAAACTACGGATCTGATGCCGAGATTGGCCGTTTTCAATTGTTTTTATGTGGCACCCCCACCCCTGGGGGCACCAGGGGGGTCGTACCCCCGCAGTGTTTGTCACCAGGCCGCAAGGCATACGCGTGCTGAGTTTGGTGCGCGTCGCTCCAGGCGTTGCAGAGCCTATGCAGAACATACATACAGTTTGGCTCGCACAACGGCCACTGTAAAGCGCGTTTGGACAATTCTTGGAATCAGAGAGGCCAGCACATACATACATACATACATACATACATACATACATACATGTTCTCCTTTATATATATATATATATATATATATATATATATAGATGTGATGATATTATTTTGTTTGATACAATCACATAATATCAGTTTATTTATTTAAAAATAAAATAAATAAATAAATTACACATGCCTGTAAGAGTCAGGTAATAAACAATGGGCTGGAAAAGTGGGATATCAATATTAAAAATAAATAAATAAATAAATAAATAAATAAATAAATAAATAAAAGGGCTGATGGCAAACTCATGAAAATTAGGGTGTAGTCCTAACCAACTTTCCAGCACCGAGGTAAGGACAATGCAGCTCTGAAGTAAGGGAACAAACATTCCCTTAGCTTGAGGAGGCCTCCATGACTATCCCCCAACTGCAGGATGCAGCACATGCCCCATTGGCACAGCTATGCCACTGCTGGAAAGTTGTTAAGGCTTGAGCCTTTATACTGTGCTAAACATCCATATTAAGAATGAAGTGTTTTATTCAGTAGAAGTTTGCTGAGGTCCTGAAAAGATACAACAACCAGTTCCAGCAACCATTCTGCATTGCATATTCATGGGAAGAAATGTATTTGCTTCATGAATTTGGAAATCTAACTTTTTTTTTTCCCCTTTCTACCCAAGGATTTCATTTAGTTTGCCAAGCCTCCATTAGATCTGAACAACTTCCAGGCATTCTATAGCTGGGATGAATTAAAATCTGGAGGTGAAAGGTTCTATATCATTATCGGCCCAACCTCCCTGCCACATTTAACTGCCACAAAAATGAGCCTGGGTTTTTTTTGAGTCATTTAATATGTTTCTATATATTTCTCGGCTTTTATTTTCTCAGTTCAATTTGTGCAATGTATTTTAGCAGACACAGAACACAAATGCAACAACCATATCTGTTTTCCCAAGAGTTTGCAATTATATGCTTTTCTGTGGAACGAGGGTACGGGAACAATTACGTTTTTGTTTTTTTTTACTAGTTCCAAGGAAGACAAAGAAGATATTTACATATGGTTTATTATAAAACTGCATGAAATTCTTGGACACTTGTGTTGCTGCTGTTTGAAATATCTGATTCACTGATAAGACATTGTTCACAGCAGGCTTGTGCCACGTTATCAGTGTGGCAAATGGAAGAGGAATTGTACAGGCAAACTTAAAGTTTGCTTTGGCTTTTTGGCAAAAGCTGTTGAATCCTGGAGTTCTTGGACGGATTTTTTTTATATATTAAGGGTGCAATCCTAACATGGAGTTAGGATGGCACAATTAGGCCAGCACAGTTTGGCTCACACGACGGCCACTGTAAAGCGCGTTTGGACCACTCTTGGAATCAGAGAGGCCAGCACACAGTCGTGTGCCATCCTCCCTGACTTCAACTTCAGGTTAAGATTGTGCCCTAAGTATTAAAAGGCTCGTGGTTCACAACTCATTCTTGGTGTGATTGTAATGTGGGCATGGCAGAGGTCCTGTAACTCTCTTGCACCTGGCATTCTGAGGTAAATTTTGAGGTAAACACACTGGTGGCTAGTCAAGATTCTCCACAGCATTTCTCTTTGACAGCCACCAGAACCAGATGCTCCTCTTCAGACATGTACTCATAGGAACATAGGAACAGCCCCACTGGATCAGGCCAAGGGCACAACTAGTCTGGCTTCTCGTATCTGACAGTGGCCCATCAGATGCCTCAGGGAGCACATACGACAACAAGACACTTGTATCTCACTGTCACTCCCCTGCATCTGACATTCTGAAGGAACCTGTTTACCTTCACAGAAACCTACTGACCACATTGTTCCTTCCTTGCCTGTCTGGGGTAGGCAAAAAGAAAAAGAAAAGCTGCCATCCACAGTCAATTTGGATGACAGCAAAAAATTCCTACCCGGCCCTCAAAATGAGGAACCAGCTAATCTTCAGACTATATATAATCTTCAGACTATATATATACTATATAGTCAGACTATATATGGGTGCCTTCGGGCACAATAAGGCGGGGTACAAATCTAATAATAAATAAATAAATAAATAAAATAAATAAATAAAATATACCTATCCCAGCATCATCATCACAACCCCATGTGATGGACTTTTCCTCCAGAAATCTGTCCACTCTCCTTATAAAGGCATCTAGGCCAGATGCCATCACCACATCCTGTGGCAAGGAGTTCCAGAGACTCATTACATGCTGGGTAAAGAGATATTTTCTTTTGTCTAATGTTCCTGACATTTTGGGGGAGG
Organism: Lerista edwardsae; assembly: GCA_029204185.1. NCBI lineage: Eukaryota > Metazoa > Chordata > Lepidosauria > Squamata > Scincidae > Lerista > Lerista edwardsae. Next base: position 12,277,698 of record JAJKFI010000038.1, on the reverse strand, counting down.
GGTGAAGGAAGCACCATAACTGAACTTTCAGTTAAGTTTACTGTAAACCTTGCTGTTGCAGCACCCCCTAAAAAAAACCCCTAAAAACCCAACAAAACAACAAACCTGACTATAATAAAGGGCACAATCCTAAACTGAGTTAGGCCGGCATAAGCTAGGCCAGTAAAGTTTGGCCAGCACAAGGGACACCGTAAAGGATGCTTGGAGGATGACATGTGCCATCCTCCCTGACTCTGAGAGTGGTCCAAACGCACTTTACGGTGGCCCTTGTGCCAGGCAAACTTTGCTAACCTGACTGTGCTGGCCTAACTCCAGGTTAGGAGTGCGCTCAAAATATCATAAAACCAACAATCAGGAAGAAGGACCGAGATATCAGAGATGGTATCTGCCTGAGATCTGCCCTTCAGTCATTCCTTTTCACAGTGTATTCCACATGAGATGTTAGGTACCGCCCATGCCCATATCTGTGTACTGATCAGTATTTGGTTCCATTGGCACCTTCCTCAGAGTTATCTGAGAGGCTATAAATAAATGTAAAGCATTTTATGCAAGCGATGCTGAAGCACTTTGCAGGGGAAGGAGAAAGCTAAACGGCACCAGATTAAAATAGATTAAGGTAAATTGCTGGGGTTTCTTTCTGACCATTTTTTAATTGCCATTTCATTTTCTCTTTGCTCGTCGGGGACAGATTTATACAGTGTACACTGTCGGATCAATGCAATCCATTTGGACAAGCAGCAACAAAGGATAGACATCCCGCTGCCCTTGCAAAGGACTGCAAACAAAGTTATGGCAGTTTCTGGTTACGCGAGTATAAATTATTCACTGGGAGGTTGATTATTAAACAAACCTGACGAGATCCTGTACCTGATGGCACCAGGGCATTGTTGGCAAGATGTCATCTTCCTTTTCCAAACAAGACTGAGCTGTTTTATTGTTCCGTCTGAGTCACGCTTGAGACATTCTTCAATAATTGCTTATTCATTAAGAAATATTGGCCTGCCTCTCATAGAAGTGTAATGTAACATGTACGGATGCTTTCCTGTTTATTTTGCAATTTCCTGACTGTATCACCCAGTGCATTGGCCCATCTTAACTCGCCGCCGCTGTTTAGCAACTTGAATACTTGGTTTGATTTATAGCCGTCTAGTTAAGTTATTTATGTTGTCCCCCAGCCGAAATGCCTGGCTGGCTGACAATATTTATTGTGTTGATCTTGAAGACATCCTTATGAGATAAGGGAGTCTTTAATTACCTTATTACAGATGGCAAAGAGAGGCCCGCAGAGGTGATAGGGCACATTTTCAAAGGTCCCATTGAAAGACAGGCAGTGAACCTTGTGATGGAGACTCCAGCCATATGACGCATGGACTAGAGGGATATATGTCACTCCTCACAAAGACTCGTGATTTACACTCTGTGGCCTCCTAAAGACACATTTGGCTGCTGCAGTGATCATGGTAGAGTGATCATCTTCCTGGCCAATCTCTCAAGGTGCCTCATCCAGGAGAAGATCACTCAAGCATCTAACCACTCATTCATTTATGGTCTAAACAAGCTATTCTTGCGCAAAATGTTCAATTCAAAGTGCTAGTTTTGACTTTTAAAGCCCTTTATGGTTTCGGTCCAGGATAATTTGAGGGATGGCCTCCTTCCATACAATCCTACTCTCAGGTCATCTGAGCGGGCCCTTCTGACTGTACCAGCACCAGATGACGTGAGGGGGATGGCGGCCAGAAACAGGGCCTTCTTGGTGGTGGCCCCACAATTGTGGAATACCCTTCCCTTAGAATTAAGAACAGCTTCCTTTTTGGCAATCCTTTGGTAGGGTCTGAAGACTTTTTTATTTAAAGAAGCTTTTAGCCGCTGACATGTGGGCTGGTAACTGCAACTGTGGGATCCATTCTGGCAGTGGCAGAGTTGGGAGTAATGGCTTCTTCAAAATGAGGGCATGCTAAAACAGGAATGCAAAAGGCAGGCATGTAGCTTGCATGCTAGAGGGAGAGACATTAACAGGAAGCAGGAACTTCCTGACTTTGTGTCTCCCTAGCGTGCAAGCTACCTGCCTGTCTATTGCATTCCTGTTTTAGCATTCAATAAAAAGAAGACACAGAGTCAGTTGGTGCCAGTATAAAGAAGCTAAACAAAGGTAATGGCCATGTGTGTGTGTGTGTGTGTGTGCGCGCACGCACGCGCGCGTTTCAGTTCCAGAGAACTGGATCCAGGGAGATATGGGAGATTACAGAAAACACCCCCTACTAGTTTCCTTGGTGCAATTTCTTGGTGCCATTTCTCTCTGCTCATCCCTCTGCAAGTTTGTTTCTTCATTTGTCTCTCACCGTTTTGCCTCCAGTGCCTGCTTTGGTTCTTGGTTCTGTGTGTTGTTCTCCCATCTTCTTTATATTTTGTGTAATGCCTCCTGATGAGACTTGCAAGGTTCTTGCCAAATTCCTTCCTTCTAGTCCTTCTGGGGTGCAACCCATCTCTCACCAGCAGTCCTTCTCAGCAAAGGCTGTGATCCAAGAAACCAAAGCTTTTCCGGCAACACCCTCTTTGTAGCCAGCTGTTCCCTGCCAGAATCCAGCCATCGCTTGCTGTGCCTTGACCTCCAACAGGAAGGAGAGACAAAAACACCACTTCTGCCCCCATCTTCTTTGCTTCCCTTCCCAGAACCTCACAATCTCTTGAGATCCTTCTGAAACTGCTTTTGGCAGCCTCATCTGCTCCAACATGGAACAGCAGGAAGGGATAGCGGTTACTGCATTTGAAGATTCCATTCATCCACCTGGAGCTCAGCAACAGCTGGAGACACTAACACAGCTTTCAGCAAACAAACAGACACTGTAGAACAACAGAAACCAAACAGATACAGGACAGGAGTTGTGATAGATATACACAATTCAGCAAACATTTTGCTGAAAATTAAGGAAAAGATCCTCTTTCTTTCTCTCACCCTTTCTGTGCGTATGTATAGAGATAAATAGTGTTGAGTGTGTGGCTATGGAGATGTTTCTGATCCACTCATCATGTGAAAGTGAGGAACTAAAACTTAGCAGGACAAACAGAGAAACTATATACACAGTAGGTGGAGCCTTTTTGTCCATGAGGGTTCCATTCCAGGAAAAAAAAGTTAAATGAAATCCTGCTGTTAATTAACGTTCAGCCTTTTAAAAAGCTTTTCTTACTATGGCAACAAGCTCCAGCCATTCTCCAGTGGTTTAAGCAATTAGTATCCATTAGCTGAGATAAGACCTTGCTCCATTGCCCTGGAGCAAGGCGAAAAATACAAATCAGAAGTGATGAGGGAGGAGGTCTTATCTCAGAGCTAATGAGATTGGCTGCAGATCTCATGGCTGCAGCTGCACTGCCATGGTAAGAAAAGCTTTTTAAAAACACTTCTTTAAATGCTTAATTAACATCACATGTTGAACTAAGAGCCATTTTTCTTCTTCGTTTGCGGTGAGTAACCCAATGGGGTTATGTGGTCTATGATGTGTGTTGAGAAAGAAATTCTCAACTTATTCAAAGAAATTCTCAAAGAAATTCTCTCATGAGAAAGAAGAAGGTTGGACCGCTGGACTAGAGCATGGACTAGGTAAAGAGGGGAGCATCCGACGTACCCCTTCAGGAACCAGGAGATGGTGTCCCAGTCTTGCTCAGGTTCTTGGAAATTGTGCTAAAATAGTGCCAGTCTTCATGGTAGCTTTTTTTTTTTTCACTAGTGCCAGGCTTCATGGAAGTTTTTTCTGTTCTCTCTAATAAGAATATTTAATTACAGAGAACAGTGATGGGAATGGGGTAGGTGGATAGGGCCCTGGGAGGGGGCCCTGAAAGTGGGGTCCCCAGTCTCATCATTTATTTATTGATATATTGGGGTCGTGGCACAAAAACATTTGAAGGCCACTGGGTGAAACTGTAGTGACTAGCTCAGCATCTCCCATGTGTGCTGGGCCTGATGCATAGTTCTTGGTAGTTCTACCAAGCTTTCATGGGAGGTCACCAGGTCTATGACCCACTCTGTGAGCACCTGCAGAAGCGACCAGAGGTGGCTTCTGGTTTATGGACACAAGGTTTTTACCGGACATTGCTTCCAATCACTTCTGAGGGCCATTCTGAGGCCCGCAGAGGCCACAGTGTGGGTTGCGGGCCTGAGGCGACCTCTAGAGGCCTCTAGGGCCTCCCTGTAAGGCTTTTCAGCACCATCAGGAGCACCACATTGTTACCCACTGAGGAAGGTGAGGTGGGTCACAGGGCTGAAAGGTTTGGGAAACACTAGTCCAACTGTGAGTGCCTCAGCTCTGGGGTTTGAATGTAAGGCCTCTCCAGTTCTAAGCCAACCCAAAACTTTTTAAAATAGTTTTGTTAAAATAGTTAATGTGCCCAAAACTCATACTCAACCCAAACTCATGCCCAAAACTCATACTTTTAATGGGCTCGTTGTAGTGGAATTGTAGAGCCAGTGGACTCATTGCAGCTGCCCTTGAACTGGAGAGGGTGAGCTTTCCATTGTTTGATATCGCAGCTGTTTCCACAGGGTGAGCCGTTCATGTGCTGTTCTGGTCATCAAAGAGATTAGAAACTATTCTTTATGTGTCTACCAGACTGTTATTTAAAGTGGAGATTTGAACTAATGTGGAGAAAAATCACCCGATCCATGTGATGAGTTAATGTGCCCAAAACAGCTCACCACATGGTGACAGCCACCATGTGGTGCAATTTAAAATGGCTTCCAGCCTATTTAGGATTAGAACCTTCAAAAGGTTGTTTGAAATGCTGCTCGGCCGTACAAAGGCACCATCTGAACAACAGGGGCAGACGTGGAGACAAAACAGATGTGTGTTTTATAAGTGAGTCGCCAATGCAGCCGTGCCCTCTTTTTCAAGATGGGATTTGAATTTCAGTGCTAAGAACCAGATTTCGATTAGAATTGCAGGCAGTCCACGAGTCTCACTTGAAGTATTTCATTCAGTTCCATTTATGCATCCATCAAAGTATCCATAAAGATCTAAGGAGCAGCCTTGTTAACAAAATCTCTCTTGTCTGTTAATATTATCATTGTCAAAGAGTCCCGCATGAGGTTACTTGCATCTTATGCAAATAATTCAAACTTTTTGTATGCATCAAAGAACTTTTGCCATACCAATGCACTGGCTGATGTGCTTTTGCTTTGGGAGGCCTGTTCAGTGCAGAGCATCTAAGGGGGTTCACTCTTAGCCTGCCCACTCTGCAGGACCAATCAATGTGCATGAACATTGAGAATGAGAATGAAGAAAGCCCAGAGTGCCTAGGTGTACTGCTTCCAGTCGCCACGTCATCAATTTCCGAATTCAAGAGGACTGTCTTTGTCAAACTTTGCAAAATGTGGTTGGGAGTCAAACAGCTACGTCCGGACCTAAGATAGCCCAGTGATATTTTAATTTATTTGATTTGCTTGCTATGTGCTGTATCACAAGCCAGCGGGCAGCCCAATCCTAAGCCCTGCAGGAATAGGCAAGCCAATGCAACCCAGAGTAAGGGGAATTGATTCTCCTTACCCTGTGTTGTGAAACAGCCACCCAACAGGGATACTTGGATTTGCACCAGCAAAATCGCCGACACAAATCTGCGGGGATGAGGAAGGCTGACTGGGCTGGGAACAGGGATTTGGATCCGACCTCCCTTGGCAGGGCTGCCCACAGATCTGCCGTCCCCATTCCTTCCCCCTCCCCATTCCACCCTCGTTAACCCCTCTTCCGCCCTTGCCAACCCACTGCACCTGCCTCCTTCAGCCAGCTCAAATTCACTCAGGTCTGGGAAGTGGCACGGGGAGGCCAGCGCAGGTCCATACGCCAGCTTCCCCGACTCATAGCAGTCATTGCAGATGTACCTTATGGCATGTCTGTGACACTGCTGGGATGGCACAAGAGACTTGTGCTGGCCCATCTACAGAATTGTACTAAGAACATAAGAGGAGCTCTGCGGCATCAGGCCAAAGGACCATCTGGACCAACTTCCTGTATCTCACAGTGGCCCCCCAGATGCCTCAAGGAGCACACAAGACAACCAGATACCTGCACCTAAGATATTTCCCTTGTGCTGAGCCAAGATGTTTCCCCTTCTTCACCATCTTGCAAAGCTGAAGGAGCTTTTTGCTGATTTGGGTGATAGTGAACAAACTTGCTCTGTGCCATCAGCTGTATCACATTACTTGGGACTGCCAGTTTTCCTGTATGCACATTCAGCTTCCTACTCAGAAAACATCCAACCGAGGGAAAGAAACTTTGCTCCCTGCTCCTATCCTCATTCCAGTGGCTTCATGATTATTCCTGTGGCAGATCTTCATGTGAGTTTATAGATGGAGAGTGCCGTTTCCTGAATTATTTTGCTCCTTCTAGGACCCTGTTCTTGAGCCAAAGAATGGTCATTTGGCTCAGCACTATAGATCACTCATTCTCCAGAATCAGTTACCATGTGGTATAGGAGCCTGACACTGAAGAAACACCTATCCGAATTTCTCTAGGATAGTGCTTCTCAAACTATCTGATGTGGTGGACCAATATTTTTTTTCTGATGTGCCACAGACCATTAAAATACCTCTGCTATATTATGGATGCCATTTAGGTAGAGAAGCAGGATATAAGTCAAATGAATGATTATTTTTAAGTTCTTGGAAATTTTTCCAATGGCTCGCAGACCAGCATTGTTCCAACGTACATTTTCTGTAGCAATGAGGGTGGTGAGATCTCTACTTTTTGGCCTATAACATATCACCCCATATCTCACTGAAGAATCACAGTGATAAACAGCTACTATTATAGCAAACACGAGTAATAAGAACAAAGGTGAAATTTGGAAATACTGTACCTTCCTAAACAAACCTGCTGCACAAAAACAATCTACAAAGTCCAACACATAATTTCTCCTCCATGTGCAAAACACTTGCTGTTGCCACTAACATTATTGTTTCCTAGGGGAACAGCCTCAGGATCTCAGCATCAATTTTCAGCAACTGTGCCTCTCTCACAGCACATTCCTAACGAACTACTGGCCCAAAGTGCTGCTGTCGCAGGTTGTGTTGCAAGCTTAGGGCCAGAGAGGTAGACCAATTCTATCTACCAACAGCCACAACAATGCCACACCACTAGGCCACTTGATGCTTCCTACATGAGACAGTCCCAGAGGTCTCCTCTTTAACTTACCTCTCGGTATTCTGCCTGGTCTCCTGAGTGTCTCCTCACAGCTGGCATAGGTTTGAGTAGACTCTGGGGGTGGGTCTGGGCCAGGAAGGTAGTATAGGTCCTGAATGCTGCTGAAATCCCCCTAACCTTCTGATCCCTGCCTTGATCTGTCCAAATTCCTCCCCCAAACTGCCCTGCTGCCACCTTACCAGTGACAGGGTGCAATCCTAATCTGGAGTTAGGCTGGCACAATTAGGCACAAGGGACACCGTAAAGCACGTTTGGACCACTCTCGGAATCAGAGAGGCCAGCACACAGACATGCACTCCGAGAATGGTCCAAACACACTTTAAAGTACCCTTTGTGCAGTAATGGGATCTGGGAATTGACTAACGGAACGCTGGGCGGGACTTACGCGTGATTGGCAGCCCGCCTGTTTCATTCCTTGGGCTGCCTGCCGGCCTCGCAGGCTTCTCCGGGGGAGCGCGCCCCACTGCTGCATGTCCGATCATCTGGCGCGCCTCCCACCCGTCCCCCTGGCGAGACAGCACCCCCCCCCAGGCCAGGATGTGCGGCAGACCGAACGGACGGGCAGCCAATGACGCGTAAGTCCCGTCCTAGCCCCGCCCAGCATTCCGGTAGTCAATCCCCAGATCCCACTACTGCCTTTGTGCCTGCCAAACTGTGCTGGCCTAGCTGTGCTGGCCTAATTCCAGGTTATTCCTAATTCCTTCTGCTCACAGCAGAGGACAGCAGAAGTTCTGTAGACTGGTGGCACCTGCACGTGGCTTCTGGCTGTTTGCACTGATGTGCCCAGTCCTCAGAATGGCAGAGTGGCTTTCAAGCCATCAGCCTGAGATTTACAATGGTGGATCACAAGATTCTCCAACATCAGGGCCAGACAGGATTGGGCCGACAATCTCATACACCTGTCTCCTTTTTACGGCACCCGTGTGCCCCAAATAGTCTGCCACTGTCTTCAATTCTAGCAAAGAAAAGACAAAGCACAGGTTGTTAAGGCTTGGGATAGTGACATGGTGAAATAATGCCAATGCAGAGAGGAAGGACTCAAGAGGCCCTTTGCCATGTTAACAGCAGTGATCTGCACAGGCAGTATAATGCAGGTGAGTGATGATCCCTTGCTGGATCAATGGGGCCTTGCTGTATTTGTGGCGCTCCCCGCAAGACTCTCTCCACCTGTAATTATGAATGCGAAATGGAATCATCCTGAAGCTACAATCCAGCCGGATCAAAGCATTTACTAAGCAGCTTCAGGATGGTACAAAGTGGCCTCTGCAACACAGAAAAAGAAATCAAAGTTTAGATAATTGTGGCTGTTAACTCAGCAAATGTAGCCCATTTGTCAGCTGAGATCTGTCACCCGCTAGGACTTATAACATCTCTCTCTCTCTCTCTCTCTCTCTCTCTCTCTCTCTCTCTCTCTCTCTCTC
>JAJKFI010000038.1:12230662-12254275 GCA_029204185.1 Lerista edwardsae | reverse complement strand
AACAGAGACTCTAGGCCTGGGTCAGACCTTGACCAGTCCTGACAGACTTTATTCAGAAACCCGAAGGTTTTTACAATTTTTACAGAAACGTTCTATCTTCCAAGAACTACACACATACAGATGGATCTTTCTGGATTTAGTCTTTCTTTCTGGCCACCCGTTTGTCTTCTTGCTGGCTGATAAGTGGCTTCCCTGCTCCCACCAGAGAAGCAGCTGACTTTGGCACAACTCCCCCTCACACAAGGCAGCCGGAGACAGCTCAGCTGTTAATCAGTCACAATTACAAGGTCTGCCGCTCACAGAGACTTCCAGTAGTCCCGAACTGGCGACCTTCAGATCTTCAGGCAAATGGAGACATTAACCTTCTCGACTAAATCTTCTGGTATCATTTCTTTCTATGCACAACATATAACATGTTTGGCTGGCACAAGGGACACCGAATAGTATGTTTGGACCACTCCCAGAGTCAGAGAGGCTAGCACACAGGCCTGCGTCATCCTCCCTGACTCTGAGAGTAGTCCAAACACGCTTTATGGTGTCCCTTGAGCCAGCCAAACTTTGTTGATCTAACTATACCAGCTTAGCTCCAGGTTAGAATTGCGCTCTAAATCTCAGCTTCCTCTGTCCCATTACTGCTAAAACGTTCAGGAACCACTGATATACATAAGGAAACAGCAACATGATAAAATGCAGATTCAATACCAATATCCCAAGATAAAACTCAGGGCCCAGTCCTACCCAGTTTACCAGCACTGATACAATGTGGAGTATGCTGCGTTTTGTGGTGGGGAAGCAGACTTGGGACCTCGTCCCTTAAGACTAGGGAATGTTTGTTCCCTTATCTCAGGGCTGTATCGGTGTTGGAACGGTTGCAGGACTGTATCGGCTAGGACTGGGCCTTCATGCATTTGCAACTGGGACCTTCCCTTCCCTTCCTTCCCTCCTGCTGGCACTAGGAAGTGTATGTGCAAGAAGCAAAATTTTGGGATTTCAATACTTGATTGTTCTATATGCACAATGTGTGTAGATTTCCTTGAGACTCCCTGTGCTATGATGGCTTGTACGAAAAGTGCATCTAACCAAGCAATCTTCCATTGTCTTCATTGCAAAACAAGGATGCAATTGCTACATTAATTTCACACTGGTGGGACCGGATTGTTGTTTGTTGTTGTTGTTTTAATTTCAGTAGGGCCATCACCAGGATCAGCTCTAAGAGCGGTGGGGCATTCACTTGCGGTGCCATGGGCAGCACCTGCAAATAGTTGGTGGTGACATGACGACTTCCCCACCAACTGCTCCCAGGAGGCCCATTTTGGGTGGTTCAGAGGTGGAAGGGCCCAAGGTAAAGCTGCTCTGCTCTCCCCACTGACTTATAGTCCATAGAAGTCCTGGCTACAGCAGCAGGCAATATGCTCGCTGTGCTGGTGTGGGACCCCCCAAAGTGTGGGGCCCAATTTGATGATATTGGTCCCATTGGTTTAGGGCTGACCCTGGCCATCCGCATACATTACTGTCCTGGACTGTGCTCTCTTAGCAGATACCTAAAACCACACACACGTGTGTTCCTAGCCTGCATCAAAGTAAAAAGAAAGAAGTAAAAGATTGGTCAGGCGACAATAGGTATAACAGCACCATGATTCTCTATACCTACATAAAAAAGCAGGCAGATGCGATTACTTAAATGCATATATATTTATATATGGTGCTATCTTTCATTATCTACATTTCCAGCTTCCAGCTCTCTCATCTTCACCCTTCTGGAATATCTCATTTTTATGTCTATAAAGCTCCAATTGTAGGTAATATGATGCTTTGCATTTATATGATGCCATTTATCCTGCACCAACAACATACCATTCTTGGCTGTTGATAGTGAGGTTTTAGCACGTCTAGTGCTTAAAAGCAGAACACAGTGGATGCCTGGAAGAAGAACAGAAGCGTTTCACATGACCTAACCATGCCTTAGGGGGAATTCTTTCAAGGTCATTAATATTATTTTGCTCTGGGAACAATCAAGACAGACTGATGGCACAACCTTAACCTACAGTAGACTGGCACAGTGACTGCTATGCTAGCTTAGGGTGTTGCAACAAGGCCATAAGGCACATCGCAACACCTGGCAGGTAAGCAGCACCACCAGGAAGGCCTGCACCTTCCTACCAGCGCTTGATCCAAAAGAAGGTAAGCATCCACCCAGCAGCACAGGGACTAGGGGAGGGCAGGGAGGGGGTGTAACGGGCCAGCGAGGGCAGAGACAGGGGGTGGAATTGACAGTGCTGGTGCATGCCAAATCCTATCCCCCCTCCCAAGCCTAAAAGCCCAACACAGGGCTTCTTGGATTTGCACCAGCCATTTGGCAGGCACAGAAATAGCCCCACTGTATAGATTGCGATTTTACACACTGAGGAGACCTCCGGCGTGGTCCCTCTGAGCTCTGGATACAGTGCCGTACTGCTCTGGCACCAGTTAGGATTGGGCTGCCCATCTGAAACCCAGGAAATGCGTGGCAAAAGCATATCCACCAGACTTCTGGTTGTGGCCAGGTGCCATATGTCTATGTAGCTGTCCAGTGGCACATTCTAACTGCTGCTCTTGGTTTCTTCATTGTGATTATTGTCACTCTGCCAATGAGTCTGAAATGATAGTGGTTTTGTTGTTCATGGTATTGCTTGTTCTCTTGTTTTGCAAGCTGCTGGTGGAATCTAGGGGGGGAAAGGTAGTTGCATATGGTTGCATGGGTATATACCTATACCTATGCAAATCTTATGCATTCAAGAGGGTGGAAGCAGGGGCATAGCTAATGAAAGTGTAGCCAGTGCAAAGGGCAAAATGTTGCCCCAGAAGTGACGTCACAACAGGCAGTGACTCACCGTTGTATTTTTTCTCTGGTTTTTTGGCCAGAGCATTTGATCAAATGAAGATATTACACTCTGGTTAGTTCACTGTATTCTGCATTAAGGGCACAATCCTAACCTGGAGTTAGGCCAGCACAGTTAGGCCAGCAAAGTTTGGTCAGCACAAGGGCTACCATAAAGTAGTACCATTTGGTACCATTTGGACCACTCTCAGAGTCAGCGAGGATGCCGTGTAACTGTGTACTGGCCTCTCTGACTCTGAGAGTGGTCCAAACATACTTTACTGTGTCCCTTGTGCTGGCCTAACTGTGCTGGCCTAACTCCAGGTTAGGATTGTGCCCTAAATTGTCTTTTCAATGTTATTTAACGTGATGGTATGATTCATACATACCAAGGTTTTCATTATTTTGGCACACTAGTGTCAAGTTCAGCTTGTTGCCCCCCTAAAGCTTGTTGCCCGGTGCAGTTGCACCCCCCCTGCACTTCTTTAGCTACACCCCTGGGTGGAAGAATAGGAGAGTTCAGGGTGGCATGAAAACCCATTTGAATGGTTGGGCCCATAAGAACTTGGTCAGATCTTGAACACCTCTACGATTAAATGGGAAAGAAACTAGAGACAGCTTGCAAAGAAGTTGTGCTTATTTTTTTTCACCTGGCTAAGTTTATGCACTGGGTTTTTTCAGTGGGTTGCATGCAATAAATAGCTGAGTTATCAGAAGAGACCTGCTGTGTGCTGTTTTTGCACTTATTCAATAAGCCTACTCTAGAAACTGAAATGTTGTTGAAAAACTCTTCTCCACTACTTTAATAGCTCTGATGAAGAGCACTCCGGCTAAAAATGCATGGGGAATAAGTCTTTTGATGAAAAGAATTTTTACCCGCCGCCCAAACCTTTGGTGTGCTTTATTTTATTTTTGTCACAGCCCTCCCCTGAATGCCTCCAAATGCACGTGGATTCCTGCCACGAGATATCACTAAAGCACTCACGGCGGAGAAAAGATTTGAATTACATTGTGTCGATCCATTAATTTAGGTGCTTGCAACAACATTTCGAGCCCAGCACAAAGGAAACGGTTCTCCAAAATTCTGAACACATGGTCAGCTTTGGTGTTCTATACTTTAAAAAAAAAGGTGAAGCCTTTGAAGGTTGACTGAAATACAACGCACCAGTGTGTACATTTATTTAAGTTAAAAACAGTGACGCACCTGAAATACTGCAAAATGTAGCCTCATTAAAATATGTCTTAGGAGGATCAAAGCCTGCGTAGGTCCTGTTTTTACATCTGCCGAAATCATTGCCCAATGCCATTCCTCCCTGCAGAATAATTCTCGGTTACCCTTCTGCTTTTTGGTTCTCTTCCTTTTGTCAGGTGTCTAAACTTTGCATTTCATGAAGTCCTTTCAGAATTGCACGGCAGCATCATTAAAGGACCTATTCTCATCTTACTTTGTGTACTGAGCACCAGGCTCCATGTACTGAAAGCTGTGAACAGGCTGTGCTGCTTTTTTTTTTTTTTTTTAAGATGAAAGCAACCACATATTGGGGGAGGGAATAATTAGCAATGTGTCATGGGAAGGGCCTACCCTTCCCCCTGTACCAGTTTCCCAACTAATGTTTCTCTCAAAGCTGCTACTTGCTACATAGCACAAAACAGGCAGAGGAATACAGAATGGGGAAAGAGGAATTCAGGCGACTTTTCATCTTCGAAACTCTGTTCCCCAAGTGTCACAGTTCCAATCAGATTTAGGATGCAATCAGTGGTGTCATTCAAATGATTTAGGAACAGGAACTCACTTTTGATTGGCACTTGTTGGGAACCCGGAACCAGCCACGGAGCCCGTTAGGATCCGGAACACCCGTTCTGGTCTGTTCTCCCTGAATGACATCACTGGATGCAATCCTAACCTGGAGTTCGGCCAGCACAGTTTGGCCAGCACAAGGAACACTGTCAAGCATGTTTGGACCACTTTCTGATTCAGAGAGGCCAGCACACAGACATGCACCATCCTCCCTAACTCCGAGCGTGGTCCAAACACACTTTACAGTGGCCACCCAAACTGTGCTGGCCTAACTGTCCTGGCCTAAACTCCAGTTTAGGATTGTGCCCTCAGTGTGCAATCCTGTAGTGGTGCTGGGCCGGCCCTAGCGCTGTCGCAAACATGCCCTAAGGCATGAGGCGTCTCTACAGGGAGGGCAGAGCTCTAAGTGTTGCAAGGAGCCTTACCCTGTCATGTAAATCCCTCCTCTCTCTTGCTGCTGTAGCCAGTAAGCAACACCAAGTTGTTGCTGTTCCCTGTGAGGATTGGCTAAAACAGTGCAGGAGAGGAGTGATTTCCACTGCAAGGTGAGGCTTCTTGCAAAACTTAGACTCTGCCCTCCCTGTAGAGACGCCACTGGGCACATCTGTGCTGGGCCAGTGCTGGGTGGGCACTAGGAGTCATACCAACCCATGGACGATGACATGGACACCCAGTAAGCCTTGGCCCATGCCAGCAGAGGCTTTGGGAGGGTGGGAGGAAGGCAGGAGGGAGGCAAACAGGGTGAGAGGAGGGTGAAGATAGGGTGGCCCCATGAGAGGGCTAGCCTGGGGAGGGGGATGGAGCACAGATCCTAACCACCATCCCTGCCCTGAGGTGAGCTACAGCAGCATCCCAGCATGCTTTGGATGCAGCGCAGGCCTGCCTGCTCCAATGCGGGTTAGGATTGGGCTGCCCAGCCCTTTGATCATTGAAAAACGAACACTGAAGTTCCTGCAATCCCACCCCCCATCCCAGGCTTGAAAGCCCAACACGGTGCTTGACAGCGCAATCCTAAGGATCGTGCAGCATTGGCGCAATGGGGTTGCGCCGAGGCTGCGGGCTTAGCGCTGATGCGGGGGCGCTGAGCGGCAACCCCGCATTGGCGCTAAGGCAAGAGGATCAGGGCTGCTGGTAGCGCCGGTCCTGTTGCGCCTGCGCAGTGCCTCCCTTGCATCGGCCAAAGCCGGCCGGCGCGAGGGAGGTGCCATGAAGGGGCGGCACAGGGATTGGTGGGAGGGAGGGAGAATGTGGGCGGGACTTGGGCGGGACATGGGTGGCCTTGGGAGGTGACCATATGGCCACATCCTAAACCCGTCTGCAAGGCCGCGAGGCCCTGATTCGGGCTGCGCTCTCTCCTCGGATCTGCGCCTGGGGGAGGCTGGAGCTGCAGGAGGCTCCAAACTCCCCCTACCCAGCTTTGGATATGGCGCTTGCCAGCCTTACCATTCCGGCGCGGGGTAGGATTGCGCCCTCAATCACTGAAGTTCCTACAGTCTCTGAGATCCTGTGGCTCTCACGCCTCATTTCTAGTTTGGTCCTCAGATCCCCACATCCTAATAAAATATTCCCAGAGTGCGTGCCTTTAGCATTAGGTGTGCATAACGCTATACATCAATCAATACTCAAATCTGGAAGGATCGGATCATTTTTGCCAAGGGCTTTTGAGAAATTAGTATCTTCTTTCTGCATGTCGGTGCCCTTTCGCACAGGATGGTTCAGGTGTATTTTACGCATTCCTTGGTACAGAACAGAGCACTCTACATTGCAAACAGAATTTGAGTGGGAACAGAAAACAGCGGCAGTGTGAAACTTGGATGATTCACAGCTAGGAGAAGTCAGCGTAGTGTGTGTGCATGTGTGCACGTGTGCGCACACATGTGTGCATGCATGAGTTTAACTGGTGTTTGGAAATGACAGACCAATCCTATCCTCGCCTCCCCCTGCAATGCACCTGGGGGGAGGCAGATTGGGAGGGACACATTTCCCCTTCCCTCTCCATAAAGCCTTGCGCTTACCAAGAAGTCTTTTCAAAGCTGTACCAGCTCTTTAGCTGGCACACATCCCAGTCAAGAAAGGGGGCATGTAGGGAGGCAAGGAAAGGAATAGCATATAGCACAGGTCCCTGGCACTGTGTGCCACCCCATCTCACCTCCCGACACAGCTCCTGCCCTCCCTTGTTCCCCCCATTCCTCCCCCACTGGTGACTCACCATTGGGGGCAGTGAAGTCATCCGAGCGCGCCAACTACCGGAACGCTCAGATGATTGACAGCCCTCCGCCCCTATGGCAGAGGGCTGCCACGCCTCCCCAAGCCTCATTGTGCCGGAATCGCTCCATTTTAGAGCGATTCTGGACACAAGGGAGGGTTGGGCGGGCCCAGCAGCAGCTCGCCCGTCCTCCGGAGTGGCGGCGCAGCCCGGACCCTCCACGGAACTAGCGGAACGGAGTACCGGGCCATTCCGCCTGGATGACACCTCTGATTGGGGGGGGCACTACAACATCCTCTGGCATGCGGTGGGCCTCGGCATCCTCCCCACTGATGCTCCTGCAGAGCGCAAGTGTGTGCTGCTGGAGCAGCTTTTCCTACTTCTGTAAGGCGGTCCCTCCTGGTAGAAGGCCAATTTCACCTGCTGATCAGCAACGTATGAGCTGTTATTGTCCTCCCAGTCTTTTGTGCTTGGTCTTAAGCAATTCATTGTGAACTGGGAATAGATATTGTCGTTGGCATCGTTCTGTGTATCTGAGCAACAATTGTGGGGTGGTGTTGTCTACAGTATAGCAGGATTTCTCAAACTGTGGGTTGGGACCCACCAGTGGGTCGTGAGCTGATTTTTGGTGGCTCGCAAAAGGTTTTGAAACACTGCCCAGTTTGCAGAAGAAAATGGTTAGCTGTAATGCTAGCCTGTGGTATGAGGTAATCTTCATACTCCCAAATGAAAATGTCACATTTTCCAATGTTCTCTAGTAATTGGCATGCTGGCACAGTGGGTTAAACCGTTGTTGCTGAACTTGTTGACCGGAAGGTTGGCCGTTCAAGACTGCACGACAGAGTGAGCTCCCGTAGTTTGCCCCAGCTCCTGCCAACCTAGCAGTTCAAAAGCACGTAAACATGCAAATAGATAAATAGGGACCACTTCGGTGGGAAGGTAATGGCGTTTACGGAAGCTCCACGGAAGCTTGTCCTCGGACAAAACGCCGGCTCTACAGGCTTTGAAATGGAGATGAGCACCGCCCCCTACAGTCAGTCACGACTAGACCATTTGGTCATGGGGAAACCTTTAGATCACATGTGAACCCAGTTTCAGCCTTTTGTCTGGCCTGAAAGTCCCTAATTGCCCTCCAGTTTTGGTTACCCTGGAATGATTGTAAAGGGTTTTTTTTTTGGGGGGGGGGGACTGTCCTTGAACTCCATTTCTAGGGAAAGTATAGTAAATGTCTACACACACACGTATGACACATAACATGACAGGGGACTATTACTATCTATTTATATTATTATTAATTATTATTTATTAATAATAACAAGAATAATACTAGGCGGGGTATAAATCATGTTGTTGTTGCTGTTGCTGCTGCTGCTGCTGCTGTTGTTATTGTTATTGTTGTTAATTTGTCTTGGTTTCTTTTGTTGTCTACAGGGCCCCAATACATTGTCATTTTTAAAAGTGGGTGCTGGTGCTAAAATGTTCTTTAGTGCATTGGTCTATAGTGAAGTCCTCATCTCTCACTGGAGCATGGGAAGAGAGGCTAGTCTAGGCATTGCAAAAGAGACCTCTGATAAACACAAATCCTCCTGAAGCCCTAGGAGGGCTTGCAGTGGACCCTGATGAAGGCTGTTCCTAGGGATCAATGGATTCCCTAGAATTCCACGACATTTTCTTGGCCACATTGGATCAGGTTTTTCTTTTACCCTGGCAACTGGCAGGGGCCCAGTCTGTACAATATTCCCTATTCCTTAATCCCCACTGCAGTTCTGATCCTTTTTGTGTAGCTACACCGGTGGTGGTGGTGGAAGGCTAAGATTGAGCCAGAAGCCAAGTGTTGCCTCCTCCCTCACTGCATCGCAAGAAAGGGCAACATATAATAGTGCCTCCAAAATTACCTCCAGACAATCTCTCAAATGCCAGGTACGCTCAATTATACTGAGCAAATATGCTCCAAAACCCTTGTGGACAATCTGCAGCATCAAAAGGTAACAAAATCCCTTCTCGTTCGGCCGCCCTTTCCCCACTCCTCCTCCTTTCCCCACTTCTTCTCTGCCAGATGAGACTCCTTTGTTCTGCTCCCTATCGCATCGAGATTAAAGTGCTGATCCTCTCTTTGAAAATGATGTCACTTTTTTTCGCCTTGGCACGGAGAGAAAGTTCATTACAAATCCGCACTGTGACTGATGGCTTTGAACAGATATGGGTGGAGCGGAAAGGAAGGGGGGGAAGAGAAGCATTCCGTCAAAGGTATAAAACTCAAAAGAGACAGGCTGACAGTTCAGTTGGCAATGAGAACGATGGAAGGAAGAAGGAGCAATGCATGTTTGGTGTAAATATCTCTTCCATCGTCTCATTTATAGCCGCTGAAGAGCTTTGCTTTGATTTCCTTGATGGTTTTCATCTTGAATCAATGCCATGGATCCGGAATCGTTTGTGAGTTCACCTCAGTGGTGCCAAACACCTCCAATTACATTGTTCCACACAGGCAATGTACAAAGGCATTTGGTGGGAGGAGGGAAGAAAGAGCTTCTTCACTGGGAGATGATTTTATGTGGAACGGGAACCTCTAATAGCAGCTGATTGGGATTTTGTGACAATGGGCACTTGGGTGGAAGGAATCAAGATGAGGGAGACACTCAAGAACAGAACCATAGGGCGCAATCCTATCCTGGAGTTAGGCTAGCACAGTTAGGCCAGCAAAGTTTGGCTGGCACAAGGGATACCATAAAGTGAGTTTGGACCATTCTTGGAGTCATGTGTGCCATCTTGGACCATTCTTGGACCATGTGTGCCATCCTTCCTGCCTCCGAGAGTGGTCCAAATGTGCTTCACAGTGGCCCTTTGCGGGCCTTACTTGTGCCAGCCTAACTCCAGGTTAGGATTGCGCCCATAGAGTTGGAAGTGATCCACCAGGTCATCCAATCCAACCCCTGCCTCAGGGGGAAGCCAAGTAGGGCATTCACTCATGTCAGGGGACCACCAAGCTGAGCTGACCCCTGACCACTCAGAACTAGAGCATGGCCTGGGGGCCCCAGTTCAGGGGTTTATGCTACAAAAGCATGCAAGTGGAAGTATCAGAGTCAGGTGGAGGGAGGAGGGAGAAAATTCTGGGGTAGAAAATTCTGGGAGCTGTGGATACAGGTGGGACTGTAAAGATGGTACTGATCAATGCAACGAAGTCACCCAGGAACAGTGTTGAGAGGACTCTGTTCAAACAAAAGAACAGAGGACTGAAGTACCTTATCTGAGAGATGGAAAATGCAGGCAGTCGTTATGAATGTTAAAAGGCTGCCTAGGAGCCTAGGAACCGTAGCGTCTATGCTACACACATCTGTTGGAAATGTCTAGAAGTTCTGCAGCAGTCAGGGAAGCACTTGTTGTGTGATGTTGACATTCAAGGCCAGGCTATACTTGATGTGTAGTAGGCACATCTCTCTGACATTAGAACTGAAGTGGCAAACTTTGGGGGCCGAGAGCCACATTGAGCTATGGAAATTGTCCCATTGGAGCGTCTTTATCCTCTTTATTCAGTTCAGCACCTGCAGATTTGACTCACAGTGCTATCCTAAGGATCACGCAGCGTCGGTGCAATGGGGTTATGCCGATGCTGCACGCTTAGCGCTGACACAGAGGCGCCGATCGGCACCCCCGCGTCAGCGCTAAGGCAACAGGACCGGCGCTGCTGGCAGCGCTAGTCTTGTTGCACCTGCGCAACGCCTCCCTAGCGTTGACTGAAGCTGGCCGGACGAGGGAGACGCTATGACGGGATTGTTGGGAGGGAGGGAGAATGTGGGCGGGACTTGGGCAGGCTTGGGAGGTGGCCGTATGGCCACGTCCTAAGCCCGTCCGTGAGGCCCTCATTCAGGCCGCGCGGTCTCCTCAGATCTGCGCCCACTCTTTAGGAAGTGCACACTCCCTCACCCCGCATTGGATATGGCGCTGGCTGGCTGGCCTTGCCATTCCGGCACTGGGGAGGATTGCGCCCTAATGTGCTGGACCCACGCTAGAGGCCCTAACCTGACTCCCTAGAAGTGCCTTTCAGAAGACAGTAAGGTGTCGCTGGGAAATTGTAAGTTACGGGCTAACAAATGGAACGTTGTGTCTTTGCATGTGTTCAAGATGTTCACATGAAGCAAGGCAACAAATGAGGACATGTGTAGGTACCATGGGGCGCATGACGTTCCAATCTGCTGTCATTCAATTTCACTGCTCATCTGGGTACGTCTATTTCTAACAGGCAAAATTATTAGGGGACTTATTTGGCTGGGAGTGTGTGTGTGTGTGTGTGTGTGTGTGTATGTGTGTGTGTGTGTGTGTGTGTGTGTAAGCTAGAAATCCAAGTAATAAGCTCTTGCATTAAATAAAAGGAAGCGTGTGTAATGCTAAGTTGTGAGTACTACCTGCAGTTGACTGCCTAGGGCAGAAAATATTTTGCCCTAGTGGAGCTTCTGTAGGAGAGATGCCTGAGGTCATGGCTGAAGAGGATCAGGAAAAGCAATTCTAGAAAGGGAGAAGGCAAGTGGGAGTTTGGAGGAAGAGGAGAGCAAGCAACAGGCTTAAGGCCCAATCCTAGCTAAGATTGGGCTGGCAAAAGAAGGGCTTACAACAGTGTTCTGCTATCGAAAATGTGTTCTGCTATGTGTTGCTGGTGGTCATTTTGCAACATCAGTGCGCTGGCTCAGCTTCCTTCCAAGTAGTCATGAATGTGCTTTACGGCATATTTGTGACACTTGGTAACTGGCACAAGGGACTTGTGCTGGTTCAGGGCAACAGTAGGATCGTGTTGTTATTGGACTTTCACCAGCTAAATCGCTGCCACAGGTATGTAATGAGTAGATCGAGCAGGGCGACAGAGGCTTACACCTAGCAAAGGGAACAAACATTCCCTTACCTGAAAAGACATCTGAGAATGTCCCCCCTTTGCAGGATGCAGTGTGTGCTCCAGTGGCAGGCCTGTATCAGAGGCGGGGGTGTGTGCTGCTGTTAGAGTTCAATCCAAAACTGGAATTAGGCCAGCACAGTTTGGCCAGCACAAGAGCATAAAGCGCGTTTGGATCACTCTCAGAGTCAGGAAGGATGGTGCACGTCTATGTACTGGCCTCTCTGACTCCAAGAGTGGTCCACACACACTTTATGGTGGCTCTTGTGCTGGCCAAACTTTGCTGGTCTAACTGTGCCGGCCTAACTCCACGTTAGGATTGTGCCTTAGAGTCTTTACCATTCAAGATGGAGCAAGATGGAGCCAGAGCAGCAGAGGCGGATCTAAGGGGAGGGCAAATCTGTAAGTTTTGCAAGAAGCCTTACCTTGCAATGGAAAACACTCCTCTCCTGCACCGTTTTAGCCAATCCTCACAGGGAACAGCAACATCTTGGCGTTGCTTACTGGCTACAGCAGCAAGGGAGAGGAGCAGTAGTGTCATTCAGTAATGATCAGACAGAACGCGAGGCGGGACTTACCCCTTGATTGACAGGGAGCCCGTGACGCGTCGCCACCTGCCTTTCTGCCGCGGGGGCTTCTTCCGGGTGGCGCGCCCCTCTGCAGCCCTCCTCAGCACCCAGCGCGCTCCCCAGGCAAGCGGGCACCCCCTCCGAAGCCAGGGGTGCCCGCACGGCGCTCGGCAAGGTCGCGACGCGTCATCAACGAGCAGCCAATCAGGCGGTAAGTCCCGCCTAGCGTTCGTCTGATCATTACTGAATGACACTACTGGAGAGGAGGGATTTCCATGACAGGGTAAGGCTTCTTGCAACACTTACAGATTTGCCCCCCCCTTTAGATCCGCCTCTGCAGAGCAGAAATTTGGGAACCGCGAGCCTCACTGAGGGCCTGACCAATTGTCATTCCATCTGTCTCTGTTGGCTGGTGATAAGATGGGAGGCCCTGGAGCAATCTCAGGTTGAATGGACGTGCAATGTGGCTCTGAAGAAGGACAAGGACTGTGATGGACCTTTTTGACCAGGTGCACACTGAGATGCCTTGGTGGTATCAGGGTAGGAGAATGCAAGGGTTGAGGTCCCAGAATGGGACTAGGAAGCTCTGCTGGAAGCAGTCATGCAGCTGGGATTCGATGATGCTCTAATGCGGCTGGGGTTTCGTTATGTCCTTCCCTTGCCCTCAGGTAAATTGAGAAGACCAGACTGAGATGCCACAAGCAATGGCCTTGTCCACGCTGGGGTGAGGTCTGGCAAAAAGAGTGCGCTGCAGCTTCCCAAGAACAGCAAGCAGGCTTCGAGCAGCTGCATGCATGACATAAGCAGGTTGTTTCCCCCAAGTTCACAGACACATCCTTGTCTTTGTGCTGCCGTTGCCACTGCTCCGGCACAGTCCATGTGCAGGCAAGAATGCTCGGGATGTTGCTGGCAGACTGTGGCGGCAGGGCGGCAATGGCCAGTAAGATCTGTTCGGCATTTGAAGCCAAGAATTGGCCTAACACGGGCAACAGGGTCGTGGTGGAGGGCTTGACTGGAAACACTTCCTGGCCGGGGCCAACCCACAGACTGTAGCTTGCTCACTAATGAGTTAAGGGCTTAAGGCTGCAAGCCTATCCATACTTGGAAGAAAGCCCCAATGATTTACATATGAGTAGACATGCACCAGGGATGTGGTGGCGCTGCAGGTTAAACCACTGCTGCTGGGTTTTGTGACCCGAAGGTTGGGAGTTAGAGTGAGCTCCCGTTGCTTGTCCCAGCTCCTGCCAACCTAGCAGTTTGAAAGCACCTAAATGCAAGTAGATAAATAGGGACCACTTCGGTGGGAAGGTAACTGCGTTCCGTGACTACGGCGTATAGTCATGACCACATGACCACGGAAGCTTGTCCTCAGACAAAACGCCGGCTCTATAGGCTTTGAAACAGAGAGGAGCACCGCTCTTCCTACAGTCGGTCACGACTAGACCATTCGGTCATGGGGAAACCTTTACCTTTTTACCTTTAGATATGCATAGGTTTGGGCCCTAAGTTTACTTAGGAGTTATGACAGTGAGGATCAGTAGTTCAGATGAATATAATAGCATAGGAATTGGTTTTTTTTTTAACCGTATGCAGCCATATTTTCCATAGTGCTGCTCTCTTTAGTGCTAATTTGTTATAGTCTTCTTTGTTCTGGTGTGACTGACAGTCATTCTTCCCAATGGGAGCAGTGTATTCTGGTCCAGTCAGCACCCATTTACTGCCTATTTACTGTGTCAGCATCTCCAATAGCATCACTTCAAGCCACACTCGGCCATCATGGAATGTATTCCCTGCACTGTTCCAAGGACTATTGTCATTTTTCTACAAAATAACTAGGGGTGGGGGTTTTGGGGTTTTTTCCTAAAATTTCTTGATGAAAATAGCAAATTGCGATGTTATGTGTTTTTATCCAAATTTTTATTGCAAATTATACAAGCAGCACAATCAATAAGGATGAAATAACCTGTTCAAACATTCCCGAGCTGCATTCCGGTTGCTGCTTGAAGCATCAAGAAACTGCTGCTTACTACTTCCACTTTCCATTGAAGTTGCCCAGCATGTACTGTGAACTATGAACATGTATGTTCTTAGTCTAAGCAAACTTCTTCCTGTTTCTGCCACTCCTCCTCCTGATCCCTTACTGAAAACTATTAGTGGATTCCTCAAAACTGTGTCAAAAGTAAGCACAAGTGGTGCTATTTTTGTGAAATTGATTTAACTTTGTGTCAAACTGTGCCAAAAATAAGCAAAAGCAATGTTATTTTGTGTTTTGATCTGAATTTTGTTTTATGTAGTGTTTTGATTAGAAATTCTCATTTTCTTTAGCATTTTGTGTTGCTCACCAGAAAAAAAGAAAAAAAACCCCTAACCATCAAAGTGCCATGCTTGCATGTGAGGCTGAACCTGCAGATCTTCTGTTTGCCACACATTTAGGAAAACTACAGGATTTTTTCTATAGGGGGCAAATCTAAGGTTGGTTGCACAAGTCAGGCACAATAAGCGTTAAAGGACTCCAAAATGTGATGGTCAAGCATTTACCTAATATTCTCCATAACTCAAATCATCTGAAGCTGTATCTCTATGGTACATGCCCCACAAGTGTCAAAAGAAAAGAGTAACCCAATGATTATGAAATAGGGCCAGAGAGAAAAAACTCGATTGCCTCAATTTATGTCAGGAAAAAAAATTCAAACTATGCTATTTTCTCTTCCCAGATAGATTAATTTTATTTTTCCCCTCTTATGCACTTATGGTATTTTTTGCCAGTCTAGTTGTTTCTGCATGTAAAAGTGGCCTTGTATCTTATTTTCCGCAATGATCTCTAAATGCACTGTGGCAGCAAATAAATACTCAGCCTCGAATGTACCAACAGTTACAACAATACAATATTGCAAAACACGACATTCTGGCATTGCAGCCGTACTGTGCCAACACTGTAGGCAGAAACCCAGGTACAGCTATCCAGATGAATCTGTCAATACCCCTGACGGGAATCCTATATACTACAGTTAAGCCAATGTTGGAGTTGGGCAAGGCATTTTCTTTTTTTCCGGCCAGCAGAAGGAACAGTGCTGGCCAGAAAAGATGAGGAGAGGGCAAGGAGTGGGGTGGAATGGGGTGGAACAGGGTGGGGGAAGGTGATAATAGGGCAGGGTATGGGTGGCTGTATTGGAAAAGGCAGGAGCCACCCCGAGGATAGGGAGTGGTATCAGCAAAGGCCCCTTGTCCCAGATAAATCAGGGATTATAGGGTTAATTCCAGAAGGTACTTGCAAGCCTCCAACAGGTGCAGATGGGCGTGGCTGATGAAATAAAGCCTGCCCACTGATTGGCCTCAATATATTGGCCTAGGTATAAAGCTGGGATGGGAGATGGAGAAGGGACCTGCAGAGTTGGAAATGGAAGCTGTGTAGGTACTGGAGGATGGTACCTTGGTAAGAAGCTTGGTAGGTACTGGAGAAGGTAAGCTGACTGTGGGAAACAGTTGTTTGGCTGCCATGCCCCTAGAGCCACCAGTGGAGGAGGCAGTTGTAGCTGGGACAAGCTGCCTGCCTGTTTGGTGGTGGGGTTTGTTTGGAGCTAAGCCAGTGATGAGGACAGTCTCGAGGAGGCTGACCAGCCAGTGATCCCAAACAAAACCTGCTGAAAGAGAGGAGGCCCAGTGGGTAACTGAACTCCCTCCCTCTTGCCTATCTCTGAGGCTGCTCTGTGGGGAAACTGGTTAGCCTAATGTGGGCACTGAGGTCCTTGGGGAGGCCCAGCAGGGAAGTTGGCAGAACCTAACTTTATGTTCTCTGTTGCAGGATGGGATTTGGTGGAACAGTGGCTCAGGGCCAGAAGAGGGGCAGGATAGGCATTGTTGGTACACACCACATCCTGGATCAGGCCACATCCCCAGACCTAAGCCACTGACATTTGGTAATGTGGACTTCATGCTAGCGATTGAGCTTGCATAGGTCTCAGTTGCCCCACTCAGACTTACCCCAGGGCAAGGGGACAAATGTCTCCTTACCCTGGAGAAATCTCCAGCAGCCCAAACGCCTATGCAGGATGCAGAGCTGGCTGTGCTGGAGCTGCTGTGTCGCTGCATGGGAATTTAAGAACATAAGAACATAAGAAGAGCCCTGCCGGATCAGGCCAAAGGCCCATCTAGTCCAGCTTCCTGTATCTCACAGCGGCCCCACCAGGTGCCCGAGGGAGGCATGAGACAACAAGATGCTTGCATCCTGTTGCCACTCCCTTGCACCCAGTACTCTGAAGTAGCCTACTACTAATGTAAGGAGGCTACAACCCATCATTGCCTATAGCCCACGATTGACTTTTATTCCAGAAATTTGTGCCAAACTGGGCTAGTTGTCATTCTTGATCAAAGAGATTTTGCAGGTTTATTGTTGTCCTCCAGAAACCTGCAAAACCTGTTTGTTCAGAGCAGTGACAGTGGAACAAAGTTGTCTGGGACCTGGTCTGGGGCTTCGCATGCCCAAGGCGGCCAGGTTCCCAGCCAGCAGGCTTTCCCATGGGGATGGCAGCAGCAAAAGCCCAGGGCCTCCCTGCCCCATTGGCGGGTCAGGCCACAAGAAGGGCTGGCCGAGCCCAGCGGGACCTTGCGCCCATGCTTAAACGGCTGAAGGGATGGCAGCAGGGGCAGCAGGGGCAGCACTGAGGCACCAGGCACCGCCGCAGCTGACAGCAACCGGGACAGGCAGCCCGCCCCTTCCCCCTTGATCGCAGTCGGGCCAGTCCTGACTCGATCAAGGGAGAAGCCCACCCGGCCTACTGACATCTGGAGGAAGAGAACAGAAGCCCCTGTCAGCGACTGCCAGGGAAGGGAGGGTAGTGAGTACTTGCAGGATCAGGGACTTGAAGGGCTGTCAGCCTGGGCTTTTGCAGTCCGGCTGTGAGGAGGAGGTGGAGCAAGAGGTAGGGGAGGACCCAGTGGCGTCTCTACAGGGAGGGCAAAGCTCTAAGTTTTGCAAGAAGCCTCACCTTGCAGTGGAAATCACTCCTCCCCTGCACCATGTTAGCCAATCCTCACAGGGAACAGCAACATCTTGGCGTTGCTTACTGGCTACAGCAGCAAGGGAGAGGAGGGATTTACATGACAGGGTAAGGCTCCTTGCAACTCTTAGAGCTCTGCCCTCCCTGCAGAGACACCACTGGGAGGCTCTCTATTACCCTGGAGGAGGCTGGGCAGCAGGCAGGATGCTGGCCAGCCAGTGAACCCAAGCAAGGCTGCTGGAAGGGAGGAGGACCAGTGGGTGGAGGAACCCCCTCCCCCTTGCCTATCTCGGAGGCTGCTGGGTCCCTCAACAGACTGGGAGGCTCGAGGGAGCCCAGGCACAACTGGTGTCATCTCCAGGGCTACCTCTCGCAATGCCCTAATGTGGGCTACTGTGAGGGCAAGTGCCTCTTTCCCAACAGTGCCGACCAAAATGTTGGAGCTGAGATCAAAATGGGAACTGAGAGTGGCATAAAAAAAGGGTGCTTCTACTATGTTTCTATCATAGCAGCTTCAGTTCTCTTTGGAAAATCCCTATTTCTCTGCAGCCTTATTTTTTACAGTTGCACATGCCTTTAACTGTTGGTTAACTGTTAATTAACATGCCTTAACTAACACCCACATTCACACAAGGACTACTTAACCCCCAGGTTGGAGGGGGTGTGGCTAGACTCCTGCTTTGTTGACAGGTTAGCTCTAGTTTCACATAAGTTGTTTCTCGGTGCTTGTGGGGTATTTAAACTAGCTATTATTCTTGGAAGGTGATCTCACCCACAGCTGGACATTTGCACGGCGGCCGAGGAAACTTTTGCAGGCATCCAAACTGACAAATCGAGTATACAGTCTATATGAAAATGACAAAAAAATTTGCAGACCTTGCTGACATGCAAAAACTTTGTCTTTATTCACTGAGCATGCTTGCCCAGAGGCAGCTGGTGGTTTGCATTGAGCTATTAAGAGGAGGGAGACAGGTTTAATTAATTAGTGTCTCTTTTCCAATTGGCTTTTCTGGAACCTGACTTTTGAGGTCATTTCCCAAACACCTTCCCATTGGTTCCATTTCTGGGTGCACAATAAGTGATTGTTAAGGGCTA
Source organism: Lerista edwardsae (assembly GCA_029204185.1). NCBI lineage: Eukaryota > Metazoa > Chordata > Lepidosauria > Squamata > Scincidae > Lerista > Lerista edwardsae. The sequence continues at coordinate 12,235,874 of JAJKFI010000038.1, read as the reverse complement.
TATGAGCACAGGTGAAAGTTATTCACAAGGCACTCTTTAAATTTGTTTTCATTGTCAAGAGACAGGCAAATAATTGTGTCATTAAAACCACACACACAGAGAGAGAAAGAGAGAGGCACCCACTCTGCCTACTTTGCAACACTAAACGATGTGCAATTCAGACATTCTAATCTATTTTCTGTAGCTCTCTCTGCTGCAATTTGGAGTGCTGAAGACACTTTCCATGAAATGGCCCATTTAATATAAGCTGCACGGGTGTGACCTCTTCATGTTCCTTCTGAAAGAATTAAATTCTTTCCTTTATCCTTCCCAAGGCCCACATTTTGTCCTTTTACTAAAACTTCAACAATCAGCCTTTTCCCCCTTGAAATAGACTTCTCTGAAATGTGTGCCCCCCCCCCCCGGCTCTCTCTCGTATATCTCCAGACAGGAGGATGGCGTGCTGTTTTCAAAATGAAATTGGCTCCTGTTCAGACCACCTATTCAATTTCACCACCTTGTGGCCTTGATACGGCCAAGACAATGCGGCACGTGCGCTCAGTCGCCGGCATGGATGGGAGACGCATGCTCTTTACATCCCTGTTGCCGCCAGACATCTCACCAATGTTGGAGCTGCCATGGGACAATGCCGTCATCCACGACGGCGGTGGCTGACGAGTGCCACTGCCGTGAGGCCTCTCCATAAACACGTCAGCCTGAAAGTGTGTTCATGTGCATGGTCCACCACTGCCAGAAATTTTTCATGACACTTTTGTTCCATAGAACTGTTGTAGTACAAGCAGAGTATCCTTTGTTTGGACACCCAAAATCCAGACATTTTAATCCAGAACTTAAAAAATAAGTTCTGTAGTGTGAACACTAGAAGGTCTTGCGCTCCTTCCCGCCTACAAGGTGTCAGGTTCTGCTCTCTGCTCTGTGGTGTGTGCCATTGTTGGAAAATGTGAAGGAGGCCAGCAGACCTCACATGCACTGGGCAAGGGATGACAGGGCAGGTGCTGCTCCATGACATCACCAAGCTCTGGGATTTACTTGGCCTGGCAACTCAGTTGGACTGAACCGGGAACATAAGGTCAAGGGCCCATCTAGTCTAGTGTCCTGTGCAGTGATGGGATCTGCAAATGGAGAAGGGGAACGCTGGGCGGGACTTACGCGGGACTTCCACGTGATTGGCTGCCTGTCTGCAGCGTTCCGCGGCTGCCCTGGCCTCGGGGGGGGGGCTGCCCCCGGTTGGCACGCCCCACTGCTGCTCGCCCAGGCACCCGGCGTGCCCCCACCCGTCCTCCGTGGTGAGCAGGAGCCCCCCCCCAGGCTGCCTGGGCAGGGCAGCCGCGGAATGCTGTGGACGGGCTGCCAATCATGTGTAAGTCCCGCCTAAGTCCCGCCTAAGTCCCGCCCAGCATTCCCCTTCTCAATTTGCAGATCCCATCGCTGGTCCTGTGTCTCAGAATAGCACACCAGATACTTCTAGAAGCACTCAAGGCATCACTATACCTGCATCCCATGGCCACTCCCTTGCATTTGGCAAACAGAGACACACTACCTCTTAAACCCGGTGAATGCATATAGTCATCGCGGCTTCTGCAAATAAAACATCTGCTCTACCACCGACCTACAGTTCCTCCCTTGAGGCCTAATTCACTGCAGCAGCAGTCCTTGTATCTGGCTTGTTATTCTCAGTTTCCAGCATTGCAACAAGAACTCCCATTAGCAAAGGAGTTGTTAAGCAGTAGTTGAATAAATGGGGGGGAATCTATACCCATTCTTTCAGAATGGCAAATACAACAGTCAGCTCCCCCAATCGATATGGATGCACAGATTCAGCTCTCCTAGCCCTGAGAGCAAAGGGTTCCATGGTACTGATACTGGTGCATGAAAAATCCCATCAGTGCACAATGGGATTTGCAGCCCAATCCTAAACTGCACTGGAACAGGCGGGCTGGTGGACCTGCACTGCATCCAACACTGCATGCGAGGCCCCAGGAGTCTCCTGGCGCAAGGGCACATTCTTGCCCTTGCACCAGGTTCCTCAGAACCGCCTGTGGGTTTCTCAGATCTGCACCCGCGAAATTGTGGGTGCAGAGGCCCAGTTCTGCCCACCCCCCACCCAGAACCGCCCTCCTGCAACCACCCTGCGCCAGCTGTTACTGCTAGCCTCCGCCTGGGAGGTCCAGCACCCGGGATCCCACCCTGAGCCGCATGAGCACATATCTGATGCCTTGCGGAGCCAGCCTTTTTCGAATAATGCAACCACTTGTTCAGCGCAAAAGGTACGGTGCTCCCATTCCTCACAGGTCCACGTACAATCCCGACTATGTTGCCTTCCAAACGTAACTAAATGCCCTACTTTATCATCTCTTTGAAAAATGGCTCGACGCCTCTACTTTGAGCTACATCTGATCCTGAAATGCATCCTTGGAAACTTGACATTGTAATACCTGCATATTTAAAACACTGCTCATTTAATAATGCATGAGCCGAGGAACAAAATAATATATTTGTGAAAGACAGTAAAGGGGGGGACGACCCAGAATATTTTAAAGGCGCTTTAAATATTAATTCGATTAAAATTGAGGCTTTCATGGCCCACGTTTTCCAATTTAAGTTGTGAAAAGTGCTGCCAATTAACCAAAAATGCCCTGCTGTGCTTTATAATGCCTTAAAAAAATGGGGGAAAACACGTATAGTGACAGCCATCACAACTATCACCCTCAGAGAATGGAACTCGATATGCGGTCATGATTTTGGTATGAGGCATGATAAGCTTTTGCATCATCTGGATGATATCCTATGAACAATGCCACATAGGAACAATCCTATGCCACAGGAGGTGGTGATGGCATCTGGTCTAGATGCCTTTAAGAGAGGATTGGACGGATTTCTGGAAGAAAAGTCCATTGTGGGCTATAGGCAATGATGGATTGTGCAACCTCCTTACGTTAGTAGTAGGCTACTTCAGAGTACAGGGTGCAAGGGGGTGGCAACAGGATGCAAGCATCTTGTTGTCTCATGCCTCCATGGGGCACCTGGTGGGCCGCTGTGAGATACAGGAAGCTGGACTAGATGTAATGGGCCTTTGGCCTGATCCAGCAGGGCTCTTCTTATGTTCTTAACAAAAGCAGACTGTGGGATGTTCTGGATGGAAGTCAATTTCTTTGCTGACCTGATTATTTCATTTAAGTCCATCAAATTGCCAGGTAGCCAAATCCCATCCCTTAACCCACTATCTAGGTGTCACATCCAATGTGGTAGCTAAGGTAGGGTTGGGAGGGAGCATGGCCCCCTGTGATGGAGTGGCAAATTTCTGCCATCTCCGCTGGGGGAAGGGGTTGACAGCCCTTTCCACAGTTGCCCACCCTTGACTCTATATGGGAGCCAAATTGCACCATTGTTGATATGAGGGCCATGCAGTCATGGGGGACGGGGTGACAGCACAGGCTCAGGGGGGTGTCACCCTGCTCCATAATGTACCTAGGCTTCAGGAGCCACCTGGAGCCACCTGGCAACACAACTAGTCACATCCTACGTACATCCACACACGCACGCTCTGGTCTTAGCTATCATGTTTCTTCCTATGACTGCATACAAACACATTGAGATACCAGCATGTGCAGTCAGGGCTGATGTTGGGTTGGCATCGTTGGACAGTGCCCAAAGGTCCAGGACCATTAGAAGTGTCCACTGCTGGTCTGGGAGACAACTCCCCCCCCCGCACAGCAATTCATGAGTTGGTGCCAGAGCAACTCCCTTGGGATCCACCCAGGTAAGAGGAGCAGTGGTGGACCCAGCCAAGGCTCCATCCTGGCCAGGTTGACACTTGCCGCCCCCCCCAGCGGCAGCCCCCTGCGCAGCCCCCACCATGCCATGCTCCATTTTGGGGTGCTCTCAGCACAAGGGCAGGCGGGCAGGCCGAATGCTGCTCACCTTTGCGCCTGCAGCGACTTGGGCAGGCAGGTGAGCAGGTAGTGGCTCTGCTGATGCTCTGGCCCCTGTGATCCCCTGGATCCCCCCCCCCCAAGGCCCGCCACTGCCATGGAACAAAATTTGCTGAGGGCTTCCTTTAACCTGGAGCCAACTCTGTGCTCCATGAAAAAAAATGGCCACTGCATGGGCGGCAATGAGCAATTGTCTAATGAGACATTGTGGCTGCGGTGAAGGCTAACTGCTTTAATGCACGGAAAGTGTCAGCATGTTGCTTCTTAATTGTACCAGGTTGTCTGTCACTATGAGTGAAAATTGTGCACACTTCAGCCTCAATTCAATAGCATTAAGCATGTTTGAGCCCATTAAAAATATCTGACTTGCACATATTTGACTGACCAATGGATTGTGGCCTATGAATACATTAATCATATACCCCTGCCACATGCAAATCAGTAGCTGCCTTTTTCTTCTTGTGATATCTTTCTAATCATCCCTGTAGTATGACAGATCACCTCCTGTTCAAACAGTCAACTGAAGAAAAAAATATCAGAATGAAAGCTACTGTCCAAAAATCTGCTCCATCTGGTTGACACAAATGCTATGTGGTACAGCTTTTTAATGGGCACATGTCCTTGCCTGGTAATCCCAATACTATTAAGAGATCATTAGACAGTTTAACATACGCAGTTTTCATAATTATAGAGACATTACTTTGATCTGATTAGAATTCGGGGCAAATAGATGCCAATTTCATTCATATGTATTATTTGGTTTTATTTCTATGTGTGATTTGGCATTTTCTAAACTATGCATCTAGCTAATATACTAGCTATTTGAATACAGTATTTGAGTATCATTTTATGCAGCCACACATATACAAGGCAGTTGGGGGGGGGGGTCCAAGAGAGGGGTATACATGGATTTTATCTATAAAGTGTTATAAAGATGAATTGTTGAAAGCTTTTCCTTTCTGATAAAATATTAACATGTTAAAGCTTCTTTTCTTGTAAAATAATCAAGATTTAACCCATTAAAAAGTTAATATTCTGCCTTTCCATAATACTACAACATCCACATCACTTCTAAAACCAGGAGGCTGCACATACCCATCATGTTTCTAACCTGTGATGGACTTCACAGTCCAATCCCCTTTTAAAGGCATCTAGGCCAGATGCCATCACCACATCCTGTGGCAAGGAGTTCCACAGATTAATAACCAGCTGGGTATAATAAGTGAATAATATGAGAGAGAGAGAGAGAGAGAGAGAGAGAGAGAGAGAGAGAGAGAGAG
>JAJKFI010000038.1:12209435-12230652 GCA_029204185.1 Lerista edwardsae | reverse complement strand
AGAGAGAGAGAGAGAGAGAGAGAGAGAGAGAGAGAGAGAGAGAGAGAATACCTTTATTGGCATAGCAAAACACAGTACAACATAGTCGCCTATCATGTAAAAAACACTAAACACCAACCAGAAAATTTAAGGATTCACTAATAAGGCACTCTCAAATGTTATTATTCTGAGCAAAAATATAGAGGAAAAGCAACATTGCCCAATCAATACATAGACTAAAACTAGGATGGCCTTGATGACATTAAAAATCAATCAATCAATAAAACTAGTTAAGATTATCCCATACATATTCTCTGGCTGCATTACATTTTACAATACCACAAAGAAAAGTAGTGAGGTGCTTTAGCATATTCAGATCAGTCGACATAAGAAAGAATTTAAGATTACCTTCATCCACATGATCTAATTTCAACTGTGAAATATTAGAATGAAAAATCTTGCGGGCCGCTGCGTAAAAGGGGCAATGGAAAAATATATGAGGTACCGACTCTACTACCCTCATCTGACATGGGCATATTCTGTCCTTATAAGGGATGATGTTATATCTGCCCATCAATACAGCCGATGGGATTACATTACACCGTGCTAATGATAGTGCCCTTCTTTCATCTGGGTTAGTAAAATAATATAGTCAGGTATTTTCCCTACTACAACTGGAAGGTTCCAGTATAAAGGCGAGGAGGTACTATTAGCCACACTCATCAAGTTTGAGCATGTACATCAAGTACTCTCTGTTTGACCATACTAAGTGCTGTAGAAAAAGGAACGGTTCCTAATAAGTCGGGGTCTAAGCCAAACTGCTTAATCTTCTTGAGCCATGTGCCCTCCGGAGGACAAGAATCTGTTTTGAAATGATACAGTAAGCTGTTTTGAGCATTGTTAAAATACAACTTTAACCAGTATCTGCATGTCCTAAGCCAAGCTAATGTCTCAAGCATAAGTTGGCCAGATTCAAGACAGAGGGCAGCATACGGTACACATCTGGGTAAGGCCAAGATTTTCCTCAGGAAAACCGATTGAATTGATTCCATAGAGTGATGGAACACCTTTATCCAGATGGGAATGCCATACAAAGCTTGGGCAATGGATTTAGCTTTAAATATTTTAAGGGCTGCCGGAATTAAGCGGCCACCTTTATTTAAGAAAAATCGAGTTATTGCCAAAGACGATATTTTAGCAATTGAGTGTACCATTTGGCGATGACTGGACCAAGAATAATTAGAAGAAAATAATAAACCCAGATATTTAAAGGTTCTGACCTGTTCAATAGCATGGCCATTGAAGGACCATTTATAGATTTTCCGGGACTTAGAAAAGACCATTATCTTAGACTTCTGAAAATTATTATTAAGTGAATAATATGAATAAGTGTCCATCACCACATTTTTTTTATTGGTGAGTAGGTGAGTGATTAATGATGCATTTGCTAAGAATTCATTTCTTCTGTTTGTCCTGCATCTTCTCCCAATCAGTTTCACCGGATGACCCCAAGTTTCCTTTCTATGAGAGGGGGAGCATTTGTCTGTCCATATGGTTTGCCTTTCCTCTCTAGGGTGGGCTAAAGCCAAGGGAGAATCTATGATGTGAATCATCACAATTGTCAAAGGCGCACACCACCCCTCCAGTTTCAATTAAAAGTAATGTGTTTTTTTTTCCCCTGCTTGACTTGGGGCTGTCTCCAGTTCTGCATGATTTCTCTTTCTGTGAACATTTTTGCAAATCCCATTAATTTTCTGGGATTGCGAGGCTAATGCGTAAATAGGGATGATTAAAAGGTGAGCCATTTAGAACAGCGGTTTCTTCTCTCAGTGCAGCCCGCCCATTTTTCAAAGCATGCACTTTTTTTTCCTAATTATGAAACATTTATTGTTCATCACTCCAGATGCCACTTAAGATAAGATTGAAGCAAATCCAGCCTCGTTAAAGACGGGACTCAATTCCTGTTCCACTGCCGGCAAATGTCATGATGTACAAGAGAGACACAATAAGAGGGCATGAAACCATTTTCCAAACCACAGCCATGGAAAGGATTTCACACTATTTGAACAATCATATGCTAATCCTATATTTAATCCTCTAATGCTTCTATAGACACAGACTAACCTATTTTAGACATGGGTAACCAAACAGGATAATCTCCCCTTTTCTCCATAAACGCTAATAAAATATTGTTCCTCATTATCATGAATATAATCAAAAGGAATTTCCCATCATCCTCAGTTTCATATTCCTCCCCACCACCACCACATCACAAAGCTGGGTGAGATGTAAGGGATTTTTTTTTTCCAAAGCATACTAACATAGCCAGGTGAGACAAGAGAAATGTGGATATTAAAAACTATCAAAATGTCCATCATTATGATGGATGACTTGTGTGTGGAGGGAGGGCTTGTATATTGCAAAAATTCCTGAGGCATGCAGCACATCTCTGGGGTCAAACTAGGTAGGATGGGAAATGTGTCATTGCATTTCTGTCTTTTAAAATATCAACTGGGGGGGGGGGGAATCTGAAATGAGAACATACCATGCAGAAGAAGACATGAGCGTTTTCCCTATACCAGTTTCTTAAAGGAAACCATCCTTCTGAAGCTTTTTGACCAAAATCAGAGGGAGGGGAAATATTAATTGATGCAAAAATAGCCATGTCACAGATGCAGTTTGCAATGGGGAAAATGGCATTCGTGGAAAGGGTTGCCCTGTTCTCTCATGCCATACCCCAATCCAGATCAGGATCCTCCCATGATTTGAACCTTCAACTCCAACCCCATACCTAGTTTGGTCCTGTCAATCAAGTTACAGTGCAATCCTAAGCAGCGCTGGAACGGTGAGGCTGCCTGCCCAGCACCATATCCATTAGGATATGGAGCTTCCCCGCGGCAAGGGCACATTCGTGCCCTAAACAGCAGGCGCAGATCTGAGGAAACAGTGTGGCCCGAATTGGGGCCGTGTGACCTCAGGATTCAGCTTTAGATTCGGCCTTATGGCCAAGTCTAAGGCCCGCCTCCCTCCTGGGCCGGCCCGCCCACGGCCCACCCTCCCCCCACCAGAAACACCCTCCCCTTGCCCAGAAACACCCCCTCCCTTGGCCCGGCTCGTCACGCCTCTGCGCCAGCCGGGCTCGGAAGTATCGCTGGTCTTGGAGTCAGAGCGCCAATGGGGGGGGGGCTGCTTGGTGCCCCTGCATCAGCGCTCTGTGTGTAGCGTCAATGCTACCATGTAGCAGCAATACTACAGGGCACCTAGCATGGCAGTCGCGAAGACAGATAATTACAAAGAAAGGCTTAAAAAAAAAAAAGCAAGCATGCGTGACCGTGAATCTTCACTTTTTCCTCTCCTGATGTTCCTCTTCCAGCTCTGGTGGTTTTAATCCATGCTGAACTCAAGGAACAGAGCAGGCTAAAAATCCCAATAAATGACTTTGGACCTAATCCCAACTAAAATCCCAACTAAACTAATCCCAACTAAACTAATCCCTCTCCCCAGCTGGTGCAGCCAGGACAACAGAGAGCATGCTGCATCTTATAGTGGTGGCGAATCAATCACGGAGGTCTCCCCACAGTAAGGAAACTTTTCTTCCTTTAGTCTGGGGCAAGCCTCTGCTGCCCACATTGGTCTCCTAGGATCTGTGCCAGCTATTTTGCTGGTGGAAAGAGGCGAGGGAGTGGGAATAGGATCCTGGTACACACTAATGGTGCTGGGATCAGGGGGTGGCCCTGGCCATGCAGTTAGATAGGAACGAAGTGAGACCAGAGGGGGCGGGCTTAGCGGCCATGTTTCTATACTCAAAATGCTGATTCCAAGCATTTCAGATTGCTTTGCGCGTAGTGTTTAGCACTGAATACTCCTGAAGTAAAAACTTACAAAAATAAAAACGTGTGATCGAGTAGAAACATTATTGGTAACCTTATTATGATTTAATATGCAATTCCAAGGTTTAATTCCACATAATTATATTACTGAACACACCGGACAAAATGCCACTTGCTGTCTATTTAAACTCAGATTGCACTGTTTTCACAGACTTTATTTAAATCTACACAAGCAAAAGGTTGCGTGTGGATTGAGTTCCTTTTTTTTCTTCATATCTACTTCAGTTTGTTTAGGGCTGCATTCTTTATGAGGTAATATTTTTCAGTAGCAACGAATCACAATGATTTTAAGTACCTGTGCAAAGTAATCCCATTTTTCTGACAGCGATTCGCACACCCGTATGCAGAACACGTAGGCATGATTAACAAGGTTGACATTAACTTTTACACACGGGCAGGGAGATTTTTATTCGAGAATCCGTGGCAATCCTCCTTCGCGGCAATGATCTGAGTCAGCCATATTTGTATACCCACGGTTAGACCCATGGAGTTGCGTCAGCCATATTGGTTGACCAGACCACGGGACCAGACCATGGCGTCGGCCATATTGGTTGACCAGACCGGAAGTTTCAAGAATATGACGTCATTTCATCTCCATGTTTATTATAACTCCATGGCTGGGATCCAGCTCTCCCTCAGCCATTCCACCTCCCTGCTTGCTCCTCCCTGCCCAGACACTCCCTCATTCCTCCCCTCCCTTCTCTTTACCTCCCACCACTTGCCACCCGCACCAGCTTACTTATGCACCCATGGGTAGCTGGTACTGGCAGAGGGCAACTGAAGGGTGGAAGTGTGGGGAAGGCAACCCTGTGAAAAAAGCAAGTTTCTCTTCGCCCAGGACATGTGACCATCTCACAAAGCTCAATGTACAGGTTGGGACCCCATCATAATCACAGTGGGAAAGCACTGTGAGTTGGAGGAATTCCTTCTTAAAATCCATCTTTCCTATGAAGATTATGGCACAACGCCTTTGACATTTTTCCCTACTGTAATTAGCAGAGCACTTCGAAGCACGTCTGCTCAGAAGTACGTTCCACTGTTTTCAGTGAGGTTTACTCCTGGGAAAACGCACAGCTTAAGTGCAAGGAAGTGTATGCAGGATGTCAGGCTAGGGGAAGCAAAAATGGGGTAGGATTGCCATCTGTCTCTAGGGGGAAGGCTAACTTTCTTGGTGGTTGTTTGAGTTGCAATGATCAGACACCTCTCTATTATATCACAGCAAATCAACATCGTTCCATCTCTTCTTATTGGCTGATGTCAACCCTGAGAAATGACAGAAGCGCATAACAACAGAGAGGAGAAGGATGCCTGGGACTGCCATTTTCAGCAGTAACCCTGAGCATACAATCCCCACACAAGCTTGATGCCTAGAGAGCATTTTAGGGAGATATGAAGGGGCAGGTGGCCAAATGCACAATCTGCATTTCATGAAAGCATGATTTACACCTCCTTAAATGAGGCAAAAGAACTATAATTAGGCATATCTTATAAACTTGGAGGCTGAACAAAGGTGCAATTTACACTATCTTTGACAGGCGTGGAACTGAGCATGATATCTGGCTTTGGAACATGGTCTGATTGATCAGATAAAGCATGATGATTGCCAAAAAGAAAAAAAATGCAGACGGCCACATGTGCGCTTATGCGCTCTGTCTGGGAAGCCCTTTGGGGTTATTGAACCGGAATTTTTCTTTTCTTTTGGAAACTGGTCTCAAACAAGGCTGAAGATGTCATCACTGCATGGGACAAGTTGAAGAACACATTGTCAGCATCTGGTTAGATATGGGAAGGGGACAGTAAATATGCTTGAGAGTGAAAATTCAGCCCAACACAAGAGTCAGAAAGTATATGATATGCCAGGAAGTCCAAAATTCTGCACCATAAGGGTTATAAATGATGTGGCAACAAAGAAGGGCAGAGGGAGAGGAAAAGCAGGATGTCAGTTTGACAGCCGCCATATATAGTGCGGTTTAAAGAGAAGAAAGACGCATTAGCCTTTCCACATGTGTGAATGTCTAGTGCTCCTTTTCCTAAGTACTCTGCTGATCACAGGCAAGGTTTGTCTCGAGCTTTAAATGCTATCTTTATAAGTCTGAAAGCACATCAGCGACAACAGAGCTGTTTTGGAAAAGATCAAATGCCTTCCCTAGAGTTGTTTGCTGGGGGGTGGGGGAGGAAATGTTTCTCTGCCTTGAACTGGGTATTGTTTTCATTTTTACTGTGCTGATTCCATCATCATCCATTTAGGTGGAAAGTTTATAGGAAATATTTGTCAGGGAAAGCAATTTTCTGAAGCAGGCTTCTGAAGGTTTATGGAGACCGTTGCCAGGGAAGGTTGCGGCAATTCAAGAGGCAGAAGAAGAAAGACGAAGCTCAACTCATGGACACGTGATCATCAGTTTTGCATCATCCCTGCCTATTAATGACAGGAGGCAGGTCTATGTTATCTGGTACTGAAAGGTAGGAATGGTGGTATGTGTGGTCCATCTGAAGCCATACTTGGGCCCTATCACATAAGGGCACTCATTCCTGCACAATCCTTTCTGTTTCTTAAATCTGTAAGCAAAGCCTTCTGGTGGGCCATCTGGTGGGACACTGTGAGATATAGGAAGCTGGATTAGATGGGCCTTTGGCCTGATCCAGCAGGGCTCTTCTTACGTTCTTCGCTATGTACCATATCCTTCTGTGGTTGGACTGGTATACACAAGGCACATCCAGTGGTGGGATCTACTCTCGCGGAGACGGAATGCTGGGCGGGATGTACGTTTGATTGGCAGCCCGGTCCATGCGGTTCCGCCGCCTTCCCCCCGCGACGCGGGCTGCCCTCGGTCGCCGCGCCCCACCACTGCTCGCCCAGCTCCGTGTTGGACGGGGGGGGGAGGGGTGGGGGGCGGCTGGGTGCCTGGGCGAGCAGGAAGGACAGCGGAAGCAAACGGGCAGGCAGCCAATCAAACGTCCCACCCAGTGTTCCATCTCCGCGAGAGTAGATGACACCACTGGGCACATCTAGGGGAGGCCCCATTTCTCCATGTGGGACTCCTCCTTAAATGAAAGTTCATTTCAGTCAGTCTCTTAGTAGCTTCAGAAACCAGTCTTCGTTCTGAAAGCATTCAAAGCTGCATGGTGGATTAATCATTTGGTCAGCATTCCACCTTTTTTTGGCAACAGGCCAAGTGATTTACAGTGGAAAAAAATCAATATAAATCACAATCGCTATCATTAAAAACAGCTTAAATGCTGGCATCTCTGATATTCAGGGAACAGAATTATTTCCTGGCTTACACTAGTCCTTTTATTATATTATAGCATTGGAAGGGGAACTTAACCCCTTCCCTCTGCACAACACTCCTTATGAAAATCACTACATAATGCAATATCATGTGCTCCAAGAAGTTATTAACTGCATATTACAACCTATAAGCATAAGTTAAGTAAAAAAAAATTATTCAGGTTTCAACTTTGGTTGGTTGTTTTGTCACATGACATGCACTACCCACAAAGACCTTGACAAGCCATAGGAGTTAGCACTTAGTACTGTATATACAAAGTCTTTCTCATCACATAAAACCATCATTTTCTACCAATGATGCGTTAGAGCAACATTGGTAGAAATGCAATCTCCCATGCATCATTGGTAGAAAATGATGGTTTTATGTGATGAGAAAGACTTTGTATATACAGTACTAAGTGCTAACTCCTATGGCTTGTCAAGGTCTTTGTGGGTAGTGCATGTCATGTGACAAAACAACCAACCAAAGTTGAAACCTGAATAATTTTTTTTTACTTAACTTATGCTTATAGGTTGTAATATGCAGTTAATAACTTCTTGGAGCACATGATATTGCATTATGTAGTGATTTTCATAAGGAGTGTTGTGCAGAGGGAAGGGGTTAAGTTCCCCTTCCAATGCTATAATCCCAACTGACATCAGCCCCTCCTGGAAGATCCATTTCAGATCCCTGAAAGAAAGAAAAACAGTGCTATTCTTAGCATCATGTGTCATTTGGCCCCAATTCATATCTATGCTGCTACTTGAGCTTCTTTTGGCTCTTTGTTTTATTGTTCTCATTTTGTATGTATGTATAGCCAATGCTCAGTATCCACTAGGTTTAGGTTCCTGAAAATCCTTGCAGATAGCTAAATCGCAGATAACAAACCACTGAGCCTATGAGATCAATGGGATTAGGTGCAAGGGGTGCCTTATCTGTCATCAGAAGGGACCCTCAGGAAGCCAGCAGAGTGCAGCAGGAAGTGCCAAAAGATCTCTGAATGCTGCAGACACCTTCCAGAGGCTGCAGGGACCTTCAGAATGGCACCTACAAACAGCACGGACCTCTTAAATGGCCATCTGATGCTTATGCCAGCAGTTTTAAGAGAGTCGGAGATTGCAGGTACCATTCTGAAGGTCCCTGAAGCTTCTGGAAGCTCTCACCTAGTGGATAACAAAGGCAGAGGCACAGATAACGAGTTAAGTATCAATTCTGCCCCTCGCAAATAAGTGAATTCGCAGATAGTGAGTTCACATATAAAGAGGACTGACTGACTGTGGGTGCAATCCTAACCTGGAGTTAGGCTGGCACAGTTAGGCCGGCAAGATTTGGCTGGCACAAGGGACACCGTGAAGTATGTTGGACCACTCTCAGGGTCAGAGAGGCCACCACACAGATGTATACCATCCTCTCTGACTCCGAGAGTGGTCCAAACATACCTTATGGTGTCCCTTGTGCCGGCCAAACTTTGCTGGCCTAACTGAAGCACAGATTTGAAGTGGAATGAAGCAATTATGCTTTCAGGGACAACTGAATAGCGATTTTGAAGTGGATGCACATATCCACACCAACATCTATGCATCTACAACACGGAGGACCTGCCCAGTCTTTAGATGCTCATACTTTAGGCCTGTGTATACCATCAGTTAAAGCAGCAATCTGGGGAGGAGGGCAAGACATACACCTCTGCTCACAAACTGTTATCAGCTTTCTCCATGGAGTCAGGCTGTCTAAGACCCCACACTTTTTTGTTTAGCGCACAAATGCTGCTGTCGAACCTATATGCGCTGTTCCCTGCGTGTTTATCTGCTCTGCTAGAACCGCTAAAAGAACAGTTGGTGGCCTCTGTGAAATGAGCAAGATAGTGTGAACCTCTGCCTGCAATGTGTTGCACATCAGAAGAACATCTGGCCAGAACAAGACCTTCCCAGGCAATCCCCTATGAGAAAAGTCTAAAGTGTTGAATGCTTTTAGCTTTAAATGAAGAGGGGGAAAAAGAAGACTAAGGAAGGGGGTGGTGGAATGTGTTGAGCAGTGTGAAGGGAGTGGAGAGCACAGAGCATTGTCACTCCTTCATAATCCTAGAATATGGAGTTGCACACTGAAGGAAAATGACATTCTGGATGGGCAAAGCGAAGCTCTTCACTGCTGCATGAGATGTGATGATGTATGAGAGCCAGGATGTGAGCCAGGAAGGTGTAGTGCAGTGCTTCTGGCTGTGGTTCTCTTGATCTACTGGGCCACTGACTCCCCATTAGGATTACAATCCTATGCATTGTATAGGATGGCATGCTTCTTGTAAGGATTCCATGGCTCCCCCAGCTGGTTTCCATGGCTCCCTATGGCACCCTGGCACAACGTTTGGGAACCACTAGCATAGAAGACTTTTGAGAGTCCCCTGGACTTTTGAGAGTCCCCTGGAGGACTCAATCCTCCAGGAAGTCAAGCCCGATTGCTCCCTGGAAGGACAAATCCTGAAGCTGAAGCTCAAGTACTTTGGCCACCTCATGAGAAGAGAGGACTCTTTAGAAAAGACCCTCATGCTGGGAAAGATTGAAGGCAAAAGGAGAAGGGGGCGGCAGAGGATGAGATGGTTAGACAGTGTCACCGAAGTGATGAACATGTAATTGGGCGAACTCCGGAAGCTAGTGGAGGACAGAGAGGCCTGGCGTGCTGCGGTCCATGGGGTCGCGAAGACTCAGATATGACTTAGCGACTGAATAACAAGTGTAGTGATTTGGGAATCGGACAGACCTGGAAGATGCAGGTTCAAATTCTTCCTCAGCCATGAAGCTACGTGGGTGACCATGGGCCACACGGTGACCATGGAACCATCTCTCTCTGTCTCACCTACCTCGCAGGATTGTTGTGAGGACAAAAGTAGGGCAGTAACCATGCATACCACACCGTGCTCCTTAGAGGAAAGGCAGTACAAAAAATGTGAAAAGTTGTGTGAACTGCCAAAGGTCCAGCTTGACCACAGCAACCAGCCTGGAGCATTAGAGAAGCCCACGGGGAGGGCCTGAAGCCTCCAGCTCTCCACTGTCCCATTAGTAATGAACTCTAGCATTCAATGGTCTGGATGAACCCTGAGCTTCCCTTTTGCCACACTAGCAAATTTTAATGTATTTCCTTTGAATCACTGAGACCGCACCTTTTTTTTTTTTTATCTGACAATGAAACTCAAGATGGTTGGCAAGATTAAAATAGAACAGCTGAATAGCAAAGAGTAAAACAAATCAGAGTCAAAACAAGATAACAGAACCAGATAAAATCAACAAGACTTATATTACAAGGAAAAAGAACATAGTTCAGTCAAAGATGAGTAAAAAAAAAAAAAAGGCTTGTCTTTTAAGTAAAAAAAGACCCCTTTCTAGAATGCCAACTGAGCAGGAACATTTTTCCAGTGGGAGTGAATCCCATAGGCTGGCACCACAAAAAAAGAAGGAACTGTCATCCCCAAACACTTTTCCAGTGGAGGTGGAATTGACAATAGGGTATCCTTAGATGCTTTCACAGGTCAGGCAAATTCTGACAAAAAGACATTCAGATCCTAAACTATTGAGGGCTTAACTGAGCATCATTAGCACTTTGAATTGTGCCCAGAAATGTAAAGGTAACTAATGTAAATGGTACAACAGGGATGTGAGAACAGGTCACAACTCCTGGCTCTGGTTCACAAACCTACCAGCTGCAATTTCTGAACAGTCTTCATAGGCAGCCCCATCTACTGTAAGTTACAGTAGTCCAATTTTGCTGGTACCAATGCATGGACACATCTGACCAAGAAGGGACACAGTTACACTGCTAACGGCACTCTCAACCATGGATGTCACCTGGGCATCCAAGCTGAAAGCTGGACCCAAAAGCAATCACAAACTTGAGTTTTCAAGGGGAATGCAACCTCATTCAGAACAAGTTCACAGTTCTATTCCTGAGTCAAGGATCTCAACACTAATGCCACTTCTGTCCTATCCTGATTTAATTTACTAGTCCTCATTCAGCTTATCACCAATTCTAGCCTCTTATTCAGACCTTAAAAAAATGAGCCGGGGGGGGGGGAGAGACATGGTTGTCTCTCTCTCCCAAATCCTCAAGAGGATCTCCCCTGGCAGCTTCACGGACACATTAAAAAGCACAATGAATCTAACTGAACCCATTGAAACCCCATAGACCAGTAATTCCCAAACTGTGGGTCTAGGACCTAGCAGTGGGTCATGAAATTGATACAGCAGGTTCGGCTATGTGCATCAAGGGTTAAACAAGGACAGGGAGGCCTGGCGTGCTGTGGTCCATGGGGTCGCGAAGAGTCGGACACGACTTAGCGACTGAACAACAACAACAAATTTGGGGGAATGGAATACTGCTGCCCAATCACTGTTATTGCTTCACCCCTTGGCATTTATGAATCAGACAGCATCCCTAGGGCCTCTAAAAAGTTTTGGAACCACTACCATAGACCAATGGCTAAGGCCACAATAATCCCCCAACATTCTAAAATTCATTCTTAGGAAGGACCAGGACCACTATAAAATGGTGCCCTTACGTCCAGTCCTGGCAATGAGATCCAGAAGGATACTGTGGTCAGTGGTCCAGGATGGTCCTTTATGGACCTGCCTTCCATGGATGTGTCTAGCAGCATCGGCTTCAGAGTGCCGACAGAGAGCCTCCCTTGTGCCAACCGAAGATGGTTGGTGCAAGGGATTCTCTGTCTCGTTTTGGGACAGGGATTGGTGGGAGGTGGGACGTGGGTAGGCTTGGGAGGTGGCCATACGGCCACATCCTAAGCCCGTTAGTGAGGCCACGCGGCCCTGATTCGGGCCGCACACTCTCCTTGGATCTGCGCCCACTCTTTAGCGGGCGCAGATCCATGGAACACATAGGGGAGGCTGGAGCCTCCCCTACGGTAAGGGAGTGCACTCCCTTGCTGCGGGGAGGCTCCAGCCCATCCTAAGCAGCACTGGATTTGGCGCTGGCCGGCTGGCCTCGCTAATCCAGCACTGTTTAGGATTGCGCCCTCGGTGTGCTCAAGTACTCGAGAGAAGATGCTCTGTAAGCTTTTGGGCTTGGATTGCTATATAAGCCTTATGCAGAAAGGGAACATTGCTTTGAAAGAAGCAGGAAAGCCTTAAGTGGCACGTGTCTGCTCCCCTCTTTGAGTCATTCCCATATTTCCTTTCCTTGATTCTCTCTTTGCCAGAAGCAGAACAGACAGGAGTGATAAAATAATGTAATTTTGTGGGCAACGTTCGCCCTAGTTCAATGGAGAATGCTATAAATATTATATGAGGGCGCCTGAGCTGCAGGACCAAAATGAAAATAGGAAAGGAAGACTTGGGGATAAGAGGCGACTGTTCAGTGCCGCAAAGGCAGGAAACTAAAGTGAAAGTAATTTCTCCTGCTGGTGCTTTCAGAAGGCCTCTGTAATAAGCAAAGGGTGGCTGGGTTGATTCACCTAGACTCACCTTCAGTGTAAATTCTGCCATGACCGAATGGCCTCTCTTCACTGTGGCTTGATGGGCATTTGACCCATGCAAAGTTGGCACTGGAGCATCAGACCAGTCTTACTGGCAAGGTCACGTGCACTTGCTGGACTGCTTAATTTGGAAGACACAGAACACGAGAATCACATCCAGTGGTGTCATCCAAATGATTTCGGAACAATTACTCACTTTTGATTGGCACGTGCAGTATGCCTGCACAGCTGCTGAGCCAACCAGCCGACAGGGCCAGCTTTGAGTGGGCGGGGCCAGCTCAACTTCTAGGAACCGGTACTCACGTAGTGGTGCGTAGTGGGTGCATGACATCACTGCTCACATCCCTGTAGGATACAGCAGTAGCAAAACGGCTAACACTGCATCCTAAGGGAGCCAGACAGCCACCAGAGCACCTTGGGAGAAGGGGATGTTACCCAGTGGTAAGGGCTCAGGCCCGCCAATAGGCCTTCTCAAGTCTGCGCCAGCTATTTTGCATGTTGGGCTTCCATGTTGGGCTGTGTGGCATGACATGGAGGATAGGATTTGGTGGTGGAGGCCACTGCCAGTCCCACATCTGCTCTGTCCCCCCCACCCAGTTCCAGCCTCCCCCCACCTGGAAAGAGTGCACCACCGGCAGCGGTGAAACTTACCACCTTCCAGCTCTGTCTCTGCTCATCTGGGCGCCAGAGGTAAGCCCTTACTGCTGGCCGTAGAAGTGCCTTATGGTACTTCTGGGACACCAGTGCCGGGGGTAAGGGCTTACCACCAGCACTGGCCTTCTTTGGATTGGGCCCCCAATGAGTTACAGGTGCCTTGCTCAGTTCCATGAGGCTGGGATGGATGCCACAAGCAGAAGGTTGTTGGGTTTTTGGGGGGGGACGACGACACACACCTGTCACCTGCCTGTACCACCTTCTGCCGCTCCTATTCTTTTGCACTCCCCAGACTCACAAAGGAAAAGTGGTGGGCTAGATGATTGGGGGAGTGGGAGGTGGCCCAAGCAGTGCGTCTGGATAAGGCAGTGGTTCCCAAACTTGACTGGTGCTCCCTTGACGAACTGGGCCATTGGCTATGACTCCCCTTTAGGGCTACAATCCTATACATTGTGTAAGGTAGTGGAGTTTTTGGAGAAGATTCCACAGCTCCCCTGGCTGGTTTCCACAGCTTCCCAGGGGGCCGCAGTTCACAGTTTGGGAACCTTCCCGGGCGCGAGTGGCCTCGTTGCGACGAAGGGTGAGGTGAGACAAAGGGTGAGGTGAGACATGTGAGTTATGCATCTGGACGAGGAAGCCAGGGCCCCAGACCCTTGTAGAACTGAAAAACAAAGACAGGCATGCAGTCAGGGAGCCAGCAGTTGGGTGGGGGCTATCCAGTGTTTTGCACAGAGTGCCACATGTATGACTATATGCCTCTGGGGCGTAAGTCATGGATTTGTCCTCAGTGCAAGGAGCTCCAAGCACTCAGGAAACAAGTCTGCTCCCTAGAAGCCTTGGTTGCAGACCTGAAGAAGCAGAGGCAGGCAGCAAGGGTCCATGAGACTTCTGGGGACTTGCAGGCTTTGACCCACCCTCAGATGGGCAGCTCCTGAGCTGCTGGGGAAAGGAGTCTCAGGGCTGGAGGACGTCAGCCTGGTATGGAGGGAATCAGTCCCCCAGGGGGGACCCCTTCTTCCAGTGACGAGCCCGCATCCAGTCGCACTACGAATGCTTCTCAGAGAGAGGGTGGTCGAGGGCTGCTTGTAGTGGGGGATTCTATAATCAGGAACATAGAGAAGGGGTCTGTGATGGATGTGAGGACCACATGGTAACTTGCCTGCCTGGTGAGAAGGTTGTGGACATCACTTCTCATCTAGATAGGCTGGTAGAGAGTGCTGGGGAGGAGGTAGCTGTCATGGTGCATGTTGGCACCAACGATGTGAGCGAATGTAGCCGGGAGGTCCTGGAGGCCAAATTTAGGTTGCTAGGCAGGACGCTGAAGGCCAGGACCCCCAAGGTAGCATTCTCAGAGTGCTACCTTTTCCACATGAAGGGCCAGCTAGGCAGGCCGAGCTCAGGGGTTTCAATGCGTGGATGAGATGGTGGTGTTGGGAGGAAGTGTTTAGATTGCCCCAAGGATCCATCTTGGGACCCATGCTTTTCAACTTGTTTATAAATGACTGGGAGATGGGAATAAGCAGCGAGGTGGCCAGGTTTGCGGATGACACAAAACTTTTCTGGGTGGTGAAAACCAGAAGGGATTGTGAAGAGCTCCAGAGGAATCTCTTCAAACTGGGGGAATGGGCAGCAAAATGGCAGATGCGTTTCAACGTAGACAAGTGTAACGTGATGCACATTGGGGCAAAAAATTTAACTTCAATTATAAGCTAATGGGGCAAAAAATCTAAACTTCAATTATAAGCTAATGAGCTTTCGGTGACAAATCGGGAGAGAGATCTTGGAGTGCTAGTAGACAACTCAATGAAAGTGTTGACCCAATGTGCGGCAGTGGTAAAGAAGGCCAATTCCATACTTGGGGTAATCAAAAAAGGGTTTGAGAATAAAATGGCCAATATTATTATGCCACTATACAAATCGATGGTGAGGCCACATCTGGAGTACTGTGTATAGTTCTGGTCGCCACACGTTAAAAAAGATATAGGAGAACTAGAGAAGGTGCAGAAGAGAGCAACCAAAATAATTACGGGGCTGGGGCACCTCCTATATGAGGAAAGACTACAGCGTTTGGGGCTCTTCAGCCTAGAAAAAAAGCGCCTGAGGGGGGACTTGATTGAGACATACAAAATTATGCATGGGATGGATAAAGTGGATAGAGGGTGGTTCTTTTCCCTCTCTCACAATACCAGAACCAGGAGACATCCACTAAAATTGGGTGTTGGGAGAGTTAGAACAAATAAAAGGAAATACTTTTTTACCCAGCGGGTACTTAATCTGTGGAACTCCTTGCCACAGGAGGTGGTGATGGTATCTGGCCTAGATGCTTTTAAAAGGGGATAGATTTCTGGAGGAAAAGTCCATCATAGGCTACAGGCCATGATGGTTAGTGCAACCTCCTTACTTTAGAGGTAGGCTACCTTGGAGTGCGAGATGCAGGGGAGTGGCAACGAGATGCACATATCTAGTTGTCTTGTGTGTTCCCTGAGGTATCTGGTGGGCCACTGCAAGATGCAGGAAGCTGGACTAGGTGGACCTTTGGCCTGATCCAGTGGGCTCTTCTTATGTTCTTATGTTCTTAACCATTGGGATAAAAGGAGGTGCAATATTGAACACATTGCTTCAATTTCCAGGTTTGGGGCCAGCCTTGCCTATGTTGGTGATGTGGGACACACACACCCCTCCAAATTTCTTCCTTCCCCGCCCTCCAGGGATGATTCTTTTTAGTGTGCCTTCTTTGGAAATGCTGAGGATTAAATGTGTGCTTATGCATGACAGCAGAGACTCTGCGACTGAGCTACAGCCTGTCCCTGCTACAGGGAAACCTTCCTCCGGCCAAGGAAGTCATTTCTTTGGGTGAGAAACAGTTTCTTCCATTGCTATTTGTATCATAATTATAATAATGTTTCCCAGCTGCCCGAATCCCGTCAGAACAGAGACCATTTACAACAGAATTGTGGGCAATCTCAGCAATTAATATTCAGAAGGACAAAACAGGGATGTTTTGTTCCATAAAAAATTATCTCACCAGAAATCAGAAAGGCCCTTTCAAGTATTCGCTCAAGTCGCCAAATGATTCTTCAGACAAAATAGCAGCAGCAATTGGTGGGCTTTTCTTTATCAAGAAGAAATGAATTTGGCGGTTTGGCATAGATCTCAGCCATGAATGTCATTTCTTTCTCTCTCTGTCTTCATTGGCTTTTCTCTTGCCTTTCCTCCACTCATACTTCTATTTCCTGCAAGGGCGCCTGTGCGAGTGTTGCTAAGGCCTATTCAAGGCACACACGCCACAATGATCATCTGAGAATTAGTCATGATCTCAGCATCACATGTGAGCCTGACTGACACATTGGTGGTGGGCGTAGTGTTCTCACTCCCTGCAACATTTTCCCCATACAGCAGATCTCCAAATTGGCAGATGCAATGCAGAGAGGCTTAGCCATTTTCGAACACCACTTTATAGAAACCGTACATTGTGTAATTCCATCACTAATCATACAAATCAATGGTAAGGCCACATCTGGAATATTGCGTACAGTTCAGGTCACCGCACCTCAAAAAGGACATAGTGGAGCTGGAAAAGGTGCAGAAGAGAGCGATGAAAATGATTACAGGGATGGGGCACCTCCCTTATGAAGAAAGACTGCAGCATTTGGGGCTCTTCAGCCTAGAAAAAAGGTGCCTGAGTGGGGACATGATTGAGACATACAAAATTATGCGTGGAAGGGATAGAGTCAGTGGTGGGATTCAAATAAATTCACAACCGGTTTTATGATGTCATAGCCGGAGCAAAAAAAAACCCTGAAGCCAGCTGAGGTAAGCGAGTGGGCGCGGCACGGCTATTTAACAACCAGTTCTATAGAACCTGGGCGAACCCCCTGAATCCCACCACTGGATAGAGTCGATAGAGGGATGTTCTTTTCCCTCTCTCAAAACACCAGAACCAGGGGGCATCCGCTTAAACTGAGGGTTGGGAGAGTTAAAACAAATAAAAGGAAGTACTTTTTTACCCAGCGGGTAGTTAATCTGTGGAACTCTTTGCCACAGGAGGTGGTGATGGCATCTGGTCTAGATGCCTTTAAGAGGGGATTGGACAGATTTCTGGAAGAAAAGTCCATTGTGGGCTATAGGCAATGATGGATTGTGTAACCCCCTTACATTAGTAGTAGGCTACTTCAGAGTACCGGGTGCAAGGGAGTGGCAACAGGATGCAAGCATCTTGTTGTCTCATGCCTCCCTGGGGCACCTGGTGGGGCCGCTGTGAGATACAGGAAGCTGGACTAGATGGGCCTTTGGCCTGATCCAGCAGGGCTCTTCTTATGTTCTTATGTTGTTCAGAGATACATCCAAATGTTTCCATGGGCAACAGGCTGTCTCAACTGTTGCATGTTCCTCTGTAGATGCCACTCAAATCAGCATGGACCATCAACTAATATGGACAAAACCATGGAGATCAACAATCAATATGTGGCTGAAATACCTGCACTGAATGATCCCCGTTGACTGATGATGAATACTGTGTGCATGCATAGCCAGTGTTAGAAAACTGAAGAGAGCAAATATTATACCATCTTTGAGAAAGAAAGGCCAATAGTCCAAAGCCCAGCTACATGGTAGCCATTACAAATGTCAGCACATGGTGGTTCAAAAGCTTCTGGCAAGTTATCTGGGCCCCAATCCTGCCAGAAGTGGCCAACCAGCTCTGTCTAATGGTAGTTTTAGATCAATGGGCTACCGCAGTGGTTCTCAAACATTTTAGCACTGGGACCCACTTTGTAGAATGACAATCTGTCTGGGACCCATCGAAAGTGATGTCATGGCCTGAAGTGCCTTCATTGTGACGCCAGAGCCTGCTACTTTCCTGAGAATGCAGCCACAAGCTGGGTTATTTCTCAGCCATTTTCCAATAGCAAAGTCAATCAGAAAGGAGAAAAAAGCCAATTCACAACCTTGACACAAGCAAAACAACCATACAGCCAGTGGTGTCAGCTTACCGGTACGCTGGGCGGGTCTTCTGGGTGATCGGCAGTGCGCTCGCTGCGTTCCGTTGCGTAATGGCGAAAGCCCGCCCGCTGCAGCCCGCCCGCTGAAGGCACACCAGCGTTGCTGGCATTTAAAGTCCTGTTAAGCCTTTGAACCTCCTTAAGAGCGTGTGTGATTCAGAAGCTCAGCATTTCTATATAATATTTATGCCTGGGTTAACCCCTCCCCCCACCCTGGAACAGCTTGCCGGTAGGCGGGGCTTCCTTCTGGGCGCCCATAGCACTTGTCGCTATGGCACTTCCCCAGTGCCAGCGGTAACGGCTTACCACTGGCATTGGAGGCACTTTACGACACCTTGCGTGACATTTGCCCAGGCAGTAGATGGTGGGTCCCGACCTACAGTTTGGGAAGCACTGTATTATTTAGAAAAACCTGTAGTAGATTTTGGTTCAGTAATAGATAATATAGAGGTCAGGATTGGCAAAGCAGGCTTACACCATATCCTTTGCCCCCTTCTTGAGCCTTCCCCCTCACATGGTCTTAAAAAAAAGAAATTGCCAGCTATTTAGCTAGCATAGATCTGAAAAGCCCCATTGCGCAGGCTGGGGCTTTTCACTGGGTAAGGGGTCAAATGTCTCTTTATCCCAAGAAGACCTCCAGCCCTCTCCTAACCAGCCTAGGATATGGCATGGACCACTCAGCTACACTTCGCCAGCACTGAGCTTCCTGACAGTAATCCCTAACAATTACTGTCCTGTCTTCAGAAGGAGCAGTGCTCTGGACACTACACATTACATGTGCGGTTTCTTAGGGTGAGATGGAGAGAAGCACATTTTTAACATAGCCAGCAGAACATCTTGGCTGAAACAATAGCCAGAGCAAGTGGGGTCTAAAAGCCAGCTTCTGGCAGGCACACGTCCCATTCTTCATCTCCCACTGAAAAAATAAGCAACATTTGTGCAGACCCAGTTTAGACATCTCCAATAAAAATGTTTACTTCTTGGAATTGTTGGCCTCGCACAAGCGGAGATTCCTGTTTAAACAGCACAACATGCTATTGTCCTATTTACTTGCATCATTTGTTATTTAAGTAGGGGGAAAATGCTAAAAGTGCAAACACTGCAATGAATTGTGTGTACTGTATTATTGTGCTCCAGTTAATTTGTCAGCCAGGAAAGAAAAAGAAAAAGCTTTGCACCTGATCCTCCCACAAATTCACAACTTTTTTCCCTCCAGCAAACTGGGGAAGGTTGGGAAGGTTGTGTTGACAGAATTAATATTGTTTAGAGCAGTGGTCTCCGAACTGGGAAGACCCAGTTCGGGAGCGTAATCCTAACCTGGAGTTAGGCCAGCACAGCTAGGCCAGCAAAGTGTGGCCATCAAAAGAGCCACCATAAAGAATGTTTGGACCACTCTCAGAGTTGGGGAGGATGGCGCGTGTCTGTGTGCTGGACTCTCTGACAATGAGAGTGGTCCAAACATAGTTTATAGTATCCCTTGTGCCGGCCAACTTTTGCTGGCCTAACTGTGCCGGCCTAACTCCAGATTAGGATTGTGCTCTAATTCTAGTTCAGGCCAGTTCATCTCTATTAATAACAAATTTCCCTTTAGCATCAGCCTTGATCTAATGCCAAGCAGGCTTGACTCAAGTCCTAAGGTTAAGAATAGCTCGTCCATAAGGCCAACTGAGGCAACTGCTCCAGACAGGCATGAGTAGTGTCGGCTTCAGAGCTTTACTGCCGATGCGGGGGTGCTGCTCGCCCCCCTTGGATCGGCGCTAATGATGTTGCATTGACCCTGCGTGCAATCTAGGATTGCGCTGTGGGTGAAGTGTCTCCGAGCCCAATCCTATGTATGTCTACTCAGAATCATCATTGTCGTCGTCGTCGTCATCATCATCGTTTTTATTTATTTATTTGCCTGTAAAGTGCTTTGTGCACGTTTTCTGGCACAGCAGTATATACATGTTTTCAATGTTGTTTGTGTGTGTGTGTGTGTGTGTGTGTGTGTCTTTAATGTGAAAATTAATGTTTTAATTTTTACCCTTTGATTTTTTTTTTACTTATTATGGTGTTACATTGTACTTTTATTATGTAGCTCTGTAAGCCACCTTGAGCATTTGCTTCAGCATGAGAAAGGCAGGATACATATCCTTCAAATAAATTAATAAATACTGTGGATTGATTGATCATTCTCAATGCGGTTTGCTCCCAAGGTAAATAGTGGCCGGGTGCAGTTGTGCGTTAGCTCCAGCTCAGCGCATCTGCCCACTGCTCTTTGGCGGCAACTGAGCCTCCTGCCGGCCGTGCTGTGGCATGTCTGATGCTGGCGCAGCTGGGTCAGGAGCGATGCTGCTCCCCCTTAACACCCTCTTATGGCTGGCGCCTGGGATGGACTGCACCCCCGCCCCCATTGCTACACCACTGGACTGATGGACCAATGAGTTAATGTACTCAGTATGACAATATCCTACGTATGTTCATATGATTCCAAGGGCAACATGAGAATCCCAGAAGGTCTGGGTGGTTGGTGTGTCTTGCCACTTTTTCTCGCCACATTGGACTGAACTGTGAATACATTGAGGGCCCAACCCAATGGGCCTTACCACAGGTGGTACGCTTCTACCGCCTGGGCAAATGTTGCGCAAGGTGCCGTAAAGCGCCTCCAATGCCAGTGGTAAGCCGTTACAGCTGGCACTGGGGCAGTGCCATAGCGACAATGGCTATGGTCGCCCAGAAGGAAGCCCCGCCTATCGGCAAGCTGTGAATCCACCATTTGCCAGCAATATGGCCATTTGGGGTGCCTCGTGGGAGGAGGAGTGTGCTGAAGTCAGCTGTGTCTCTGGTGGGAGCAGGGAAGCCTCTTATCAGCCAGCAGAAGACAGACGAGTGGCTAAGAAAGAAGGCTAAATCCAGAAAGAAAGATCTGTATGAGTGTTGTTCTTGAAAGATAGAACATTTCTGTAAATT
>JAJKFI010000038.1:12165387-12208039 GCA_029204185.1 Lerista edwardsae | reverse complement strand
CTCCTTGGACTTGCACTAGTGATTTTGCTGGTGCAAGTCCAAGGAGAGAAAGGGACCAGGGAAGTTACGGCTGAAGGGGATAGGATTCAGTGTGCACCATCACCACCAATTACCCACTCCCACATTCTCCTTGCCCCTATTCTGCTCCCCCTGTCCCTCCCCTGCCTCCACCATCAACTTACCCTCCTCAGTGGATGGTTGGAAATCTGATGACGCATGTAGCAAGGCCCCAGCCTCCCCACCCTCATCCTGGCAGCAGGCTACTCCATAGATTCAGTCCCTGGAATTTCCAGGTAGGACTGGGAAAGTCCCCAGGTGTGAAACTCTGGGGAATCCCTGCTCGTCAATGTAGACAATACTGAACTAGAATTGGTCTGGCTCAGTAGAAGGGAGTTGCATATGTCACTATGGGAGTGGAGCTGCCCCTTTTCTTGTGTTCACCCTACTAAAAGGGCTTTGCTCATCTGCTTTGGATACTAGCAAAAGATATAACAACAACAACAACAACAACAACAACAACAACAACAACAACAACAACAACAACAACTCAGGCTGGCCTTCATTATCTGTTCCCAGATATTCAAACCCACAGATTTGGGGGACCCCAAACCCTCCGAACCCAACCAGAGCACAGGGTATTCAGAGAGCCAGGGAGGCCACATGCAGCATTAGGGGGCTCCATAAATCTTAAAAACATCACTTTTGGTATTTCTGCAAAACCAGAAGTGATGTTTAAATGCCTCTATAAGGCATTCCAAGGAAGTCCCCCCCAACAGATGGTTTTAAGCTTTCTGGGGACCCCAGAAGGCATTTGAGGCCTGGGGAGGGTCCAGTTGGTTTCAGAGAGTTGGATGGGGGACAAATCCACAGGTTCAGAACCTGCAGATTATCCAATAATAATGAGGGCCTGTAGTAGTAGTAGTAGTAGTAGTTGTTGTTGTTGTCGTCATCGTCGTTAATTTGTATTAATTATATTATTATATTATATTTAATATAATATGTTCTTCCTGCCGATAGGCGACTCCATCCCATTTCTTCTCTGCCCCTTTTGTGAACTGAGATAATGCATGAAGAAGTTCTCCTTGACCAGGGTGATTCCGTGCCCACTCCCTACCCCAAAGGATCTCACCCTCGCCATTGGCCTTTAGAAGGCAGGTGATTTCTTTTGGATTTCGAAGAACTTTTAATTAAATGGAATTTTATACAAATAAATGCTATCTTAATTCTTCCTATATTCATTGGCTTTCATACGTTTCACGTTACTCCTTAAAATGTAGTGGCCTTAACTTATTTACTATTATTCATTATTTAGTGGCCTTGACTATGTTGACCATAGTCAAACATGGTGACCAGTAGTGTCATGATTTAGGAACAGGAACTCACTTTTGATTGGCACTTGTCGGGAACCGGGAACCAGCCACAGAGCCCGTTAGGATCCAGAATGCCCATTCTGGTCTGTTCCCCCTGAATGACATCACTGATGGTGACGCTTTGAAGGTACTGCGGATACAGAGCAGTACAGGTGCGCTCTGGGTAACCACTGGAGTAGGAATCCCATGTTGAGTACAGGGTTCTCCTGTTCACTCCGCCCATTACCTTCCTTTGTTCTTGCTTTACTTTAATGGGTGGCTATATAGCAACCTCACAAACAGGAAGGCAAAAGACACAATAGAGGGAGAGACTGCCAAAACATTAACAGGAAGAAATTTCCTGTTGACATTCTCTAGCAGTTTCTCCCTCTATCATGCCTTCTGCCACCCTGGTCATTGCATTCCCATTTAGCGACCTGTAAAAGCATGTACAATTTTCTGGGCTCCAAGATCACCGCAGATGGTGACTGCAGCCATGAAATTAAAAGACGTCTACTTCTTGGGAGGAAAGCTATGGTGAACCTAGACAACTTAATAAAAAGCCGAGACATCACCCTGCCAACAAAGTTTTGCATAGTCAAAGCTATGGTTTTCCCAGTAGCAATGTATGGATGTGAGAGCTGGACCATAAGAAAGGCAGAGTGCCGAAGAATAGATGCTTTTGAATTATGGTGTTGGAGAAGACTCTTGAGAGTCCCCTGGACTGCAAGGAGATCCAATCGGTCAGTCCTACAGGAAGTCAAGCCTGATTGCTCCCTGGAAGGACAAATCCTGAAGCTGAAGCTCCAATACTTTGGCCACCTCATGAGAAGAGAGGACTCCTTAGAAAAGACCCTCATGCTGGGAAAGATTGAAGGCAAAAGGAGAAGGGGGCGGCAGAGGATGAGATGGTTAGATAGTGTCACCGAAGCGATGAACATGAAATTGAGCGAACTCCGGAAGCTAGTGGAGGATAGGGAGGCCTGTGTGCTGTGGTCCATGGGGTCGCGAAGAGTTGGACACGACTTAGTGACTGAACAACAACAAAAGCCTGGAAGTTTTTTAGTGACTAAGAAGAAAGGAGGTAAGAGGGCCTCCAATCCATTGGTAACTGAAGCCAAGGAACATCTGCATATGGCTGAACTATACAATCCAGATGGTGTCACTTAACTACCCATCAGTATAAAATAGATGTTCTCCTTGAACTTCAAGATATTTTTCCTTACTACTTTGTGCCATATTCAAACTGTCAGTGATCTTCAGAAATATCCTCATTTTTTGCAAATGTAAATGGAGATTTCTTTTCTTCCCCAGCAGGTTCAACTTGCACAACCAAAATCATTCTAATTAACCTTTCCTCAACTTGACATGTGCTTTTCAAAATAGCTATTATTATTATTATTATTATTATTATTATTAATAATAATAATAATAATAATAATAACAACAACAACAACAACAACAACAACAACAACAACAACAACCCAACCTTTCTGCCCCATATTAGGGCACCCAAGGCTGCTTACAATAAAAAAATACAGAATAAAGTTAAAGTAATGACAAATAATTAAAAGCAGCAGACCCCAATGGACTGTACAATCATTAAAGTTACAGATTAAAAATTGCAGATTAAAATGAAATTAAAATGCCAGCCCAGCAGTCAATAAACGCCTCCTTAAAGAGAAAAGTCTTAAGACCCCGTCAAAACATTGTCCCCAATAAAGGAATATGGATCCTTCCTGTTTGCTTGTTTTTGTTTGTTTCTTTAAGTAAATAAATATTGGGACATGGTGGCGCTGACCGGAAAGGTTGGCAGTTCAAGACCACGCAACACAGTGAGCTCTCATTGCTTGTCCCAGCTCCTGCCAACCTAGCAGTTCCAAAGCACCAAAAAATGTGAGTAGATAAATAGGTACCACTTCGGTGGGAAAGTAACGGTGTTCCATGAGCCTTGGCGTATAGTCATGCTGGCAACATGGAAACTTGTCCTTGAATGAATGCTGGCTCTTCGGTTTAAAAACGGAGATGAGCAGTCTCCCCTACAGTCAGTCACGACTAGACCATTCGGTCATGGGGAAACCTTTACCTTTACTTAAGTAAGTATTGTTAAATAAGAGAGTTGTGTGCCATTCTCTCTGCCAGGTCAAATTCAATAGGATGTCACAAAATTCCATAAAAACCACCTACCATTGTAAAAGAGCAAACAGAATAAAGACCCGTCATGATGCAAAAGAAAATAACACGCAATGACTTTGGCAGCCCGAAAAAAATCCACAGACCACAGACAATTGTAAAAATAGAACTGCTGTGTCTTTAAGAGACAACACAGCATCCTATTGGTGATGTCTGGTTATGAAGCCCCAATGAATGACTCAAACCCTGACTCAAAGGAGGATACATTACACCTCTGATCCTGGATTATGACAAGAGTGCTGAGCAGATTACCTTAATCCCAGGAACAATCAACAAATGAAGAAGCAAATGGGATTGCTCTCACTGGCCCGAAGCAATCTTCATTTAAGATGTGGGATTTCGACATTCTGTATTTTCCGCATACAAGCTGAACAGAGATGTCCTGTCCACACAACCTTCTAGTTGCAGGTCTCTGTTAATATTTAAACCAGGGGTTCTCAACCTGTGGGTCGCGACCCCCTTGGGGGTCGAAGGAGCATTTCAGGGGGGTCGCCGAAGACAGGCTGACTGGCGCTCCAAATCCCGCCTCCTAGCACAATAGATCAGCGCTGCCCTCCTTTACGCTTGAGTCCTACCTCCCAGCAGTTTGACGAATAGGCATTTTCCCTGTCCTTTTGAAGCATGCCTTAGAAGCGTCTGCCACTCCTATTCGTGGGAAGAGTTGCCTGTCTCACACAAACCACCCCTCGGAGAGAGGAGGCGGGGTGATGATTGACGTGTCGCCCATTCCTTGGTAGCGCGCTGTTGCTGCCGCTGCCTCCAGCGTGTGTGCATGCCCGCTCGCCCGCCCGACCGCGTGCTGTTGCCTTGCATGCCGTCCTGTGCTCTTTGCCAGTCGCTGAGTGTTGTCTTTGCCACACTTCCACCTACCTACCTGCCGCCTCCCCCACTCTTTCCCTGCCGAGTGCATGCAGTGCTACGGATAACCGGTGAGATTCGAACCCCCCCCGCACGCTCCCCTCGCGACGGTCTCTCGAGTGGCGCGTGGAGCGACGAAAGGAGGAGGAGGAGGAGGGGAGAAAGTTCTGGCTTGAAGGAGGAGGAGGAGGGGGCGGCTTTAACCATGAGGAGCAGAACGTGGAAAGCCCAGGCGGGCGCACGGACGGAAACCTCGGGGAAGGGCGAGATGAGGAAGGGCGCCCGCGGGCTGTGTTGGGGTTCACGGAGGCAGCTCCCACTTGTGGTGCCGGTGGAAGAGGCTGGGAAGAAAAGTCTGCCCTTGGAGGGCAGGAAACCGTGAGGAGAACCTGTGTTGGGGAGCGGGGGGGGGGACGCCGACAACAACAACACTGTAGCGGTGGTCTGGAGGATGAGGCTCAGCCCCGCTGCCCACCCTCAGTCCGGATCGCATCTATTCCTAGATCCCTCGTGAGCATCGTTACTCTTGGGGTGCACGTGGGCTCCCTCGCTCAGCTGGAGGGGCAGTCAGGATGGGAGGCTGTTGCGTGGCCTCCCCCGCTTCCCCGGCAATCTGGGGAGAATCAGCGCCTCCCCTCTCTCTCCTCTCCCCCCCCCCACTGCCAGGCAGGGTCAAAACAATCTGGATTCATCGATGTGCTTCTGGATCTCAGCACTTTTGGGGTGGGGGTGGAGGGTTTTGTTCTCCACTTAGGGGTAAAAATACAAGAAGGAGCGTCTCCTGGCTTGTGTGTTCATGTGTGTGTTGGTGTGTCCAGAATGAAAACATGCAGAAGCTCCTCCCTCCCCAAGTGTGCTTGCAAGTTAGGAGCTAATTGCACTGCACAGACCACCCCCCACCAGCATCACCAAACGAGGGGGACGCGAAGTTGCCCCGAAAGCAGCCTGCCTGAGCGCCTGGAGCTTCTGCGCCTGTGGTGGGTGGGGGTCCAGACGAAATTAACAACTCTGTGCACTCCTGGACCTCCCCCCCCCCATCCCACAAAGGAGAATTGAATTCTCCTCTGCCCCTGGTTTCTCTCTCCTGGAATCCCCCCCCCCATCAAGAATGGGGAGGATCTGTGAGAGGAAGGCAGTTCCCAGTTCTGTGGATCGCTGGTCACTTCCCTGCCTTCCTCGAGACCCTCCCTGCCTTCGAGGATCTTGGCAAAATAATGCAGTGGGGCTCTCTGCAGCAGGACATCCACTCTGTGTCTCACACAAATGGGTCATGGTGCAAATTCCCTTTTTAACCCCCTTTTTAAAGTCTGCTCAGCTTCTCCTCACGGTTTCCTGCCCTCCAAGGGCAGACTTTTCCCCCTGCTGGCGGGGGAGCGACTCCTGCTGGTTTAGGGACTTCTTCCCCAACCCCCCATGCTGCCCAAACGTCATGGCACTAAGAGAGGTGTTGTGTATGTACGTTGGACCAAGTGAATCCTGTTTACACAAAACGTGCATTTCAAGGCTGTTTTTCCCCAAAGCAGAATGGCAAAGAGACATATGCACCACACTTCATGCAGGGAAAACTACAGTCCACTAAAACGGAGGGTTGGGAGAATTAAAACAGATAAAAGGAAGTACTTTTTTACTCAGCGGGTAGTTAATCTGTGGAACTCTGTGCCACAGGAGGTGGTGATGGCATCTGGTCTTGATGCCTTTAAGAGGGGATTGGACGGATTTCTGGCGGAAAGGTCCATCGTGGGCTATAGGCAATGATGGATTGTGCAACCTCCTTACAAAGGTGGAGGGCTACTGGTACCGGGTGCAAGGGAGTGGCAACAGGATGCAAGCATCTTGTTGTCTCATGCCTCCTTGGGGCACCTGGTGGGCCGCTGTGAGATACAGGAAGCTGGACTAGATGGGCCTTTGGCCTGATCCAGCAGGGCTCTTCTTATGTTCTTATGTTCTTATGAGGATGTGATGAACTGTCAAGAGAGCAAGGGAAGGGAGGTGAAGCGGTTCAAGTGCACGGGCCAGCGCTGGGGTGGGTATAAAGCTGGTCTTATTATAGCTGGGTATTTTTTTTTTTTTTTGCCTTGAGGTCTAGCTCTCCTGTCCGCCTGCCTGCATGACATGGTGAGATTTCTTAAAACAAAAAACAAAAAACGGGGTTTGGCCAAAGCAGTGTCTTGCGGAGCAGACTTGCTCCCAAGATGAACACAAGGAGGACCAAAGTCATTGCTTGTTTTGTAGACATCATTTAATTTGTCATCCCGCCAGTCAGCATGGTGACCTTTGAAATGGGCATACTGTCATGCAGTATGTCATGCATGGCATACTGTCATGCAGATATTTACATTACAATTCATAACAGTAGCAAAATTACAGTTATGAAGTAGCTATGAAAATAATTTTATGGTTGGGGGTCCCAACAGGCTGTCATAATAAAAAAGTGGGTCCCGGTGGAAAAAAGGTTGAGAACCACTGATTTAAACTAATTACAGTGATGGAAGCAAAGCTTCTATTTTTTCCCTTTTATGATACTAGAGTTTGGATCCAGTAGTTTGAGCACCTTGAGAATTGATCCCTGCACTATTATCCTCTACATACTTAAAAAGTTCTGAATATATCATCATTTGGTATGAAGACTAAATATGCCTTATAGATTATTTTGCATGCAAAGAGATGAAATGAAAAATGCCTTTTGCTGTGTTTGTGATTACTATTTGCCTGTTTCTTCATGCCAGAAGGGAAAAAAAAAAGATAAAATAGAAGGGGGGGTGCATTACAGAACTGATGTTGGGAATCCAGATCACTGGAGTGTTGGGGGGGGGGTTTGCTAAGGCAGGATTTTGCTAAACACTTTGTAGTCATTAATGGCAGAAGCAGGCTTATTCTGTGTTGTGTGGTTGTTTATATATGGACATTTCCAGTTGCTTTTAGTCCTTCTAGCATTGTACAAGCAGTTGCTGTCTGCCTAGCTGAGAGCACCTTTGCTTAATTACTTATCTGAAGCTGCCTTCTGCGGAGTCAGTGACCAATCCTGAGGGCCATAATGCTGGTGGTGCGCATGTACCGGTGGCCAAAACATGCCATAAAGTATGTTAGCTACTCAGTGGGACTTGATCAGCTAACTTGTGTAGCTAACTCGATCACCTCCTTTATCTTTCCATATGCCTTTCCATTCCATTCAAGCACATACACAAACTTCTTTGCATGCAATATACTAAAAGGAAAAAAGAGATTGTTGCTTTCAACACTTACTTTTGAACATATTGCACAAGGCTTCCTCTTACCGCTGATTAAGGACAACCAGTCCCCACTTGTCTGCAATCAAGGAAAGATTAAGGACATCACGTCCCCGTCTCCCCCCCCCCCAAACGGGCCCTGCCTCGATGCCTCCATAGCAGCAACATACAGAGAGCTTAACACTTGATCCTTTTCCCAGCCACTTCTCCCCATGCTTGGAAAAGACACACCTGCAACATTTTCAAGTACTGGATTTTGTTAGTACAGAGCCTTGGGATTGGCTTAAAAAAATAAAGATGGCTGCAAAATGAATGTGGCTTTAATCCAACTAAGAAGTGTAACATAAGGGGAAATAAATTCTAAGGGTAATCTGAGCGCAGAAAAGACCATCAGTCAAATGACAATTGCAGAATATAATGCTAGGATTTTTCAAATGGCTTGTTTATGCATTGATTGAATTAGATGCCCTTTTCTTTGTTTAGCAGGGTAAGCAGAGCAGTCCGTCCTATTACGCACAGAAAAGGGGGAGCCCTTCTCCATTAAAGGAGCCACATGGGAGCTGTTTATTTGCTTCCCCTCCAAGCCACCCAGCTGTTTCTTCCATTTGTGGTCTTTGGGCTAATTATATAATGTCCCTAATTTATACCCACTGGTAAATCAGATCAGAGCATTACCTGGAGGGCATGCTCTAATTAGAGGAATTTCAGAACAAATTGTTTAAAGAGCTTGTTTGGTGTGATTAAATGCAAGTGATGGGCCTCTCTGTCTCCCTTATTCAAGCCAGGCACATTTATACTACACTAAAACTGTGCAAATTAAAAATATCCAAATTGTTGCATTTCCAACTGAGAGGCTGCAAATGAAAGACAGCTTTATCCAAGAGGGACTTGGGAGGGCAATGCTAGAGGATATAGTGTACATAGGAGAGAGTGAATCTGTGCGCGTATAAGAGAGAATATATTGATTTTCATGCACTAAGTGCATGGAATTGGAATTGGAATGCATTTATTTCCTGTGATTTATTCAGTGCCTTCAATGTGCACTGATAGATATCAGTATTTACACAGTAACAGACATGCATTGATTTGTTTTGCGATGCAAACTGCTTTGACAAATACTTTTTGTTGAAAAGCAGTATATTATTATGTTGAATACATTACTAATTATTATAAGAAGAAACTGCTTTTATTAATAATAAAATTAGTGTATTAATAATAAAATATAAAATAATATAAAATTTAAAATAATATACTGCCATTATTATTATTATTATTATTATTATTATTATTATTATTATTATTATTATTATTATTATTGAAATTACACCACCAGACCTGCAAAAACCAATAGCAAAAACCCTGTGCCTTTAGGAGCATTGTAAATACTGCACCAACACCTAGTTGATTCATAAGTCTCAGGCTGAAACTTGTATTGGCTACTCAATTTTTTTGTTCGTTGTTACTGTGTTTCATGTAGTTTTTAATGATGATGATGATGACGGTCTTGAGTTGCCAAAGCTTAAATGGCTATGTATAGTATACCCTTACAGATTGCTTCTATACTAGCTATCTAATAGGCCAGTGGTATTCAAACTCAATTTTAGAAAGGCACTTGTGTCGGGACCCACCAGAAGTGATGTTGTGGCAGGAAGTGACATCATCAAGCAGGAAGTGCTTTATTGTAACACTAACTTTTTGGTACCTGGTGTTGCCCGGGTAACAAATGTCATCGGGTGTGTCACCAATCAGCTTAGTGACCCCGAAAACTTGATTTGAAAGTAATGTTGGTCATTTCAGACATTTTGTTTTGGACCCCTTCTTACCCCCCCATGCCGAGGGGGGCTGAACCTGGACTCCAATGGCGTCGGGAGTGTTGCCGGTGGTCTCGGCGACTCCAAAAACTATGAATTTGATGCCGATATCAGCCGTTTTCGACTATTTTCATGTGGGGCCCCTAGCGCATCCCCACCCCTGGGGTTACCAGGGGGGTTGTACCCCTGCAGTGTTTGTCACCAGGCAGTATCACGTACGCGTGCCGGGTTTGGTGGCAATCGCTCCAGGCATTCCAGCGGGTCAGTGCGGACATTTTGTTTCTCACCCCTTCTTGCCCCCCCCCCACGCCAAGGGGGCCTGAACCGGGAGTCAAACAGCTTCGGGAGCGTCACCGCTCGTCCCGGCGACCCCAGAAACTATGGATTCGACACCAATTGTGGCCATTTTCGACTGCATTCATGCGGTTCCCCCTGTGTACCCCCATCCCTGGGGGGAGGTATGGGGGCCTGTCCCCCGCAGTGTTTGTCGCCGGGCCACAAGGCATGTGTGTGCCGAGTTTGGTGCGCGTCACTCCAGGCATTCCAGTAGGGCATGGCGGACATTTTGTTTCACACCCCTTCTCACCCCCCATGCCGAGAGGGGGCCAAACCCGGACTCCAATGGTGTCGGGAGTGTTGCTGCTCATCCCGGCGACCCTGGAAACTACAGATTTGATGCTGATTTCGGCCATTTTTGACGGTTTTCATGCGGAGGCCCCGCGTACCCCCACCCCCCGGGGTGCGAGGGGGGCCTGACCCCCGCAGCATTTGTCACCAAGCTGCAAGGCATGCGCGTGCCGAATTTGGTGCCAATCGCTCCAGGTGTTGTGGAGCCTATGAGGAATATACATACATACATACATACATACATACATACATACATACATACATACATACATACATACATACGTTCTTCTTTATATATATATATATATATATATATATATATAGATAGATAGATAGATAGATAGATAGATAGATAGATAGATAGATAGATAGATAGATTGTAAAATGACACTCCTGAAATGTGAATTGGCATTCTTGGACTGCAGCCATTATATAACCATGAAATATCCCTGACAGAAAGCAAGATGAGGACAAAATATGATGTAAAAGCACTGAACTAAACACAAAATTTAAAAACCCTCACTTGAAAATTCAAGCAACAACACTCAGAAAAAAACAACAACAAGAGTAAGGTCTGCAGTTTCCAAGATGGCTGCTCCCAGCTTTCCTCGACCCACCTGACATCAGGTCACAACCCACCAAGTGGGTCCCGACCAGTGATGGGATCAACTAACGACTGGGGGGAACGCTGGGCGGGCAGCAGGAAGGCTGGGCGGGACTTCCGGGTGATTGACAGCCCATCCGTCCAGGTCTGCCGCCTGCCCGCCCGCCGCACGGGCTGCCCTGGCCTCGGAGGGGGTGCCCGCTCGCCAGGGGGGATGGGTGGGGGCCCTCGGCTGCCAAGGGGGGCAGCCCATGCGGCGGGCGGGCGGGCAGCGGACCCGGACGGACAGGCTGTCAATCACCCGGAAGTCTCGCCCAGCCTTCCTGCTGCCCGCCCAGCGTTCCCCCAAGTCATTAGCTGATCCCATCACTGGTCCCGACTCACAGTTTGAATAACACTGTAATAGGCCAGTCTTTGACATTCCACTTTTATGGCAATCCCAAAGATGTTGTTGCCATCAACTATGTAACAGGTAGGAGGGTGGAGGTCCAGAATGTGGAACAGCCCTAGAAGGGGAGTGGGACCCACCTGAGCGACCTAGGCTTGATCTTAACCCCCAGCCCTGGCCCAATTGGCCTTGCATGGGCCCCTAGGATTTGCTCCCGCAAAATTACAACACGAATCTGGGTAGCCCTTTTGGGCTGGCTGGTGCGTGACACGGGGTAAGTCGATTTAAATTCCCCTTAGGCCGAGTTGCACCCAAGCCAGCTTCTCACCTGGACTGGATACAGTTGTATAAAGCAAAGACCCATGCCCTAAGTTTTATAAAGAAAGAAACAAGTTTAATGCCAGTTCAAATGCATGGCAGGAATGCAGGGTCTAAGGGTCCCAGTGTGTAAACAAAACAAAGAACAAGCATGAGAAAAAGAGGTTCCCCCCTCTATGGTAACGTAAGTAAATGTAACTGCAACTATCACAGATTCTGTCCCTACTTACTCACCTATCTTCTTTCCTGTTCACTGTTGTTTCTCTTGTGTCTCCTGATTGTATGCCCCTCGGGGCAGAGAACTCTCCTTGCACCCTTGGTAAAGCACCATGGCCCTGGGTGGCTCTATATAAATTAACAATAGTAATCCTGACCACACTGGTTGTATAGCATCATTGAAAGCACGACGAACTGGTCTATTTAGGATGAAATCCTTTCTGTCTCTTGTGCTCTTTCATTTCTGATATGAACTTTACACGGTCCATTAAGCCCTAATTATGGGCAGATGTAGAACTACTATAAAAACCCAGTGAAGTCATTTAGTAACAATGTTCATCCAAGAGTATCTACCGAAATAGGGCACTTGCCCAAACTGCTTGCATGTGCTAGAACAGGGTACTAACCCAAATGGTTAAGCATTACACCCCTGGGTGGAATTAAATCTGAAAATTCAGTTGCCTTAATCAGCTCAACTTTCTTTCTGTAAAGGTCCAGTGGCCTGATTTTGTGGTTTGGCTTTAGCTGCTGTAGCTAATCATATTTATAAATTATTGTGTATACACTTTTTTCAAGGTCAATTAAAGCATCTGTTTGTACAAGGAAAGTGGCCTCAACAGCCTCTTGCATTGCTTTGTTTACCATAAAGTACTTTTACAAAACCAGAATAGCAATCCATGATCACACCAGTTTTTCTGGCTGTACATGTCATCAGTTGCCCAAATTGGCTAGAGCAGAATAGTCCATTGGCAGCTCCATAACCCTTCCCTTTCCCATCCTGAATGCAATCCTTCCTTTATTCATGTGAAGCCCTGGAGGACATACATACATACACACAGCGGCGCCGACTTGCATTTTTAATCTGGGGTGCCCGTGGCCACACCTCTGACACTGATGTGGCCATGCCCCCAACGTCGACATGGCCACGCCGGAGCTCAGGTCTACCCATTATAAGTCTAGCCGGTAGACCTGGGCTCCGGAGCCCAGGTCTACAGGCTATACTTATAATGGGTAGACCTGGACCCCAGAGCCCAGGTCTACCGGCTAGACTTATAATGGGTAGACCTGGGCCCCAGGCTCAGAAACGGCCACTGTGGCCTGACAGAGACCTCTCCTGAGCTCGGAGTGGGCGTTCGCCACAGCAAACACGTGCCCTGGACTAGGAAGCAGCCACTGTGGCCTGACAGCGGCCTCTCTGTCTTTTGTCCCCTTCCCCCAGAGTAAGGGTACAGGGCCACCGATAGGTCTCCTTGTGTCTACACCGGCTATTTTGCCGGTGTATACATGAGGGTGTCTGTGTCGGGTTGGGCGGCCTGACACAGAGTTTAGGATCCAGCATCAGAGGCCACTGCTTGTCCCACCCCCTGCGCCACCCTTTCCCCCTGCCTAGTTCCAATGTCCCTGTCCGCCCAGAAACACCATACCGCTGGCAGCCCCTGCAATTACCGGCCATCGGCTCCACATGGCATAGCCTCTGGCATGCAGGAATGGCGTTGGGCCGGTGCAGGAGGTAAGGGCTTGCTTCCAGGGCTGGAGGTGCTTTATGGCACCTTTGCAACACCAGCGCCAGAGATACGCTTGTGCCGCTGGATTTGGCTCCATTAGGATTGGGCCCACAATCTTTGGAGTCTGAACAACCCCCAAGTCTGATGGACCGGTAACCAGAGGCTGGATCGCTGGATCAGCTGTAGTCGTTATTTCACCAATTCTGAGATGAAGCGAGACAATACTTTAAGCACATGATTAGCACATGCTTAATAATAAATAACAGTTGGATTAGATCCACTTGGCTTAGGGAGAGTTAACCTTCTGCCTCTGCTACAATACTGATCAAGAATGGGTGCCCAGAGCTGCTATCTGATCTGCAAAAATGTTAGTGGGAGCATCCCCTCCCCAGGGGAAACACTGGTGTAGTAGGTGGTGATGGTTTGTGGTGCATGCATGCGCACATGTATTGTGAGCCGACATACTTCCAAATATGTCTTTTCTTTTGCATGGAATCGAGACTCCACCCACTATCCTTCAATAGCCAAGAAAAAAAATGAAAACCCAACGAATCATGAGAAGCCTCCGCTTCTTATTTGATAAAAAGTTGCATAGTTATATAGATAATTGCGAGGTGCACAATCCAATCAGGCCGTGTGGCTTTTGTTTAACTCACCTGCTGGGCAATAGCCACTTCGGCGTGCCGGGTGAATCGGTCTGTATTAGTGAGGGAGACAGGAAGAAATGCTGAATTTTATAAACCTGGCTCACATCCTTCCTCTTAACTGCTCTATCAGGACAAGTGAAGTTTATATCGCTTTATTGGAAATTTATTTTATTTCCCCAGGTCTGATGTGAAAGTTTTATACTTTCTTGACTCCCAGCACCTATAAAATGGTCATAGTTTGGAGTTGGTACTCAATAAAATGAAACAAACTGGCTGCTTTTGCGCCGCTGGTAGCCAATCAATATTCTATGACGCGCACACAAGAAAAGTCCAAACCGGTAGCAGAAGGCTCTGTTGATTGCTCTAACACCTGAAGGTTTGGAAAGGAGAATTGCCTTCTGCCCGTTCTTTTACATTTTAGCCTCATTCAAAGAACGGAAGCTGCTTAAATCCCACCTCTGCATTTGCAGGACAAACCTGAAGTTTAGTGGTGGATGCAGGTTTCCAACATAAGGAGTTTTTCAGGTGCTGTCTTTGAAAGTTTTTTTTCTTTCTTTCCAAGGAAACTTAGTCAAGAAGAGGGGTCAGGTTCAGAAGGGGGAAAATGGAGTGCGCAATCCAACAGGCCTTACAGCTGGTGGTAAGCTTGCACCGCCAGGACAAATATTGTGCAAGGCCTGTAAAGCGCCTCTAAGGGCGGCTGTTCCCATAGGTGCTGAGGCTGTTCCCATAGGTAAGCTGTTCCCATAGGTGCTGAGGCAGCGCCATGGCAACAGGCACCATGGGTGCCATGAAGGGAGCCACGCTGTCCAGCAATGCAGCTGTTCTGGATGGGACAAGAGGGCCTACCGGGGAGGGGGGAGGGGTGGAATGGGGGCGGGACAGGCAGTCTTACTCATAGACTAAAAAGCTGGCCCTGGAGTGAATAGGCCTGGTGCCCCCCTTGTGCCCTTCCCTCCCCTTTTCCCCGCGGAGTCTCCCAGGGCGTTCCTGGGCAGTTGGGCCATTCTGGATTGGGTCCTGAGACAGTTGATATTTCTCCTCATAAGTTGGGAACCCTATAAGTGTTTGTGTGGGTGTTGGGGGCGGGGGGGGAGAACAGCACCATGATCTCCATGATAGAGCCGTTGCTAGGCAGGGAAGGGATTTTTCAGCTAACCTGGGGGTCGCTATGGCTCTTTAGAGGGTCTGAGGAGCCTGCAACCCCCTCTGCAGCTCGCCCCGAGACCTGAAAAAGTAGCAAAAAGTAAGAAAAAACACTTCCTGTTTGGGCCTCAAAACAGGAACAGGTTTTTTTAAAAAAATGTTTTCCTACTTTATTCAAGCCTTGGCCAGGACTGCAGAGGGGGTTACAGGCTCCCCGGACCCTCCAAAGAGCCACAGCAACCCCAGGTAAGCAGAAAAATCCCCTCCAGTGGTGGTATCTAAAGCGGGAGGAACCGGAACGCTGGGCGGGACTTACATGTGATTGGCTGCCCGTCCGTTCAGTTCTGCTGCCTGCCCACCCGCCGCGTGGACTGCCCTGGCCTCGGAGGGGGCGCCTGCTTGCCGGGGGAGACAGGTGGGGGGCGTGCTGGGTGCCTGGATGAGCAGTGGTGTGTCGCGCCAACTGGGGGCAGCCCGCACGGTGGGCAGGCAGACGGCGGAACGGAACAGATGGGCTACCAGTCGAACGTACATCTCGCCCAGCGTTCCGGTTCCTCCCACTTTAGATACCACCACTGATCCCCTCCCTGTAAAGCAGCAGCACGATTGTGCTGATGATGATTCCTGGACCATTCCCCTTAAAGGGGATTCACCCTTTTTCTGTTCCCCTGGTGGGTCACAGCCCACCAGTTTGGGAACCACTGGTCTAGGGGCATAGGTCAATGGTCAATTATATTTTCCAAGGGCTGCCTGAGGGATAATGTAGCTCATGTTATTAAGGCTGGGTCCTATGCAAATATATCTGGGTGTAATAGCGTGGGAACTGAATCAGGATAAACACTGAAACTAGCATTCTGATATACCTTTTATGCGTATTTGAGGCTTTTTTTTTTAATTGACTGCTTTAACTTTTATACATTTGTTTTAAATGACAGCAACCCACTTGTGTGTTACATCCCCAGAGCTCGGGATGAAATTAGCTCAGTGTCGAAATGTATGCATTTATATATTTCCCCCACATTTTTATCCTGCCTTTCCACTAAGGAGCTCAGGGTGGTGTACATAGTTCCTTCCCTCCTTTTTGTCCTCACAACAACCCTGTGAGGTGGGCTAGGCTGAGAGATAGTGGCTGGCCTGGGGTCGGGGGTTAGGATCTGGCCAATGGCCAGGTCCCAGCCCACCCCCTCCCCAGGCCACCCTATTCTGCCCTCCCTCCCTCCTCCTGCCTTGCCCCCACTTCAAAAAGGCTCCATGTTGGCCGAACTGGTTGGCGTGGGGCCAACTTATGCCATAGGCCCTGCAGTGTTGCGGATAACATGCAGACAACATGCATCAGCCCAACTGGGGTGGGGTGGGTATTGGATGGTGCTGCCCATGACACAGGTTGCAGCCCTAACCAACTTTCCAACACGGACATAGCGGTGCCAGTGGGGCATGCGCTGCATGCTGTAGTTGGGGGGGGGCAGTCACAGAGGCCTCCTCAAGGCCTCCTCCTTTGCTCTGCACTGCCCTTACTTTGGTGCAGATATGTTGCTTAGGGTTACGCCCTCAGTGTGTGGCTATGAGAGGGTGTCTTAACAAGCTCCTGAATTATTTCACAATTGACCACTACACCACTGAATGCTGGAGCAGCCACAGCTGTATCCTCTTCCGCAGCTGTAGGATGGAAAGAAAAAAGACAGGACAATTCTCAAGGTTGTGACCCAGCAGCGATGATCTCTTTGGCTCAGTTCCTGCTTCTTGGCTGCCTCAGCTGCTGTATGTGTTTGCGGTTGCTCTGCCCTGCATTTTTCCCCACCCCGGCCAGGGAGATTTCTGTTCTGCCAAGGAGTGGGCAGCTTGCCACAGCGGTCCTTGACAATGTGCACCATGATTCGTACCCAGCATTCCAAGACAGTCACCGCTCACAAATTATGTCCCTGGCTGAAGAACGAAGCAGAAACAGTGGAAGGTGTCAGCTTGCAAAATGGC
Source organism: Lerista edwardsae (assembly GCA_029204185.1). NCBI lineage: Eukaryota > Metazoa > Chordata > Lepidosauria > Squamata > Scincidae > Lerista > Lerista edwardsae. The sequence continues at coordinate 12,191,179 of JAJKFI010000038.1, read as the reverse complement.
AACTCGCTGCACATTTCCCAAGAATGCCTGCAAGGAAACATCTAATTATCCCAGCATTTCTGCAAATGTTCTTTGGCTGGATGCGAGCGTGGCAGTGGCAGAGTCATAGCAGATTTCCAAGCTGTGCGAGTGAATCAGCTGGGATAGAAACTGACCCCAGTTTCCTCCAATTCAGAGAAGAGCCTGGTTTGGATTAGATGAGATTTATTGCGGGGTTGAGAGCAACTGTTAACAAGACATTGCCTCGTCAATCGCATAATGATTTATGAGACTGTCACATTCAAGCCCTTCCTCGTCAATAAATCCAGGGTTATTGAACAAGCGCATGTATGTGGGTGGGGGAATCTTAGTAGCAGACCCTACCCCTTTCCTGCGTACTTTCATTCTCCATTCTGAACAGATTGTGTATGTATTGGTTATCCTGCAATGGTGAGGTTCCCTGAACATGTGTCTAGAACCTTTGGGTGCTGCAATTGTATGTATGCATTGCACCTATGAATATAGAATCCTACAGTTGGAAGGGACCCACAGGCCATGTAGTCCAACCCCCTGCCTATAGTACAAAATGCTCTTAGAGCATCTCCAGCAGGTGTCTATCAAGCCTCTGCTCAAAGATCTCCAGTGAAGGAAATCTTCAAGATCCTAATCACTATTAGGACCACATCTCCAGCTGGTTCTAATCAGGACTGATGAATGTCATTATCTAATCTGTCATGATTCGAACCAGCTGCCACAATCCCACACTTGCCCACAACTTCCATAAACCTAGATGTCTTTAAGTTTACTTGTGATTAAGGACCCATTCCTATCCCTCAACAGCACATAGAATGCAGCGCTGTTGATGGATCATGCACTGCAAGCTGTGGGTGCGGGGAAACGACCAGACAGCACAGGAGCTAAATAAAAATCTTTGTCAACCTTCCTGTGGAGCACCTGATCCCCAGTGGGTTTCCTTGGACCTACTCCAGCTGTTTACATCCTTGTAATCACATCCTAGTTTAGCTGGCATGAGTACACGAGGTCTCAGGGCTTGGGGGTAGGATCTAGGCATGTGCAGCTGCAGCTGAGATCCTGCAGCTGAGATCCTGCAGCCTGGCCCATTCCCTGACCCAAAATGCCCCCAATCATCCCCCAAACCATCCCTGCTCTGATGGAGCACCTGGGAGCTGCAGTCATGTATGTGGACCTCCAGCTATTTGAACTGCCATTGCATGGGCCCCAGTGCCCATGACAGCAGCACGCCTGAAGAACATAAGAACATAAGAAGAGCCCTGCTGGATCAGGCCAAAGGCCCATCTAGTCCAGCTTCCTGTATCTCACAGTGGCCCACCAGGTGCCCCAAGGAGGCATGAGACAACAAGATGCATCCTGTTGCCACTCCCTTGCACCTGGTACCAGTAGCCCACCACCTTTGTAAGGAGGTTGCACAATCCATCATTGCCTATAGCCCACAATGGACCTTTCCTCCAGAAATCCGTCCAATCCCCTCTTAAAGGCATCCAGACCAGATGCCATCACCACCTCCTGTGGCAAAGAGTTCCACAGATTAACTACCCGCTGAGTAAAAAAAGTACTTCCTTTTATCTGTTTTAACTCTCCCAACCCTCAGTTTTAGCGGATGTCCCCTGGTTCTGGTGTTTTGAGAGAGGGAAAAGAACATCCCTCTATCGACTCTATCCCTTCCATGCATAATTTTTTATGTCTCAATCATGTCCCCCCTCAGGCGCCTTTTTTCTAGACTGAAGAGCCCCAAATGCTGCAGTCTTTCTTCATAAGGGAGGTGCCCCAGCCCCGTAATCATTTTTGTCGCTCTCTTCTGCACCTTTTCCAGCTCCACTATGTCCTTTTTGAGGTGCGGCGACCAGAACTGGACACAATATTCCAGGTGTGGCCTTACCATCGACTTGTACAATGGCATAATAATATTGGCTGTTTTATTCTCAACCCCTTTTTTAATGACCCCAAGCATGGAATTGGCCTTCTTAATTGCTGCCGCACACTGGGTCGACACCTTCATTGAATTGTCCACCAGCACCCCAAGATGTCACAGACAGCTCAGAACCCATTAGCCTATAAGCCTATAGCCTATAGCCTTAAGCCTATAGCCTTGCACACAAGGCTATAGAACCCATAAGAACCCATAAGCCTATAGAACCCATAAGCCTATAGAACCCATATATAAGCCTATAGAACCCATAAGCCTATAGCCTTGCACACAATCAGTCCAAGACTTACCGGGGGGGGGGTGCAATCACACTGTAATCCCTGGATAACATTGAGCTGCAAATGTATGTTTATATGCTTCGATTTTGATGCTTTATTTAGCAGGGGACTCTGTTATGCTATTTATTTTCTGTTTCAACATTTGTTTCCATTTACATTCATTTTATGCTCATGTCTTGTCAAACTTTTCATTAAAAAAATTAAAAAAAAATGCTCTATCAAGATGACTTCTTCCAAGCTACTCTGCTAGGACTAAGAGGGGTTTGGTTTCTTCCTCACATATAGACCAGCCCCTTCGGTAAGTACTGTGCAACATCAGGTGGAACCGAGGCACCTCTGCTACTGTAGTAATTTCAACGGGTTGCTAAGGAACCAGTGGCTGCCTGATACAGGCTGTGTTCGTTTTTCAGATTCCAGCGCTAGGAGAGCTGGAGAGCCGGTTTTTTTTTTTTTCCTTCTAGTTGCTTGTGTCACATTCTTATTTTCACATTCTAGCAGGCTTGCCACACTAACAATTTCAACTGCGAGTGCAAAGCTATTCAAAATGGCAGCCTCCAAGCATTTGATTTTTACTGGCAGGAACTTATTTATTTATTTATTTATTTATTTCTTGAATTTATACCCCGCCTATTGCCCGAAGGCATTCAAGGCGGCATTACAACAATAAAAAATATAAAAACTTAACATTAAAAACAATTTAAAACAATATTAAAATGCAATAAAACAAAAATTAAACAACAGAGTTTAAAACAAGCCATGTGGATCATAAAACATAAAAGTATAAAAGTATAACCAGCCAGCCAGCCAACCTGTCAACAGTTAAAAAGCTTTTTGAAATAAAAAGGTCTTCAGCTCCCGCCGAAAAGTTAACTTTTCAGCCTTCATACATTATGGTAACAAATACAAAACTTCATACAAAACTTGGCAGCCTCCATGCATTTGATTTCAATGATTCCTCTATCTGGATGCCATTTTGTCATTTTTTTTAAATAATGAGCCGCAGAAGAAGCATGCTAGAGACTTCACTTCCTCCTATTTTCTATTAGAAAAACAGCCAAAGTACCACAGCCTCTCTTTTTTTCTCAACACCCAGCCTGGTGAAGAGTTCTGACTCAAAAAATTGCATATACCATTGGAAACACAAGCTAGTCTATTGTCCTAGGGTGCAATCCTAACCTGGAGTTAGACTTGTGCCAGGAGTGTTGCAAATGCACCTTCACGGTGCAAATGCACATTTGGAGAGCTCGGAGTCATATCAGGGAGGTTGGTGCACATCCATGTGCCGGCCTAAGCACACTTTACGGTGCATTTGAAACACTCCTGGGCCAGCACAAGTTGCCAGCCTAACTCCAGGTTAGGATCGCACCCTTACTTTTTCCATGTACTGTGTGCGGTACAGTTAGGCCAGCGAAGTTTGGCCGGCACAAGAGACACCATAAAGTATGTTTGGAGCACTCTTGGAGTCAGAGAAGCCAGCACACAGACATGCACCATCCTCCCTGACTCCGAGAGTGGTCCAAACACAGTTGCCCTTGTGCCAGCTAAACTTTGTTGGCCTAACTATACCAGCCTAACTCCAGGATAGGAATTTGCCCTAAGGATCACTTTCTCCCAAGGTTTCTGCATATAAGAAGCCAGTTGCAGTCGCCTATGGCTCTGCAGAAGGTCTGTTTCTATTGTAGCCTCCACATCCTTGAACATTTGACCCAGGGAGATCCATTTCCCTCAGCCTTGCTTTTTCCTGCTGACAGCTTCAGACATATTTACTTTGGATCACCTTCCCATCCGAAGAAAACATTTTGATGTGGAAATATTACACTTAACGTTTTCTGGCTGCGTTTAGCCATTCAAAAAGTTGTTTCCAGCTGCTACCTTATTTTATTACATTTTATTCATTTTATTCTTGTTTTGTTACTGATAGTGTTTTGTTTTGGCTTTGCATTTTTGCCCTCAATTTCTACCTCCGCTTTGTAAAAAAAAAAAAAAAAAGTGACCAGCAAAGTAAAACAATAACACAGAGAGCTCAATCCTAACCTGGAGCAGAGGCAGATCTAAGGGAGGGCAAAGCTCTAAGTTTTGCAAGAAGCCTTACCTTGCAGTGGAAATCACTCCTCTCCTGCACCGTTTTAGCCAATCCTCACAGGGAAAAGCAACATCTTGGCGTTGCTGCTTGACAGCAGCAAGGGAGAGGAGGGATTTACATGACAAGGTAAGGCTTCTTGCAACACTTAGAGCTTTGCCCTCCCTGTAGATCCGCCTCTGACCTGGAGTTAGGCAAGCAAAATTTGGCCTGCACAAGGGCCACCATAAAGTGCATTTGGACCACTCTTGGAGTCAAGGAAGATGGCGGACATCTGTGTGCTGGCCTCTCTGACTCTGAGAGTGGTCCAAACATGCTTTACGATGCCCCTTGTGTCAGCCAAACTTTGCTGGCCTGCCAGCCGAACTCCAGGTGAGGATTGCGCCCACATTCATATAACTGACTTTCTAAATAAATAAGGCATATTCAGGCCTGAGGAGAGGGGGGCAGGGAGGGCAAAATCCCCAAGGCCTAGGCTTCCCAGGGGACCTGGAATATGACAAAACAAACGATACAGTACAAAATAAATGTGGGCACCTCCACCTCAGCGTATCCAGGGCTGTGTTTCCACTACATCTTTAATCCAGTTTCAATGCACTTCAATTCAATGCACTCTGGAGACTGAGGTTTGTTAAGGGCAGCTCTAACAGCTCTCAGATTCCTTAAGAAACTCCCAGAATGCATTGGTAGTTTAATGTAAATTCAGCTCGAGTCTTCTCCATAAGCACCAACATGTAATAGTGCCATACCATTCAGTCATGGGAAAGTGAAACTTGCACCTTCAGACCAGGATCAGTAGGCCACAGCAGGCGGTCATCCAGTGCAGTTCACAGAATTTCCAGGCCCCAATAGTAAGTTCAACCCCTCCTTCTAGGTCAGTGTGTGTTCTAGGTCAGAAGCTCCTTTCCTACATGCATCAACATCTAATCAGGTCCAAGGCTGCAATCCTGTGCGCACACCCTTGAATTTAGTAAGATTAAATGGATATGAATAAACTCTAAGGAAAGGCTACAGCATTTGGGGTTCTTTAATCTAGAAAGGAGGTGCTTGAGGGGGTGCATGATTGAAACGTACAAAATTATGAATGGGATGGATAGAGTGGATAGAGGAACAGTAGCACCCCTATATGTGGGCAGAGCGTTAAGTTTTGCAAGGAGCATTACCTTGCTGTGTAAATCGCTCCTCTCCCTTGCCACTGTAGCCAGTAAGCAACACCGAGGCATTGCTTTCCCATGAGGGTTGGCTACAACCGTGAGGGACAGGTGATTTAAATGGCAAGGTAAGGCTCCTTGCAAAACTTTGTGCTCTATCTCCTTGTAGGGACACTAGAGGGATGTTCTTTTCCCTCTCTCACAACACCAGAAACAGGGGACATCCACTAAAATTGAGTGTTGGGAGAGTAAGAACAGATAAAAGGAAATACTTTTTTACCCAGCGGGTCATGAATCTATGGAACCCCTTGCCACAAGAGATGGTGATGGCATCTGGCCTAGGTGCCTTTAAAAGGGGATTGGATAGATTTCTGGAGGAAAAGTCCAATGCAGGCTTCAGGCCTCATGGGAGGTGCAATCACCTTATTTTAGAAGTAGGCTACCTTGAAATGCCAAATGCAGGGGAGTTGTCTTGTGGGCTCTCTGAGGTATCTGGTGGGCCACTGTGAGATACAGAAAACTGGACTAGATGAACCTTTGGCCTGATCCAGGGGAGCTCTTCTTATGTTCTTAATCAATTCCATGACTTCCATTGGGACTTATTCATGAAAACAATTGGGTCATTTTGGCATGCATTTTGGCATTATGGCATGCAGTCTGACTCTGTGTGTGCTTACTTAGAAATAAGTCCAGTTGAGTTTGATGTGGTGTACAAGTATTTTTTTTATGATGTAGATTTTGTTTTATCAACCCAAGAAATTTACATAAGAAAATTTAGAGAATTCAAATATAAAAATGGATTTAAAATGCAGCAGAAAAACTAAACAACACACACGCAAATAAAAGTCCCAGAAAGTAAAAAAAAAAATCAATTGCAACTAATTAATTACCTGCTGAAAATTACTAATCAGTTCTTTAATAGATGGTGAACAAGAAGATATACAACAGTAGACCACCTAGGGTAGAAACGGCCACATCTTGGTAGTCGCCATAGGTTAGTCCTTGTTTGTCTGTATTCACTGAACCTGTGAAAGTTAGAGGATGCCCAGAGGTCTTCCTGGCAGATCTTAAAGCAGGCAAACTCAAATCTCTGGATGGGTGAACATAATGTCCCCCTGACCCACCTGTGTGTCCATTCCCACTGAACAGACTAGGGTCCCTCTGGCCCACTCAGAGTGTCCGTTCCCCCTGAACAGACTGGTGCTTCAAATGGGAATGGTTGACACACACACCCTCCGGGTCAAACACTCAGAACCACAAAGAATACACAAGAGAGAGAGTCAGAGAGAGAGAGAGAGATTGCAGCTTTACTGCAGTAAAGGGAGTGGCAAAACCACCTCGTCAAGTAATACACAAATACAAAATATATAGACCCTGGCCCAACAGGAAGCCCCTCCTCTGTTCACCATTGGCTGAGTCACTAAGAGGTCACAATTTTCCCGACCGCCTTGTGCATACTACTCCAAAACATGCTACCCCATCCTTTCCCATACAGTGCATGATCATTTAAATGAGTGACTGGAGCCCAAGGGATGTCATGTCTCAGTTATCATTCATTTGGTCATTAAGCATGCACACAGTACACATTGCTACTTCTTGCCAAGAAGCATTCTCCGTTACCTTGAGCCCGCAACAAAAATGTTTCCTTTCTACTTTACTGTCTAGTTCTTGCTCCTAATCGCAGCACATCCAGCTGCTTGTTTGCAAGCAAAGCCTTTACAAGACTCCTTTGTTCTCCCTAAGTTTGAGCTAACCTCTACAGCTAACTTTATCTTTACTTCCCCAAATCACAAGGTTTATCCCAAACTCACATTCTCCTGAGAGCCCCCCCAGTCCCAAATTACAAGCTCTCAGTCCCCTTTTAGCAGGTTTAACATTTCTGCCTCCAAATTACAGGCCATTATCCCTCTCAGTAAGAAGAGTCTGCCAGATCTAGTCCAGCTTCCTGTATCTCACAATGGCCCACCTGCCCCTCCCTTGTATTTCCCATTCAGATGCATCCTACTTCTTAAACCAGAAGGTTGCATATACCTTTCACACCTGCGATGGACTTTTCCTCCATAAATCAGCCCATTTCTCTTTAATGGCCTCTTTAAGGCCAAGTGCCATCCCCACCAGGGGCGGACCTAGTCAAAATGGCACCCGGGGCACCCAATAGAAGTGCGCCCCTGTGGGAGCCCAGGTCTACCCACCAGAAGCAGCCCCGGGTAGACCTGTTCTCCCCTTGAGGGAGCCCAGGTCTACACATTAGAAACGACCGTGGGTAGACCTGCTCTCCCCTTGAGGGAGCCCAGGTCTATCCACTAGAAATGGCCACGGATAGACCTGGGCTCCCTTTGAGGGAGCCCAGGTCTACCCGTGGCTGGTCCCAATGGGTAGACCTGGGCTCCGGAGCCCAGGTCTACCCGCACAATGTTGCGGGGGCCACTGGCACCCCCCTAGATGGCCCCAAGATGGCGCCCAGGGCTCTTGCCCCCCTGCCCCCTAGATCCTCCACTGATCCCCACATCATGTGGCAATGAATCCCACAAATGAATTAGTGATGTGGGTGGGTGTTAGTGCCTCTGGTATCCATGCTTCTAAATGCATAGTCGTGAGCAGCAGGATGTCATGTCAGTGCACAGCCTACCATTTCAAACGCTGCAGCTGTTGCAGTGGCTCTTGAACTGCTATGTTAACACATCATTCAGCAGCAATGTTTTTCTATTGTATGTGATTAACAAAAGGACATATGTAATCCTGGCTTTCAAATCAGTGGATGACAGGCAATGGCAGCGAATGACAGTTAATGGAATACAGCCCATAGCCAGCACAGCAGAAGCCTTCAGCAATGTGAAATAATGGGGTTGGTGGGGGGAAATGACACCTTAGGCTGTAATCCTTTGCATGGGAGTTGGGGTGTTACAAGAACCCCCTATTTCCATCTGTGAAATGTTGGAGGCATGAGACTAAAGTCAGGAGTTATTAGTGTGAAATTTTAATGGAGTAGTTTCCCAAGTGCAGCGACTACACAGTGTATCATCCTGAATCCATTTGGACTCAATCTGCTTTCCAAATAGCCCACCAGAATTGTTCTGCTACAGGCTCTTTTTGCCATCTGCCCTTTTAAAGCATCCCTATTAAATGTGCCTCGGGTCTAATCTGGCATAATTGATTACAAATTGTGCACAGCACATGGTTTGAAATGGAAGGAGAAGAACTGCTTCCAAACAGGCAGCTTGTGGCAAACATATTGCATTGCATAATCTTTATGAATACCCAGAGACTTGCGAGACCCTGAACATAAAATGTCAGGTGAAATAAGGACATTTTTATTCTACTAATACTAATACTAATACCAGCATCACCAGGGCCGGCCTTAAGCCAATGTGACCAATGTCATCACATTAGGCCCTGCATTTTAGGGCCCCCCCGCAACAGTGCAGTGAGCAGATCAGCTGCAGCAGCAGCCAGGATCTCTGTGGGCTGTCAGTCAGTGGGGTGAGCAGAGCAGCTTTGCCTTGGGCCCTCCACCTGCCCCTGCTGAACTGCCCAAAATGGACTTCCTGGAAATGGACCACAGTTGGCAGTGATGTCTTCATGTCACCACCAGCAATTTCTAGTTGCCACGTTTAGTATGTGGCAGTACAAGCACTGTTCTAGGTGTGTGGGGGGGGCCAACGGGGAAGGTGGGCCCTAGGGAATGCCCCACATTAGGCCCTGCCGCTCCTAGAGCCGGTCCTGATCACCACTCTCCCTTGCCCCCTTATAACCCTTCCTGCCCTCCCCCACCCTTACTTGACTTACTTGGTTCGGAGGGTGTCCGGTGCCCATTTGGCTTGCACAGGAAGGCACCAGCTAGGCTACTGACACCATTGCCAAGCTATTTATGGTGCTTTTGTGCCAGCACACACAGGCAGAGCACACATCCCGCCAGCATGTCTTTTACTCAGGATTGGGCCATTCCTTGACCAGATATTCTAAGCTACATGAACTGTGTGGATATATTCTGATAGCTTATAACTCCTTTTTTTTTTTTTTTGGTAATTACCCAAAATTATTGTAATTACCGTATATCCACGTAATGCTTTTCCTCATAGGGACGTGGTGGCGCAGCGGGTTAAACTGCTGCTGCTGGGCTTTCCGACCGGAAGGTTGGGAGTTCAAGACTGTGCGACGGAGTGAGCTCCCGTTGCTTGTCCCAGCTCCTGCCAACCTAGCAGCTCGAAAGCACCTAAACGCAAGTAGATAAACAGGGACCACTTCGGTGGGAAGGTAACGGCGTTCCGTGCACTACAGCGTAGAGTCATGCCAGCCACATGACCACGGAAGCTTGTCCTCGGACAAAACGCCGGCTCTACTGGCTTTGAAATGGAGATGAGCACCGCCCCCTACAGTCGGTCACGACTAGACCGTTCGGTCGTGGGGAAACCTTTACCTTTAATGCTTTTCCTAACTTTTGTTTTTCATTCATATAAAAAATAATAATAAAGCATTAAAAAAAGGATTGGGCTATTTGGCCTCTGTTATGTATGGGTGGCGCTATACGGTTTAGCCCTCAGCCTCACTGAAGCACACAAGTGCCGTCACCACTACAAGGTAGTGTGCCAGGAGGTGGATGATGATGATGATGATTTTTATACAGGTTGAGTGTCCCTTATCCCGACTGCTTGGGACAGGAAGGTGTCTGGATTTTGGATTTGTCTGGATTTCAGAATAAATGCATAAATATAATGAGAAATGCTTCTTCTTGCCCTTTTCACTGTCAGCCATTTGGGTGTCTGCTGGTCAATTTGACAGTTCTCAACAATGGCACACACTGCAGAGCAGAGAATTGAACTTACAGCCTGTACGTGGGAATGAGCACATTCTGTGTTCACACTACAGAAAACGTCTCGGACAAAAATGTCTGGATTTCAGAATAGGCTGGATTTTGGTTGTCCGGATAAGGAATCGCCTACCTGCACTACTTTTCTCTTAAAGTAGATCACAAAGAGGTTTACATAGGAAAAAATAAATCAATAAATGGCGTTGCAATCTGCATTTTGATAGTGTGTAAGCAGGAGAGAAGCCAATTCAGGGGAAAAGACTACACCACACAGAGATTGCAAGATAACAAAATAATAAACCAAGGGCAGGAATGGGAGCATTGCAGGCACATAAATGCCTTTGTATCTCCATTAAGAGGACAATGATCCCACATTAATCATATTTGATTCCGGCACATCTTTTATCCTCATTCTGCAAAGGCCAAACATCTTTGATTAGCTGAGGCCAGGGAGTGCAACAATGGCTCACCCGCTGTGCTGATTGTGTTCCAGTGACATCTGGCTGGCCAGTGTTTGCATATTTATTGATACATGTTTATAGTTGCATTCCTACAATGAAGTTCTACTTTTGAGAATAGGGTGCCAGTTAGATCTTTGATCTACACCAGCAAGTCAGATCTTATTTTCTTACATGACTTAAAAATGGCATTTAGACAAAACCACAGAATGAGTTATGGTAAACAGTAGAATTAGAAAGCTGGTACGCCCGGCTTAGCCGCATACCCAGACATCCAGGTCACGCCTTTCCCGAGCTCAGGCCTTGGGGATGTTACCTTTTCCCCCATTGTTCAGTCTGCCTGACTCCATGCTGTCTCCCTTACCCCCAAGAACTTATTTACACCCTATTTAACCCAATGCTCAACTGAGGCTTGGTTGTGAAGCCGGAAGCCAGCTGACTAGTAAGAACATGCCTCAGCCCACTTACCTTTGTTAAATGTACAAAACCAACATTTCTGCTGTTACGAACACAATCCTAACCTGGATTTCGGCCAGCACAGTTAGGCCAGCAAAGTTTGGCTGGTACAAGGGCCACAGTAAAGCACATTTGGACCACTCTTGGAGACAGGGAGGATGGCGCACGTCTGTATGCTGGCCTCTCTGGCTCATAGAGTGGTCCAAACATACTTTATGGTGTCCCTTGTGCCGGCCAAACTTTGTTGGCCTAACTGTGCCGGCCGATATCCAGGTTAGAATGGTGCCCTGTGTTGGTGTGCTTTCCCCAGATTGTCTTTAAACAATGATGTGCCATTTTTTCTATTGACCTTGGTTTCAAATCCAAAATTTGGAGCAATGTGTTCAGTGGTGTCATCTAAATAAAACAGGTACTCACTTTTGATTGGCACGTGTCGGGACCCGCCCACCGGAAGTGACGTCATAAGTCAGAAGTGATGTCGTGGCAGGAAGTGACATGAAAAAAGCCCTTTTTGAGGCCTCAGATGATTTTAAACTGACCCAACAGTTGCAACAGTATTCCACAGCACCCCCAGAACATGTTAAGGAGGCCTGGCATCAGGTTAAAACCCCAGAGCAACTCATTTTTCAGTGGCAAGGAAAGGAAAGGCTCCGTTCACTGCCTGCCTGCCTGGCTGGCTCTGAGAACATGCAGGCAACTCAAACATGCAGGAAATTCAAACGTTGCAGAGGGTGGAGTTGACGAGTGGGCGGGCGAATGGGCGGGGCCAGCTGTAATCCTAGAAACCGGTACTCGCGTACCCCCGCGTACCCCCTTCATGACATCACTGAATGTGTTTCTCTAGGATCTTCATGACAGATATGGGATTTTTTCCTAGCTGTAATCAAGGACCTGGCACTTGAGATGTGATAGCAATTGGTTATAAGAATATGCGGTCTTGTACTGAGGCATTTCATTGGTCCATCTTGTCCAGGATTATTGCCTCTGATTGTCAGTGGCTCTGTCGGCTTTCCTAGAATCACAGTGTTGGAAGGGACCTAAAGAACTTCAAGTCTGCCCCCCCTGTCAATGCAGAGAGGATCTTTCCCAATCCTACCTGAAGATGGTGGGGATTGAACATGGAAAAAGAGAGACTTCCTGACCACAGATGCAGCATCCAGTCACAACTGAGTTCCGCCCATTCCTATAAATTCCCATGTGGTGATGCAGCTGTGCTGGTGTAGCTTCTACTGCTTCTCACAGGGGAATGTTACCTGCTCGGAGGTCGTCTTGGGGTAAGGGGACCCTTGACACTGAGTAAGCCCCAGAAGCTGCAATGGTTTGACTCAGATCTGCACCAGCACTATAGCTGTCCCAAGTCCGAATTGATTTGAGTTAGCGGATCAGGCCCAGAAAGGGGGATAGGATACAGCTCACACCAGCACTGCCAATCCCGCCCCCTCTCATGCCCAATCTGTCCACTTCCCATCCGTGTTTCCTCCCTCCCCTCCCCTATTCTGCTCCATCCCTGAACCAGATTTATTTGGTCCAGCAGACCTCCATACTTCTATTTGCTTTCCACTGTGATGTGAAGGCCCTTCTGCTCCAACAGTCAATTAATCTGCCAGGGTTATAACAGTTCTTTTCTCTGACATGGCAATGGCATTGATTTTATCAGCACTTGTCTGCAGGGACAAAAGCTGAATGCAGGGAAAGAATCTCTCATGGTTGTGCCCTGGAACACGGCAGGGTGATAAGCATTGGTAGACAGGTGCACTAGATTTTCAGAAAGGATACATTTACAATATACCATTCTGGAAATTCTGTATTTGATGCCATCATGTGAGAGGCAAGGTCAGTGTCCCTATGCCAAAGAAAAGGTGTGTGTGTGTGTGTGTGTGTGTGTGTGTGCACGTGTGCGTGTGCGTGTGTGTGTGTGTGTGTGTGTGTGTGTGAGAGAGAGAGAGAGAGAGAGAGAAGCCATATAGCCATGTTAATTAAGTAACATAATAATTAATTTTATTTATTATTATTTTCACATTTTTATACTGCCATTCCCACAGGGAGCTCAGGGTGGGGTATTTATTTATTGTATTTCTTATCCTGCCTCAACATCCCTGCGAAGTAGGTGAGACAGAGAGAGAGAGAGAGAGAGAGAGAGAGAGAGAGAGAGAGAGAGAGAGTCTGGTCCAATGTCACCCAGGAAGATTAACGGCTCAGTTGGGATTTGAACCTGGATCTTCCAGGTTGAAGTCCAAGTCCCAAAATACTATACCAGCTGGGGTCCAGGCAGGTGAAAAGAATCAAGGCTGGCTACCTTCTTTGTGCAGGGATGGAGGGCTTAATCCTAACCTGCAGTTAGGCCGGCACAGTTAGGCCAGCAAAATTTGGCCGGCACAAGGACCACCATAAAGTACATTGGGACCACTCTTGGAGTCAGGAAAGATGGCGCACGTCTGTGTGCTGCCCTCTCTGACTCTGACAGTGGTCCAAACATACCTTACGGTCTCTTGTGCCAGCCAAAATCTGCTGGCCTAACTGTCCTGGCCAAACTCCAGGTTAGGATTGCGCCCAGAATCAATTTTCCAGTTGAAAAAGCCTTTCCATCATTGCTTTTGCCTGCAAACTCACCTGTCCTTCCCCCAAATTGAAGAGGCTTCATGGTCCAGATAACTGCTGTTCTCACTCATGGGGGCAGGAGGAAGCGGCCTGTGCAGGACACTTTGCAAACTGCTCCTCAGACCTGGAACTGGCCCAGAAGGAAGCAAATTGTCATGCTGGTGACACTTCCATCTTGGTGCTTGGCACACCACCGAACACTGCTGCTGCTGCTTCACCTTGCCCTATGGAGGTTTGTAATTCAAGCCGCCAGAAGATACAAGGTTTGCGGAGCACCAAAGTTAGAACAAAGCTCCCTCCACAGAAAGGAAGTGACTCAGTGGGGGGGGGGGAGTGAAACAAAGGCATATCGAATGTGAGGGAAGCAGATGGACTGCTTCAGAAACATGAGGTGTGGCCTCTTGCAGAGCTCATTGTCTGATCTTTTGCCCAAGCAGCGACGGGGCAAGGCACTCAAATAAGGAAGCACATGCAAATAAACAACCGTGTCATGCCGTCTCCTTTCTCTGAGCATTGTCTAAATTGCAGGATGTGAGAGAATGTGTTCAAGAGCAGCCACTCTCACTAGCTCGCAACAAGTGCTTATTAAGCAGAAAGGGAATGTAATTCTTTTAACACATGGCGTTATTCAGCAGGCTCTTCTTGGAAATGCTCGCCGGATGTGTCAGTGGTTCCTTTACACCGAGTCTTATTATGGAATGACGTCATTTCAGCACATGGGCGTCCCATTTGCTGCGTGTGCAGGAATGCCGCACACCGGAGCTTGGCCTCAGTTGTCCAGGCACTGGAAACATTTAGAGCCCAATCCTGTGGCTTTCCTTACCTTAGTGTGCTGCTGGCCAAAGTGGGCTGGGCCGCATGTAGTGGCGGTGGTGAAAGGGATTGGCCCTTCTCTCTCTAATCCCTATTTCAAATGAGTCTCCTTGGTTCTGCACCATCTCTTTAGTTGGCTCAAGTCCAAGGAAAAAAGGGGGCATGGTGGCTCGCACCAGAGGGGTTAGCACCCAGCTCAAGTCACCCACCCGAGGCGTGACACCCTCCCACCTCCATCAGCCTTCCCTCTGTACTGCCCCATTCCACCCCACCCTGTTATGCTCCTACAATCAAGTCATCAAGTCCGGCAGATTCACTCAACTGATCAGGATACCAGTTCATAGTCTTTCCAGGAGTAGGCATCAGAGAACAGGCAGGAAATAAAAGGCATTGGGAGAGGACACCCACCCACTTTGGAGCTCATCAGGCCATGGCAACCTCTGAACCATCAGCACTGGTTGCAGGGGTAGCAACCAAAGTACCGTCAAGGTGCAGGTGGGAGGTGCCATTAGGGATCCAGTAGAGGCCCTGTGCAGCCTAGTGCCAGCACTGGTGAGATCAGTGCTCTGGATGCAAAGCCTTAGAATGCGACATAAGCAGCCAAGAATAGGTGTTTCTTGCTCCTCCAGCAAAAACCTCCTTTATTGTTCGAACATGCTGCACATGGACTTCTCCAGGAGCCCATGACAGGCACGATGCCAATGCATTGCTGCACTAGAGCAGTGTCACAAAGACCAATTGTCTCCCTGCTACATGTTCCGGGATTCTTGCCCTGGATTCTTGCCGTTTTTGTAAGACTCGTCTGTATCAGCACATCAATCGTCTGCAAGTTTCCGTCTTGGTCGTTACATGAACCACAACATGAAAACACAGACAAGGCGATGCAGCCAAAACAATTACATCTGTGACTCATTCACAGAATCGCGTCCAATTGCCCAATTAGGGATCATCTCCGAAACCGCTGACGTCTTCTTTAGTCTGGTTTGTATTTTGCCATGATTTTGTGAGCAAAATCTTGGGGGTTCTAAAGCACTTTTGGCACAAGTCTGTTGAATCTAACCATAGATACCAGGGTTCCTCTTTCTTTCTGGCACAAAGCACAACTGGCTAATATCCTGGCCTTGGAAGGAAGATGGTTTATGAGACTTCCCGAGGTTTCAGGCTACTTTGTCTGGTTATAATGAAACAGGGATGCTTGCTGTCTTTTAGGGCAGTCTTGCCAGACATGACTGAGAGCTCAGAGATCTAACCCCTGCTCTGGTTGCCTGCTTGTCTTGGCCATCCTCATTCCTTAGATAGAATACTTCTGTAACAAGGCACTGTCCAAAAGCACTAGCAGGGAGAGCTATAAATCAATATATTGTACAAATAAAAATGAAATATGCCTTAGTGTCCAAGACACAGAAGAAGTTAAATAGGCACACCCCCCCCCATTTTAGAGCCTTTGGCAAAGCCACTATCTGCTTTGCTCACCTATAACACAAGGCTAACACTGATCTATTCAAGACAATAGCTATGCGGATTACCAAAGTACCATTTCTCATGGTGTTGGTGTTAGTTGTTGCTTTATCTAATTTTTAGAGTGCAATCCTAATCTGGAGTTAGGCCAGCACAGTTAGGCCAGCAACGTTTGGCCGGCACAAGGGCCACTGTAAAGCACATTTGGACCACTCTCAGAGTTAGGCAAGATGGCTGACGTCTGTGTGCTGGCCTCTCTGACTCTGAGAGTGGTCCAAAGATACTTTATGGAGGCCCTTGTTACTGGCCTAACTGTGCCAGCCTATCTCCAGGTTAGGATTGTGCTCTTAATTAATTTTACAGTTTGCGGCTGCTTGGCATTCCTGCGTTGTTATGTCACTAGATTTTTATTCTGATTCTATGATGGGAACACAAAGATTGGGAACTACATTTCTCAAGGGCCCCGAGGGCTTTTCATCCTATTGTAGCACAGGGTTGGAATGTTACTACTACTGCAGACCTGCATGGTAAGCATCATTTCCAAGCTAATCTGAAGCGGTGGAGGAGCTCACGTATTTCTGTGTGCGCCTCCTTGAAAGTGTTTAAAAGTGCAATCGTTAAAAATAAACGTAAATCATAATTATCATCTGTCTGGGGCAAGGTGGTGCCCCCGTCGCCGTGTCTGGGCCTCTTCCTGGCGTGCCCACCGGCGGGCGTCACTCCAACTGCCCCTGCTAAAGCTTGGCCTCAGTGACTCAGCTGCAGGGGCAGGGAGTGGCTCCACCCTCTTCCTGCTCCCTGTAGGGGTCCCCACATCATTGGCAAACTGGGCCTTGCAGAAGGCAACCTGGGCCTCCGCCAGAAGCCTAGACCCTGCCTGTCCTCGTCCTTGGCCAGCCGGGGTTTAAATGCAGGAGGCCCAGCCTCCACCGCCCTAGGCCCCGCCCCTTCCTTCTGATAGCCCCAGTGCCCAGCCACCCCTTGCCCCCCCCGTTTGGGGTGTTCCTCCCCTTGTCCCCGCCTCCTGCTAGGTGTTCCCCCTTGCCTGCCGGGTGAGGCCCTGCTGTCAGCTGGTAGGGCTATTCCAGAGTCGCTGCCTTGCTCCTGAAGAGACCGCCCCCCCCCCGGCCGGAGATGAGGTCCTGCCCGGGCTCTGCAGCCTCATCTGCGAGGCCATCCGTCTGCATAGGTGCGGCTGGCACTCTGAAGCTGTCATGTGCCGCCATTGCCGTTGGGCCTCGGCGAGGCCGTGGATGCTGGTGATGCCCGCTGCGCCGGGGAGCGGAGGTCCGTCCTCAGCCCCTTTGTCCTGCCGTCGTCCTGCGGGGCCGGGAGCCAGGTCAACACACACACACACACACACACACACACACACACACACTCTGCAGTAGCTGTTATTACACTTACTTTGGCAGAAGATTAGAGTCATTTTTTTAATAAAAATTGCATCGCTCATAACAGTGGAGGAAAGTGGCATCCAATCGTGTATATTTGAAGAAAAAAAAGTTCTATAAATTTGAAAATGGCCCCAAAATGATTGAGTTTAACTTAAACAAAGGTTTTTCTCCTAAAATGAACATGTCAGTGTTGATTGCCTGGAGGAACGCAGACTTGCGATAAGTCATGGCAAACAGTGTGTGAGTCGTTATGTTGTTTTCTGGCTGGTGTAAAAAAAATAGGAGTGCCCCAGGGGAATTTTGCACATCCAGACATCAAGATATCAACTTGTTCTGAACTATGTAAACACCTCTCCCTCAGAAGAATAAGCATGCTTCCTGTTAACCATAGAAACAAAACCCAGAAAAAAATATTTTTAAAGCAGATCTAGTGGTTCGAATGAAAACAAATGCTTTGCAAATCCCATCCGCCATTTGTAGTCATCAGCCAGTTGGCCCACTGGCCGTTAAGAAACAGCAAGAGTATATGTGAGAGTTGATATAATCATAGACAGATTTTCTTCGAAGCCGGGAGGAAAAAAAAATGACACTGTAGAGGGGAAATGCAACCATCCACACTAGATAGTGCTTTAGGCTGAGAGCTGTCACTTTCCTAAAGGTAAAGGTTTCCCCACGACTGAATGGTCTAGTCGTGACCGACTGTAGGGGACAGTGCTCATCTCCGTTTCTAAGCCTGTAGAGCCGGCGTTTGTCCGAGGACAAGCTTCAGTGGTCATGTGGCCAGTGTGACTATACGCCGTAGCGCCCGGAACGCCGTTACCTTCCCACCGAAGTGGTCCCTGTTTATCTACTTGCATTTTGACGTGCTTTTGAACTGCTAGGTTGGCAGGAGCTGGGACAAGCAACGGGAGCTCACTCTGTCACGCAGTCTCGAACTCCCAACTTTCCAGTTGGAAGCTCAGCAGCAGCGGTTTAACCCGATGCGCCACCAAGTCCCTATGTCACTTTTCTACTTCATTAGAAACAATGTGGCAGGAGGCTGAGATGGCAGAATTGCAAACTGTACAACTTCAGATTTCAGTGGGATATTTTTGAATACAGGTATGTGTTGCCTAATGAGGGAGATATGGTCCAAGAAATGCATTATAATAGAAGAACAATAATAGAGTCCTACTTTCTATCCATGGGAAATCACTTCCCAAACATGAATCTGCAGATATGCGAATCTGCTACCATTTCTGCTGTTTGAAGACCAAAACAGAAGAATCTGTATAATGTTTCCAGCAGGCTTTCTGAAGCTGGTGGAGACCTCCACGGGCCTCAGAAGGCCTCCCAGAGGCCTCAGCCACTTCTTGTTTGACAAACAACCTGGAAGTGGCTTTTTCCCCGGTATTCATAACTTCTGCAGTGAGTCAAATCTGTGGATGCCGGATCTGCAGATACTGGAGGCACACAGTATTCAGGAAAAAAAAAAATCAAACCGTTGACAATGCTCCTTTTTATCTCCAGTCTCCCTTCTTGTCCTGCCTCATGGGGTGAAATGATTAGAAGTCAATTCCATGCATTCAGGTTTTTCATCTTGCTGGCAAACAGGATGTAAATGAGTAAATGAAAATATATTTACATACCCTCCACGTAATCCCTAGGGTTGCCTATGGCTCTCCTCAGATATAATCAACTATTTTTAGTGGTGTACACAGGGACGAACGGAGCCCCGAGTGCGCCCATGGCAGGGCGACAGAACTGCGCCCCCAGCACGTCACCCCACCCCATGCATCACCCAGTCACGCCTCCCTGCGCCCAGAATAACTCCATTTTGGAGTGAAATGGACACCAGGGAGGGCAGGTGGGCCAAACAATGCGGGTTAGCTCGTGGGTTAGTCCGCGCAATGACGCCCCGCTGCTACCGGCGCCCATGGCTCATGGCACCCCAAGCTATACCCTCCCTCTGCCTCTGGGTGTACATTATGTCCTCGAGGGGAAAAGGGGTGGAGAGGTTCACAAAAGAGGGGATAAGGTCCAAGGTCTGCCATTGCTGACAGATCCACCCCCTCCTGCCTTCTCACCCTTAATTTCTTTCTTCTCTCTCAACGCAGAAATGTCCCTGTTCTTCCAACCTGCCCATTCCTACTACCAACTAACTGGCACCAATGGATAGTGGCAGTGATGTCATGCAGGGGGTACACGGGGGTACGCGAGTACCGGTTTCTAGGATTACGGCTGGCCCCGCCCATTCGCCCGCCCACCTGTCGACTCCACCCCCTGCAACGTTTGAATTTCCTGCACGTTCTCAGAGCCAGGCAGACAGTGAGCGGAGCCTTGCCTTGCCTTGTCACTGAAAAATGAGCTGCTCTGGGGTTTTGGAACTGTTGGGTCACTTTAACATGATGCCAGACCTCCTTAACATGTTCTGGGGGTGCTGTGGAATACTGTTGCAACTGTTGGGTCAGTTTAAAATTGTCTGAGGCCTCCTCAAAAAGGGCTTTTTTCATGTCACTTCCTTCCACAACATCACTTCCGGCTTATGACGTCATTTTCGGTGGGCGGGTCCCGACACGTGCCAATCAAAAGTAAGTACCTGTTCTTAAATCATTTAGATGACACTACTGGATAGTGGCCTCTTCACTGGCGGCCTGGTTGTGCTCACCATGGGAACCTCACTTTCACTGCATCCCAGAGCCAGTGGAATGGATTGGGGCAGAAAACTATTATGAAACTGGTCTGATTTTAACAAAGGAACTTCTTGGAACAGAAAATGAAGATGTACCTTTTTTTTTTTTTTTTACAATGTGCAATTTCTTTAAAAATCTCGAGGATCCCTATACTAACACAATCAGCAACCTGTGTCATCTTGCTCACTTTGCAAGTTGAAGAAAGACCTTGTATTGCCGATTCAGCAGTGTGCCCTGACACAGTTATTCAAATTCCATGCTTCTCACAGTATTTACAGAAGCATCATATGCAAAACACAGGAATTAGTAACAGATGGGATTCTGCCCTGAGTTTTTTTTTCCACCATGTTTTATGGAAAAAAGATGGCTTCGTCTCTTGCTTTTGGGGCTACTCGGAATCAACTGTGAGAAACAGGATGCTGGACTAAATGGCTCTTTGACCTGATCCAACATGGTTCATGTTCTTACGACACAAATATAATGAAAGCAAGAATCTCAATACCCACTGCAATGCAGAGGCATGTCTAGTGTGGGTGGACGGTCCAGAGTGTCAGCGTGCAAGGGGCAGCATTTTGGGTGCCCCTGCTGCTGCTGGGCGCGCTCTGGAGCCCTCCTGAGTGCTAGGCAGGCAGCACATGGCATCCTCTGGTCCTCCAAAAGTCTTCTGAAGGCTCCAGATGGCTACTGAACTTGGACGAAAACTTGGACTTGCACCAGCAAAATTGGTGGCACAGGTCTGTGGAGACCCATTGCAGAGCAGGAAGCTTGCAGTGGTTTAAGGGGCTTTAAATCCCCTTTCCCCACCAAAGCTTTTCAATCTGCTCTCCCCTGCATTGGATACTGCCTGCCTATTTCTGGCATGGCTACCACGGGGGGGGGGGGGGACGGGGGCGAAGAGAGTTTTGGACCTTGAGAAAAGAAGGGAAAAACAATGGCTCCAAGTAGTAAACGAGATGATCAGGGTGGGAAAAGTCATAATTTTAATGACAAGGATGGATGAGCCATGGAACAAGGTGCTCAGGGAAGTTTTGGAATTTCCTCTCTGTAATAAAGAGTGAAAGTGTACCCTTTTAAAGGGTAAAGCGGCTGAGCATCAAAAGGTGATGATGGCTTAATTCCTGGAGAAAAATGCTATTGCAGGGGATCCGATGATCATGAAAGTCCTTTCCGATGCTGTAGTTCTAACATAATCCTATGTAAGCAGCACTTGGATTTACTTGATCCTAAATATTTGGTATGCCTCGTCAGCCCCTTCCTTCCTACCTACCTAGAAGAAAAATGTACTACAAGGGAATGATGATACAAAATCTCCTTTCTGCGGCCCTTAGATATTACTGCTGCTGCTCCAATTGTTGCTCTTAGAAGGATCTGCAGTGGGCTGATAATTGAGTTTCCTTTGCTTCCTCGACCCCCTCCCCATTGTTTCCCTGAGATACCTGGAGATAGTGACCAGGTATCATTCCAGGTAGTCAGGTCATTTTGTGTATTGCTTGTTTTCTTTGGGTGGCATCTAAAGAACAATAGATCCTAGCTGACTCACCTACTGAGATTTGCATGAAGTATGTAAGGGTAAGTCTTGCCTCACAAACCTTTTGGAATTCTTTGAAAAGGTCAACAGGCACATGGATGTGGGTGAATCTGTGGATATCATATACCTGGATTTTCAGAAGGCGTTTGACACAGTCCCCCACCAAAGGCTGCTGAAGAAACTTCACAGTCAGGGAATAAGAGGGCAGGTCCTCTTATGGATCCAGAATTGGTTGAGGGCCAGGAAACAGAGAGTGGGGGTCAAGGGGCAATTTTCACAATGGAGAGAGGTGAAAAGTGGAGTGCCCCAGGGATCTGTCTTGGGACCTGTGTTTTTCAACTTATTCATAAATGACCTGAAGACAGGGATAAGCAGCGAGGTGGCCAAGTTTGCAGATGACACTAAACTTTTCCGGGTGGTAAAAACCAGAAAGGATTGTGAAGAGCTCCAGAACGATCTCTCCAAGTTGGGGGAATGGGCAGCCAAATGGCAGATGCGTTTCAACATAGACAAATGTAAAGTGATGCACGTTGGGGCAAAAGACCAAAACTTCACCTATAGGCTATGGGTTCTGAGCTGTCTGTGACAGCTCAGGAGAGAGATATTGGGGTGCTGGTGGACAATTCAGTGAAGGTATCGACCCAGTGTGTGGCAGCAATTAAGAAGGCCAATTCCATGCTTGAGGTCATTAAAAAAGGGGTTGAGAATAAAACAGCCAATATTATCATGCCATTGTACAAATCGATGGTAAGGCCACACCTGGAATATTGTGTCCAGTTCTGGTTGCCGCATCTCAAAAAGGACATAGTGAAGCTGAAAAGGTGCAGAAGAGAGCAACAAAAATGATTACGGGGCTGGGGCACCTCCCTTATGAAGAAAGACTGCAGCGTTTGGGGCTCTTCAGTCTAGAAAAAAGGCGCCTGAGGGGGGACATGATTGAGACATACAAAATTATGCATGGAAGGGATAGAGTCGATAGAGGGATGTTCTTTTCCCTCTCTCAAAACACCAGAACCGGGGGCACCCGCTAAAACTGAGGGTTGGGAGAGTTAAAACAGATAAAAGGAAGTACTTTTTTACCCAGCGGGTAGTTAATCTGTGGAACTCTTTTCCACAGGAGGTGGTGATGGCATCTGGTCTTGATTCCTTTAAGCATCAAGGGTGATTGGATGGATTTCTGGAGGAAAGGTCCATCGTGGGCTACAGGCAATGATGGATTGTGCAACCTCCTTACAAAGGTGGTGGGCTACTGGTACCGGGTGCAAGGGAGTGGCAAGCATCTCATTGTCTCATGCCTCCCTGGGGCACCTGGTGGGCCGCTGTGAGATGCAGGAAGCTGGACTAGATGGGCTTTTGGCCTGATCCAGCAGGGCTCTTCTTATGTTCTTAGGTTCTTATGTTTGGACCACTCTAGGAGACAGGGAGGATGGGACACATCTGTGTGCCGCCCTCTCTGACTCCAAGAGTGGTCCAAACATGCTTTACGCTGTCCCTTGTGCCAGCCAAACATTGTTGCCCTAACTGTGCCGCCCTAACTCCAGGTTAGGATTGCGCCCTAGGATATGTCTCTGTCTGACTTTGTCCGGCTTGTGTTCTATGGTGACAGTGAGAAACTAGTTTTGAATCCAAGATAGGGGAGAACTGGGGAAAGAGGGAAGCCCTGGTGCAGGAACTACAGCTTATCACCACAACGGACCACATTGGGAGTAGCACCACCAGCAGCCAGGGCCTGGTAGCTACAGACTGTCTTTTCTCCTGCTAGGGATTGGGGCATCTCTTCACCCAGAGTAGTTCTGCTCAGGCGCTCCCTTGCCTTTCTTCATGAAAGTGATGACTAATGAAGACTTGCTGTATTTGCTCTGCAGACATTTAGATGTTACTCCTTCTGCTATGGTTACTCCTTCACAATAATCATCAAGCCAATTATGATGGGTGGGAAGGGAGACAATGACAGATGATTGTGTACACATTACGTTAAAACGACACAGAGTGTTAATCCACTTAAAGGAAGCAAGCATGATAAAAAAAACAGATCGTATTAAAGCTAAATAAGTATAAAGGAGACAGCAACTAATTTAAATCAGCTACGGGCACAATATAATGGCCGCTTGCATGCAAGCACCTTATAGCATGCTGTTGTAATGGGGGCGGCAAATTGGACAGCCTGCAGGAGATAAGTAAAAGTATTTTGTATTTAACTCCCGATAGGCTGCGAAATCACCTATGCATCTCCTCAGATCAATGCAAGCATATGCCCGAGCACAGCAGAAGATGTTCCGGAGAAGAGTTTCATGGATAGGATCTGGGTAGGGCCGTATTATCCATTAGGCTGAGTAGCCTGAAGCCTAGGGGCCCCACAGGGACTAGGGCCCATCAGGTTGGCATGCCTGGGTGTCAGACTACTGCATGGGTCTCCAGATCCAGCCCCCGGGGACTCCCCATCCGTCCGCCAACCCTCCAGCTGGAAAGAAACTGCAAAGGTGACTATTTGTTATTTATTATTATTATTTATTTGATTTCTACCCTGCCTTTTTGCCCGAAGGCACACAAGGCGGCTTACGAACAATTAAAAGGCAATACAAGCCACAATATATACAATTAAAACATATAAAAACAATATTAAAAACAGTTAAAATTTAAATAAGCCCCATGGATTGAAAGATGTAAAAAATGCCAGCCTGCCTGTCAACATTTAAAAGCTTGTTGAAATAAAAAGGTCTTCAACCCCCGCCGGAATGTTGCCAAAGAGGGAGCAGTTCTTAATTCTAAGGGGAGGGCATTCCAAAGTTGGGGGGCCACCACCGAGAAGGCCCTATTCCTGGCCGCCACCCCTCTCACCTCTCCCGGTGGCGGTACTACAAAGGCCTTGCTCACCAAGAACCACATGGGGCAAGCCCTGCCTCCAGGAATTGATCTGGGCTGCACATTGAGGCTGCATCCATGTGGGGCTTCCATGCAAGATTGGGTCCATTTGTGGGTTTTTCCCCTTTTTGGGAACAACTTAGAAGTGACTGGCTTTTCCATTTTTTGCCCCTCAGAATTCTGCCTATGTTTCTGCTTTGGGGTGGGTGGTGAGCTGATAATTTGTTGTATTGCTTTCTTGATGAGTTTCAGAGAGACCACCAAATACCGGAGAGCCTAGGGGCCCAGACATGGGTTAATATGGCCCTGGATCTGGGGCCAACACCCTACTGCTATATCCACCCCCTTCCTCCCCGACATGACCCTGATTCATCCCCCAACACCTCCATTATTCCTCTTCCCCATCAATAGGTTTGGCACCATAGTAGATTGTGCCTTATGATAGCTACAAAGCGAAGGGTGATGTGAGCACTTGAGAACAGGATGTGACCCTACAACGTGATTCTAAAAAGAGGGATTCCTGCATTCGCCTCTGGGAATCAGCATGGAAGGAATTAGTTGGGAAGTTCAAAGAATATGTTCTTGCGTGGTTGATGTTGAATATTATATGCATTGAAAGAAACATATGTTAAAGGCTCTGGGAGAGTAGCATACAATTTTTATGGTAAGCCCTACATAGTCAAGCAAAGATGTTATGATCATTGAACAAGCCATGCATTCACTTTATTGCTTGATAAGTCAAACCAGATAATGACTTCTTGGCTCATAACTCATAAAATAATGTAAAGATGTATTCATGTCATGCAAGCACCATAAAAGGGCAGTCGGGGGAGATTATTATCTCGGTGTTCTCTGGTTATCTCAGTGACAGCTGGACATGAAAAACAAGAAGATGTGTTTTGCTATATATTTTCTGTTTTGGATCAAAATGCCTTTGATTTCAGAGCAGAGGAAAAGCTCTTATTAACTTACTCATGTACCAAAAAGAAAATGGCAATTTTAAGTTAAGGCTTCTGCCTTTATGTCTGCTCCAATTAACAGTAAAAATTAGGGGTGTGCTCAAGTCCCTAACCCCAAGTCTCGAGTCAAGTCTCAAGTCCATGCGCAGTTTCGAGTCTCTGACTCAAATTCTTTGATTGCTGTGGATCAGTTGGGTGGCAGGAGAAGGCACTTCTGGGTGACAGCTTCATACAGCCCAGCTGAGCAGCTATGATCAAGGCCTGCACCCTTTGATAGATTGATCACACACACACACACACACACACACACACACACACACACACACACAC
>JAJKFI010000038.1:12148428-12165377 GCA_029204185.1 Lerista edwardsae | reverse complement strand
CACACACACACACACACACACACACACACACACACACACACACACACACCCCTCTATAAATAGGGACTCCGAGTTGAAATGACTTCAAGTTCATACCTGAGTCACGAGTCCCCACTTCCAAGTCATGTCTGAGTCTTTGACGGACGGGACTTAGGCGTGACTTAAGGATGAGTCGTACAAATCAAGTGCCCATCTCTGTTATATTGCATAGTCTTGCTCTGTGTTGCTCTGGCTTACAACTGGTTCCATGCACCTGAATCTTTTCGTAGCCTGTCAACCCCTGTTTTGCTTCTTATGCAGAAGGAAAGGCATTGTCATTTCTAAGAAAGAGAATAAATAGACACCAATCTGGCATAAACATTGGTAACATTTCAACATTTCAGCAGGAGAATATTTCAGGGTGCAATCCTAACCCACACTGGAATAATAATAATAATAATAATAATAATAATAATAATAATAATAATAATAATAATAATAATAATAATAATAATACATTTATTTATATACCGCCTTTCTTAAGATCACTAGATTTCTCTAATGACTGAACTCAAGGCGGTTTACATAGGCAGACTTTCTCACAAACCCGAAGGTTTTTACAATTTACAGAATGTTCTATCTTCCAAGAACAACACTCCTACAGATCTTTCTTTCTGGATTTAGCCTTCTTTCTTTAGCCACCCGTCTGTCGTCTGCTGGCTGATGAGGCTTCCCTGCTCCCACCAGAGACGCAGCTGATTTCAGCACACTCCTCCTCCCACGAGGCAGCTGAAACTCAGCTTTTAATCAGCCGCAGTTTCCAAGGTCTGCTGCTCGCAGAGACTTCCGGCAGTCCCGAGCTCATGACCTTGAGATCTTCAGGTGTTATCTTCGGGCAAACGGAGGCATTAACCCTCTTGGCTAAATCTTCTGCCGAATAGGCAGGCTGGAGGGCCTACGCCGTATCCAGAGCAAGTTGGGAGCAGGCAGGAGTCTCCCTGGGGCAAGGGCACATTTGTATCTTTACCTTGGGGTAGGTGCCAGCTGCCTCATGGGCTCCTCAGATTTGTGCCTGTTATTTAGCAGGCACAGAGCCGAGGATACCGCATGGCCCAACTTGGGGCCACGTGGCCTGGGGACTGGCGCTCCATCCCTCCCCAGGCCTCCCTCCTGGCATACACCCCCCCTGAAGCACCTGCTTTCCCTTGTGCTGCCTGGAACTGCTCCTACGCAGGAGTGGGCAGCACCAGCTTAGACGGTGCCATGCCAGCGTCGGCCCTGCTGACACAGTGCTGGCGCGGGGGCCCTGGACAATGCCCTTGTGCCAGTGCTGCACAGGCAGGGCTGACACAAACAGCTTGCCTCAGCCCTAGGGCCCTGTGGAACTCTTTGCCACAGGAGGTGGTGATGGCATTTGGTCTAGAGGCCTTTAAGAGGGGATTGGATGGATTTCTGGAAGAAAAGTCCATCATGAGCTATAGGCCATGATGGGCTATAACCTCCTTATATTCATAGTAGGCTACTTCAGAGTACCGGGTGCAAGGGAGTGGCAACAGGATGCAAGCATCTTGTTGTCTCATGCCTCCCTGGGGCACCTGGTGGGCCGCTGTGAGATACAGGAAGCTGGACTAGATGGGCCTTTGGCCTGATCCAGCAGGGCTCTTCTTATGTTCTTAGGGCGCTCCCTGGATTGCGCCCTCACTCTCCCCAGATACCATACTGCCAACCTATGAGGACATCCCATATTCGTTCCACATTTTGTCGCAGGTGAAATTTCAGTAGCTGACTCTTAGTAGATCATGATTGGCCTAGTGAGATTTATTAGATCAATATTCCTTTTGAATTGGTTTTCGGAAAGTAGTGGAAGTTCCACTCAATGTGGATCTTGGCAGCCATACATTTAAAAAAAAAATTACTTTGCATTAAGTTGAAACTATTTGTCATTCTCCTATCTTCACTTCCCCCCTGTATGAATCTGTGATCTCCCAGAGTTTATTGTTCTATTAACAAAACCTTTGCCATTTGCCTTCCAATCTTTAAACAAGTAGCAACTGCTTACATTCATTAAAAATCTGTACACTTATCTACCCTCGAAGAAAAATGATCACTTGAGTATATTAAAATAAACAAGTAGGTACTTGTTTGACATAACCACCCTGGAGCACCACTGGAAACCAATATGCGATATCATGAGCAGTTTATTTTTTCATACCTCTCTCTTCTCACTATTGTATATTCCAGTTATGGCACTTGATATTAAATTGCACAAAGTATTAAAAACAGGGCTCAGCAAGCCAGAGGCCCCTTCCACTAGCTGGCCTTATGGGCTGGCATAAACACCGTACATGTGGTACTCATTTCACATATATTTCAGTTGCTGATCCGTGGTTACTGTCATCCGTTCAAGATAACAAACACAAAATTACGGAGAGGAATGTGGTGCGCAAAAGTAGCTCGGTAGTTATGCGCGAAGCACGTCTTTTCGAGCTGGGACTGTAATTCAGCTCACAAAAATGCCTTTCATGTACAGGAAGGGGGGAAGAAAAGGTTATTATCCTATCAGTATATGATCTGCTAATAGCAAACATCAGGGCTGAGCAATTCATTTGCCCTGACAGCTTTGTTCAGTGGGCTTTAGAAGCTCTTCTGAGATACATTCTGGGACATACACGCCCCAAGTGAAAGATGCTTTGTAAGGGAAAAGACAGGGGGAACTTCCTTGCAGAAAGAGAATCAAGGTGAACACAAAAGTGACCATGGGTTATCAAAAAGGGTTGAAGAGAGGATGATGAAAGCTCTCTCTCTCTCTCTCTCTCTCTCTCTCTCTCTCTCTCTCTCTCTCTGGGGTGTCTGTTGAATGAATATATTAGCTGAATAATAGCACAATCCTATGCATGTCTACTCTGAAGTAAGGCTATTGTGTTCAATTAAGGCAGCAATGCTAACCTGTAGTTAGGCCAACAAAGTTTGGCTGGCACAAGGCCCATCATAAAGTGCTTTTGGACCACTCTCAGGGCTTATTCATAAGCAGTCATAAGACTCCAAGAGTGATCTAAACATACTTTACATGTAGAGGAAGTGTGGGACCCACTCCATGGGGCCAATCAGAACACACATGATTAGATTCTGACTATAATATGGATAACTGCATTTCCTAAGATTGGAGAAAGTGGAGACACTGGAAGTGGATTAAAGCTGCCGTCGAAACACTGTCCAGCATAGGCTGAGATTGAAGTATGCAAATTTATATCATAATAAATTTATTTTGCACCCCAGGTACCTTTCTGGGGTTCCTAGATCAAGGGGGCAAATGAGGCCAGTGCACAGACATGTGCCATCCTCCCTAAATCTGAGAATGGTCCAAATTCGTTTTACAATGGCCCTTGTGCCAGCCAAAATTTGCTGGCCTCACTGTGCCTAACTACAGGTTAGGATCGTGCCCCAAGACTCCCATTCAGATGCCTACATTGCTGAGGCTGGGCAGTTGGATCAGGACTTCCCTTCCACTGTTGGTCATCTGGTTTTGCCGTCACCAGGTCAGGAACAAGTCAAGCTTCCGTAACAGAGTTTTCTGTGAGATCAGATAGAATGCCGTTGGCAAGGGCTGCCTCTTGATCCCTTCTCCGTATGTTTTTACAACCCTCAGGCAGAGAGTAGGAAAACAGCAAGTTCTGTTGTGCCTAGGCCAGTGGGCAGTCCGTTTGGTTGAAAGAATTCTTCAGCTTCAAGGAGTGTTTTCCTGGCACCCTCATAAATGGTTCATTTTAAAGTTACACAAACAGAGTTTACAAACCCGCAAAATAGTTTGTCCCAAAAAAAACTTGGTCGACTTATTCAGCTTTCTATATTCATCTTGTCTTATGCTGCCAAGGGAAGTTCCCTTCCCGTTTGCTCAAGAGCTCAACAACCTTCTTGCAGTTAGATTTGTGTAACTGCCTTTTGCCTGCAATTAGATACACTTCCTATTTATCATGGTTTGCCACATGTGCTGTACTGCGCCTCAGAAGTCTCTAATTTTGAAGCGTGTTCCTCAAATTTGCTCAGTGCAGTAGTTGATTCCTTGCTTTGGAGACTCAAGGTAGTCCCATTGGCATGTGACTTCTGCAAGGTCATTGCTGCTGCAAAACCTCTTCTCAACTGAAAGCTTTGATATTGTATTGGTATGATGGACTGCTTAGAACAGGGGGACACTGCGTGTCAATGCTGGTAGCCTTAGTGCAGTGGTTCTCAAACGTTTTAGCACCGGGACCCACTTTTTAGAAAGACAATCTATCCGGAACCCACCGCAACTGATGTCATGGCCAGAAGTGTAGACACTGTGACACCAGAGCCTGCTACTTTCCTGAGAAGGCAGCAATAAGTTGGGTTATTTCTCAGCCATTTTCCAATAGCAAAGTGAATCAGAAAGAAAAAAAAAGCCTATTCACAACCTCAACACAACCAAAGCAACCACACAGCCCTCCTCCTTTCCAGCATCCCATTTTCCCATGCTTTCAATACGGCTGCTCTAGGTGCTTTAGGACCCATCTGAAATCGGCTCTCGACCCACTGGTGGGTCCCGACCCACAGTTTGGGAACCACTGCCTTAGTGGAAGAACAGTGCAGTGTAGGAAATACCCATGTGATTTGATTTGAACCACCTTCATGATCAGCACTTTTATGTCTTATTAAAATAGTGTGCAACACAACTTAAGCTGGCACAGTGGCCCTACGCTGGCCTACGCTGCATTCAGTGCAGGTCAGGAGTCAGCTAAACATCTCCTCAAAATAAGGGGATTTATTTCCCTTTATCCTGAATAATGCCCCAGCTGTGCCTATAAGGTTTCTTGGATCAGCACCAGCGATATAGCTGGCACAAATTTGGGAAGCCACGTGCAGACCTGCCTTGACTGGGAAGGTTAGGATACAACAGAGGAGGTCTCTGCCAATCCTGCCTCTCTGTTTGGCCCAATCCTCACCTCATTCAGCTCTCCACCCACCCAGAAATTCCCCTACCTCCCAAACCCCCACTCCCACCCCTCTCCCCTGCTTACCTGTACCGGCCAGCACTGTGACAAGATGTGGTGCTAGCAGGCTGGTGCAGGCCATTGGCCTGCCAATGCTGCCAGCTCATGAGTTGTTGCAAACAGGGCCGGATGTGGGGCATTCCTGTGGGGGCCCCCACCCTCCCCATGGGGCCCACCACTCACCAAGAAAAGTGCTTGTGGTGCCGCACACGGCACCTGGAAATAGTTGGTGGTGACATGATGATGTCACTGCCAACTGCTTCCCGGAGGCCCATTTTGGGCAGTTCGGAGGCAGGGGCAGGTTGGAGGGACCAAGATAAAGCTGCTGTGCTCACCCCACTGACCTACAGCCCATAGAGATCCCAGATGCTGCAGTAGGCAATATGCTTGCTGTGCAAGTGTGGGGGCCCCCCCAAAGTGCAATGTGACATTGGTCACAATGGCTTAAGGCCAGCCCTGGTTGCAAACATGCCTTCCGGTACATTTGCAACACTCTGAGCAGTGAGGGGACAGCTGCACCAGCTCAGCCCACACTTACGATGATGCTGTGAGTTGACTATGGGAAACTGGTTTTGTGGCAACAATCTTGCCAGAGAGAAAAGTAAACTGGACCAAGGGAAATAAAAAAGGGGGGACGACAACATATGAGTATCCCTGTTTGACCTGAAATTAAGTTGAGCTTTTGTACACCTTCCAAGGGAATGTTGGCAAAAGCTCAAGTCTTTGTGAACTGTCAGTTAGATCTCTTGCAAAGCCTCAAATATGTGCACTGAATGTCAAACCTTTGAGAGCGCTGGGCTCATGTGAAAAAGAGCAGTCAATCCATCTGTAACAATTCAAACATTCATGCTCATTTGGATTGCGCTCACAGACATCTGCACAGGAGAGTTCAATATTTTGCGCTCTCCTGGTTGAATGCTCGCAGTACCCGTAACTAAAAACAGGCAAGTGATAATTCGACCACCTCAATTGGTTTGCTTTGATGATATATTCAAAGGTTAGAAAGAAATGTCATTATGCTACAATGCAACTGAAATATGAGTTATTTTCATAAGAAACATTGGCTGGGATCTTACAGTCCTTCTCAGTTGGTATAGTGGTAAGTATAGGATATATGCTGGTCCAGAGGACAAGAAACCAAAGGAAGGGTGTGTTTACATCAAAGGCATAGCTAAAAAAGTGCAGGGTGTGTGCAGTTGCACTGGGCAACAAGCTTTAGGGGGGCTACAAGCTGTGCTTGATATGTGGCCAAAATTGTGAAAACCTTGGCATTTATGAATAATACCCTCATGTTATATATCATTGGAAAGGTAATTTAATGCAGAATGCAATGAAACAAACCAGAGTGTAATGTCTTAACTCTATTAAAGTTATTGCCAGAAAACCAGAGAAAACAAAAACACAACTGTGATGTCACTTCCTGTTGTGACATCACTTCTGGGGCAACATTTTGCCCTCTGCACTGGGCTACACTTTCATTAGCTACAACACTGGTTTACATTGTATTTAGCATCATCAAGTTTAACAAAATGACAGCACACACTTTACAAATTGGTTCCCTTTTACTTTATTTTCTTCTCCACCATCAACTCATCTATGCCTACCACTGTTGGGCCACCCAATCACTGTAACTCCTCATGTGGTTATGCAGTGGTGCCATTGTGACACCAGCTGCATCATCCAGAGGAGTTTTAGATTCTGGAGACCTCCTCGTATCAAGGGAACATTTGTCCCCTCATCCCAGGGTAAGCACTTTCTGATCTGGTTGATCTACTTGAACCTGAGCCAGTGATACTGCTGACAAAAGTCCACATGGACCCATGAAGATGGACTGAGCCCATGAAGGAGGTTTGGAGTGGGCAGATACTGATGCTGCTAACCCTCCCTCTTCCCAGTCTTGATCTGCTGTTCTCCCTGTCCCCACATTGTAGCCAGAGGGGGATGGCACAGTAAACACAGCATGCCATACAAGTGGCCCTTCCACTTGTCATCAAAGCCATCCAGGGCAGCGATGGCAATGTGCAGGCATTGCTGTTGCTGGCCTGAATGGCTCTGATGGTAAATGAGAGGTACCACTTACACGGCATATTATGGCTCCAGCAGTGTTCACCACACCACCACGATCACCCTCTACTACACTACCATATAGAAGTCCTGTCTTCCGCTTATGTTGACTATGGGTAGGCAAAGGTGGAGTTTGTGGGCATATTACCTTTGATGGAAGCATTATGCACTATCCTACTCATCTTCCACCTATTCAGTGAATAACAGCCCTTCAAGAGAGCATTGTGATATAATACACATCTACAAATAATGCATAACAAATGCAACTTGCTCCATCTGACTCAATCTGAAGGGTACAATTTTTAGTAGATTGTACCCAGTTCATTCATTCATTCACTCACTCACTATGTATTATAAAAATGATTTTGTTAGAACCTCTGTCCTTGTTATTTTCTGTTATGTTTTTCAAGGGAGTTAGGAAGAGCAGGGGAAAAAAGACTAGATCAAGAGGTTCCAGTCTTCCTTTATGACATACTTTCTAATGACCTGAAACAAGAAAAGCACTGAAAACACAATTAAAGCAGTATTGATCTGTGGCAGTCATTATGCTGTAGACAAACTGACGAGGGTTTATTTTCATTGGAAACAGTTACTGTCTTTTTACAATTATTTTTGGTTATATTGGTGGATTGGTAGGCAGAGGATCTGTGTGGACCCAGAGCATCATGGGAAAGACTGGAGAGGTGTTTGCTATTGGCACAGTTCAGGTGTAACCAGGTTTTAAGGTACTAGAGAATACAACCCTGAAACTTCACGAGGAAACTAATATTCGTAGTCACAGAAATTCATGTACACATCATTGGGGTGGACACATTATGAATTAGGGCAGAATGCTTAACAAACACAACAATAAAGGAAAATATCTGATACTGTTTTTGCTCCAGTGATGCTTCCTCCAAGATATATACAGTCAATCCTCTGCATACACAAATTTGCTAGTTGCAAATTTGCGTATCCACAAGGGGCAAGATTGAGACCACCTTACACCATTCGTGAGGTGGGACATGCTTTCCACTATCTCTGCTGCCTCTGGAGAGTCTCTGCTGACCAGCCGTTCAAAACACTCTTTGAACTTTCTGGAGGCAGCAGGGACATTCAAAATGGTGCCCATGATTTGGAGCACTTTGAAATGGAGCTTTGTGTTGATTGCAGGCACCATTTTGAATGCCCCTGCCATACCCAGGAAGTCCCTGTATGTAGCAGAGACATTTAAAACTAGCCTGAAGTGCTTTTAACAGATAGGGAGCTTTCAGGAGGCAGGAGGTAAGAAATCCCCCTGAGCTTCTACACCCCTTGTAATGGAATCCCATTAATCTCATAGGATCAATTGTTCCATACCCTCAAATTTGTGACCCAGGGGGGTTTGCAGGAACCTAACTCCTGCAGCCCCTTCATGGATCACTGCCTTGTCGTGGCAAAGGGGCTTGAGTAGTTCAATGAAGCTGTGAGCTATGCCATGTAGGGTTACCCAAGATGGACAGGTCATAGTGATCCACTGGAGAAGGAAATGGCAACTCACTTCCATTTGGGTTGGAAGAGTACCCTTGCCAAGAAACCCCATGGTACTCTTGTACTCTTGCCAAGAAAACCCCATGGATTACAAAACTAAAAGGCTAAACGATATGATGCTGGAAGATGAGCCCCTCAGGTCAGAAGGCGTCCATTATGCTACTGGGGAAGAGCAGAACACGAGTACTAGTAGCTCCAGAAAGAGTGAAGTAGCTGGGCAAAAACCGGAGGGAAGCTCAGCTGTGGATGTGTCTGGAAGTGAAAGGAAAGTACAATGCTGCAAAGAACAATACTGCACAGGAACCTGGAAGGTCTGATCTATGAAGCAAGGTAAGCTAGATGTGGTCAAACGCGAGATGTCGAGACTAAACATCGACATCATAGGAATTAGTGAACTAAAATGGACAGGAATGGGAGAATTTAATTCAGACGACCATTATATCTGCTACTGTGGGCAGGAATCCCTTAAAGGAAATGGAGTAGCCTTCATAATGAACAAGAGAGTGAGAACAGCAGTACTAGGGTATAACCTCAAAAATGATAGAATGATTTCAATTCGGATCCAAGGCAAACCTTTCAACATCACAGTAGTCCAAGTCTATGCCCCAACCACTGATGCTGAAGAGGAAGAAGTTGACTGTTTCTATGAAGATCTATAACACCTTCTAGAATTAACACCCAAAAAAGATGTCCTTCTCATCATAGGGGATTGGAATGCTAAAGTAGGCAGTCAAGAGGTAATAGGAATAACAGGCAAGTTTGGTTTTGGAGTACAAAATGAAGCAGGGCAAAGACTGATAAGAATTTTGTCAGGAGAACACATTAGTCAGAGCAAACACCCTTTTCCAGCAACACAAACGGCGACTGTACACATGGACTTCACCAGATGGTTTACACTGAAATCAGATTGATTACATTTTTTGCAGCCAAAGATGGAGAAGTTCTATTATATACAGACAGTAAAAACAAGACCTGGAGCTGCCTGTGGTTCAGATCATGAGCTTCTTATTGCCAAATTCAGGCTTAAACTTTAAAAGGTAGGGAAAACCACGTATGACCTAAATAATATCCCATACAAATATACAGTGGAGGTAACAAATAGATTTAGGGGCTTAGATTTGGTAGACAGAGTGCCTGAAGAACTTTGGACGGAGGTCTGTAACATTGTACAGGAAGCAGCAACTAGAACCATCCCAAAGAGAAAGAAATGCAATAAGGCAAAGTGGCTGTCTGACGAGGCTTTACAAATAGCTGAGGAAAGAAGGGAAGCCAAAAGCAAGAGAGAAAGGGAAAGATATACCCAACTGAATGCAGATTTCCAGAGAATAGGAAGGAGAGATAGGAAGGCCTTCCTAAATGAGCAATGCAAAGAAATAGAGGAAAACAATAGAATGGGAAAGACTAGAGATCTTTTCAAGAAAATTGGAGCTATCAAAGGACAATTGCATGCTAAGGTAGGCACAATAAAGGACAAGAATGGCAAGGACCTAACAGAAGCAGATGTGATTAAGAATAGGTGGCAAGAATACACAGAGGAACTCTATAAGGCCGATCAAAATGTTCCTGATATCCACAATGGTGCAGTCACTGAGCTCGAACCTGACATCCTGGAGTGTGAAGTCAAGTGGGTTTTAGAAAGCATCACTAACAACAAAGCTAGTGGAGCTGACAGCATTTCAGCTGAGTCACTCAAAATCTTAAAAGATGATGCTGTCAAAGTGCTGCACTCCATAGGCCAACAAATTTGGAAAACCCAGCAGTGGCCACAAGACTGGAAAAGATCACTTTACATTCCAATCCCACAGAAGGGCAATGCCAAAGATTGTTCGAACTACTGCACCATTGCACTCATTTCACATGCTAGCAAGGTGATGCTCAAAATCCTACAAGCTAGGCTTCAGCAGTATGTGAATTGAGAACTACCAGAAGTACAAGCTGGTTTTCGAAGAGGCAGAGGAACTAGATATCAAATTGCCAACATTCACTGGATCATGGAAAAAGCAAGAGAGTTCCAGAAATCACATCTACTTCTGCTTCATTGACTATGCTAAAGGCTTTGATTGTGTAGATCACAACAAATTGTGGCAAGTTCTTGAAGAGATGGGAGTACCAGACCACCTGATCTGTCTTCTGAGAAACCTGTATGCAGGCCAGGAAGCAACAGTTAGAACTGGACATGGAACAACTGATAGGTTTCAAATTGGGAAAGGAGTACGACAAGGCTGTATACTGTCACCCTGCTTATTTAACTTATATGCAGAGTACATCATGAGGAAGGCAGGGCTGGATGACTCACAAGCTGGAATCAAGATGGCTGGGAGAAATATCAACAACCTCAGATATGCAGATGATACCACACTAATGGCAGAAAGTGAGGAAGACCTAAAGAACCTTCTGATGAGGGTGAAAGAGGAAAGTGCCAAAATGGGCTTGAAGCGCAACATTTTAAAAAATAAGATCATGGCAACCACTCCCATCACTTCCTGGCAAATAGAAGGGGAAAACATGGAAGCAGTGACAGAGTTTATTTTCTTGGGCTCCAAGATCACCACAGATGGTGACTGCAGCCATGAAATTAAAAGATGTTTACTTCTTGGGAGGAAAGCTATGGCGAACCTAGACAACTTAACAAAAAAGTCGAGACATCACCCTGCTAACAAAGGTTCACATTGCCAAATGGTTTTCCCAGTAGTAATGTATAGCTGTGAGAGCTGGACCATAAGGAAAGTGGAGCGCCAAAGAATAGATGCTTTTGAATTATGGTGTTGGAGAAGACTCTTGAGAGTCTGGACTGCAAGGAGATCCAATCGGGCAATCCTACAGGAAGTCAAGCCTGATTGCTCCCTGGGAGGACAAATCCTGAAGCTGAAGCTCCAATACTTTGGCCACCTCATGAGAAGAGAGGACTCTTTAGAAAAGACCCTCATGCTGGGAAAGACTGAAGGCAAAAGGAGAAGGGGGCGGCAGAGGATGAGATGGTTAGATAGTATCACCAAAGCGATGAACATGAAATTGGGCAAACTTTGGAAGCTAGTGGAGGACAGGGAGGCCTGGAGTGCTGTGGTCCATGGAGACACGAAGAGTTGTACATGACTTAATGACTGAACAACAACAACAACTCCTGCAAGCAGTGAAGTGCCACTCTACGTTTGAAGTGGCATGTCTCCCAGGTGTTCCTATTCCAATGTCCCCTATTTTACCACAGTATAATTTCTTCTTTCCAACTGAAGAAAGCCAGTTATTTTGTGAAATAATCCGATCAAATGACATATACTTGGAAGCACATGCATTACATTAAAATGTACATTACAATCTGGATCTGTCCCTGTGAATCAAAAGCATGGCAATTTGTTTATTTCCCTGCTTTGCTTAATTCCCCTTTTCTAGTATGGTCTTAAGCTATAAGGACCCAAAGCTATTTAATATGTTCACTTTAAAAAAAATGGGCTTACAGTCCCGTGACATCATTAGGGTTGGTTTCACCCACTCCATGGCAGGGGTTGGGGTAGATGCAATGGTTGGATGGATTGGAGGGTGGTGACAGCTGGAAATACCTCCTGAGTCCAGGTCTACCACATTTCCTGATATGGAGCCAAGGTCTACACAGCAGATACCCCTGGCCTTCTGGTCAGCTTGGCCAATAAATTTCTGGCTCTCCACCTTGAGTGTTATCCAGTGGTGGGATTCAAATAAATTAACAACCGGTTCTATGACATTATAGCCGGAACAAAAAAAAACCCCGAAGCCAGCCGAGGTAAGCGAGTGGGCGGGGCCCGGCCATTTAAGAACCGGTTCTATAGAACCTGGGCGAACCCCCTGAATCCCACCACTGGTGTTATCCCCTGTGGTGTCACCCAGTGCAGTCCACACCCCTGAACCCGACTAGTGATGCCACTGCTTACAGCATCTACTTGGAGCCAGCCAAAATAGAGATAGAAACTGAGACCTGGGAGATTGTCAGCTACTCCAGGTGTGGAACGGCCCTGTTATCCTATGGCATTGTATGGTGGAGAGGAGGGTGTTCCCATATGGTGGAAAAGAGGTGCTTGAAGGAAAATCATGGTTAAGGAGAATGAAAACACAAAGAAGAGACAGGAAGTATGGAAGAATAGAAACGTGGATGATTGGCTGATCAACTGAAAAGGTTTTTGCAAGATTAACCACCTGAAACAAAAAAAATACATGTGGAAATAATTGCAAAATTCTAGTCTAGATTTGCATGCAATAATTTGGAATTATATATTCCCCTAGTTCTTCCCTCCAACAGTCCAGTTTATGAATGATGTTGGTGACAGGCATTTCTGAGACAAATGGGTGGACATATAATGCCACTGAACTTTCAAGTTGATATACTGAATGTTATTTTCTTCACATTCATCAACAAGATTTCAATGGGTGTTTTCCCTTGAAAGTAACATTGAACACAAACAGCCCAATCCTAAACAACCCCGACATAATAAGGCTGACATAGCAGGGCTGCATCCTAAGGCCATTAGGAGGCAGTAGCAGCACAGTGCAAGGCAAGGTTTTCCCCTTGCACCTGGGTAAGCCCCAGCCAGCCCTATGGGGCTGCTTGGATCTGTGCCTGCTGTTTTGCAGGTGCAGGTGAACGTGCGCAGCAGTGGCTGGAATTGGGGGCGCCGAGGCGGGGGACGGGAGTTAGGATTTGGCACTATGGCCATTGTACGTTACCGCCCATGTTGCCGCCCACTGTGCCACCCTGTTATGCCCCCAGCACGCCTCTGGAATGAGGCGAGGTCCTGCACCGACCAAGCGCCGCCGAAACTCAACCTGCACACAGCCGGCGCTGCTGACGGGTCCAGTGGTACAGCACCTGAGTAGCCTGCACAGATGCTCTTGATGGCACATTTGCGACAGTGCTGGACCAGCACAAGAGCATAGCGCTGGCGCAACTCAGGTATAGGGTTGCGCTCTGAATTTCAGAGCTGTAGAACTGTTAAACAAATGGAATTTGAATGCTCCCATTTGCTTGAATTTGTGCAAAATGTTGCTTCAGCTGTGGCACTGGTATGTATAAAACCATTTCTCAAATAACTTATTTTAAAGGTCACTTATAAACCATATAGTACTTTAAATGGATAACCTCTGTGGTTGAAGAGGAAATATTGCATATATCGGGTGGGTGTGTGGGAGGGGGAACCCAAAACCAAACTACATGGCTAATTGAAATGCTATACCTTTCCAATGAACAGTGAAATTATTACAGTACTATCATTTTGAAAGTTTCCAGGTATTTCCTTTGCCCAAGAGTAGCTCATGTAGCTGTTTTGACTACAGCTGTAATCTGACACATACGAGGAGGTAAGTTCTATTAAACTTCAGTGGAACACGTTTTGAGTAAACATCCCTAGAATTGGTCTGTAACTGCTTAAATAACCAAAAGTTCCCCTTTCAGTTTCCTTCAACAGAACAGGGGCATAAAATCTATACTGCAGGACAAAGCATTCCAAAAATGTGAGTGCCATTCCAAAAAATTTTCCCCCCTTTGATTATGAGCACGGTCTATTTCAAAGCTACACCGTACTGCCCACTTTCCCTCCTTGGATTGTACAAATTTCTTTATATGCAACCTCGCTATCTGTAACCTCGCTTATCCGCAAGGGGCAGAATTGAGACTTCCCTCGTTATCTGCCCCTCCATCTTCGTTATCCACTATGCAGAGACCTTCCAAAGGCTGCAGGCACCTTCAGAATGGCACCTGCGACCAGCACTGACCCCTTTCAGAAGCATCTGCCAGCCATGTTTAAGGGGTCCTTGCTGGTTGCAAGTGCCATTCTGAAGATCTCTCCCACCTCTGGAAGGTCTCTGTAGCCATTCATTTGGTCCCTTTAGCATCCCTCATGGCACTTCCTGCTGCTCTCTGCTGACTTTCTCTGAAGGCAGCAGGCTCTCTGCTGTATTCTTCTGATGGCAGACCCCTTTTATCTAACCCCATTTATTCCATAGGATCAATGAGTCATTATCTGCAAATTAGCTATTCACCTTTATTTCCAGGAATTTAACCCTAGTGGATAATGAGGAGTGACTGTACTTGTGAACTTTCCTGAATATTTTTAAAATGTCTGCTTCACTTTAGAAATCAACTGCTTCATCCTGAGGGTGCAATCCTAAACTGAGTTAGGCCGGCATAAGCCAAACCAGCAAAGTTTGGCCAGCACAAGGGACAGCGTAAAGTATGTTAATTCTGGAGGAAGACTGGATACAATCATTTCTTTGATCAACCTCTCAAAGCATTTCATAATTATGGGCGTCAATGCCACTGGGCGATAGTCATTAAGACCCTTAACCACAGACTTTTTTGGTACCAGCAGAATTGTGGCCATCTTAAAACTTATGGTGGCCCTTCTGCTGGCCAAACCTTGCTGGCTTAGCTTATGCTGGCCTAACCCCAGTTTAGGATTGCGCTCTAAAACAATGTTAAACCCAGGCTTGTGTTTTCACACAAAACAACTGAAGCACCTGAATTATCATCTGAAAACAAAACGAAACAAAACAAAACCAAATCTCTCATGTCTGTACACAAGAGAGCTTCTGCTGCTGCTTTTGTCTCCCATCGTCTCCTTACATGGGGCAAAGCGCTCACATGTCTAGTCCTGATGTGAGTATATAGCTTTGTTTTGCAAAGTATTTAGGGATTAAGTGTGTGGCTCAATCCTGTGCCTGCTTCCTTGCTTGCATTCCTTCAATGGAGAGTTGCCCCAGAGGAAACTGTGGATGATGCACAGTATGACGACGACGATGACGACGATGACAACGACGACTGCTACGACTACTACTCTTGTTTTTGCTCCAAACTGTGGATGCTGATCAATGTTGCTGCTGCTGCTGCTAATATTAATATTAATATTAATATTAATATTAATATTAATATTAATATTAATATTAATATTAGTAGTAGTAGTAGTAGTAGTAGTAGTAGTAGTAATAATAATAATAATAATAATAATAATAATAATAATAATAATAATAATAATAATAATAATAATGCAGAACTAGTCAAAGATGAAACCATTTCTCAAGAGTGGGTATTAGGATTGTTGCATCCCTAGAGCATGGAAACAATCCAGCTGAAGTTAAATGTTTTAATATGTCATGGAGGTCAATGGATAGAAATTAAGCACATGCTTAATTTTTCCACTGATTTTTTTTTTTAAATCAATGCTTAAAAGTGCTTCATGGCTCCGTTGTGCCCCATACAAATACTCAGTTTATGATGTGAGTGTGAGCATGGATCAGAGATACACACGAGAGAGACAAAGCCACATTCGTCTTTGATGGTGTGAGTTCGCTTTGTGTTCGCCTATAAATATGATGCCTCCATCATGTAAACTCTTGTTTGTAGCTCATTAAGCAATCTCGCCAGCACAGTTCTCCAGGGCAATGTTTCTTTGAGGGCTTATTGGACCGCTTGACTCAAAATCAACACAAGGACGGGAACGAAAGAATCTACTTACAAGTTCACACAGAGGCAGCTGGGTGGGGCTCATTTATGATCCCACATTAGCACAAAATCAAATGCTTTTTAAGAGACATCCTCCCTTTCCTATCCAGCGCACAGTGATTATGCTCTCGACTTTCTCTTGGATTCGATCCCAGGCCTCACTTGCCGAGACATCTGTAATTGGCATT
This sequence comes from Lerista edwardsae, assembly GCA_029204185.1. Taxonomy (NCBI): domain Eukaryota; kingdom Metazoa; phylum Chordata; class Lepidosauria; order Squamata; family Scincidae; genus Lerista; species Lerista edwardsae. The sequence goes on along the minus strand of JAJKFI010000038.1, from coordinate 12,149,169 downwards.
TCTCCTGCTCCCTGACATGTTCACTCTATGGAGAGCTGCCACATCACACACCCACACCCAGGCGTACACTGTTCCGCTGAAATCCAGCTTTCCTTTTTAAACACCAGATACTGATAGAGCTTTGCAAAGAGAATTCTCCAGAGGTGGGAATGGATAATGGAGAAAGTCATTCAGGGAGCTCAAAAAGACTGGTATTAGTGACACTGTAATCAACGGGCACCAAGACGAAAAACTGTGATTCAGAAGAATCAGATATTTTTAACCTGCCTGAGGCCCCTTTGTGGAGTTTTGGTACAGCAAGAAATAGTCAGGTTGGTTCCGTATCAGCAGTAGACTGGCAGAAAACCGATAGGACCAATCTGCGCATCCGTCAGTTGGACATTAACCATCTACCTCCCAATGTGTGGCTGGGGTGTGGTCTGTATACACAAGAGAATGAGGTGGAAAAGTCCTGACCTGGCAGAATGGATTATACCCCATTAGACTGTAGATGGGTCTGTGTACTTGTGTGTATGTGTGTGCTCGTGTATATAAGAGAGAGGGAGGGAGGTTGATTATTTTTAGTTTCAGGTTTTTTTTCTTAATTTTATCTAAACGTTCTGATTTTACATGCACCTACAAATAATGGCTTGGAATCTAAGAAGCGTGAGTAGTGTTTGCAGACCAGAGTTTCTTGCCGCCATACTTCCTGCTTCAATTATCACACACACACACACACACACACACACACACACACACACA
>JAJKFI010000038.1:12130268-12148418 GCA_029204185.1 Lerista edwardsae | reverse complement strand
CACACACACACACACACACACACACACACACACACACACAGACAGAGAGAGAGAGAGAGAGAGAGAGAGAGAGAGGCCAGCCAGCCAGCCAGCCCGCCAGCCCGCCAGCCCTGAGCATCTCAAATTGGCAGGCATGAGGCTAGCCTATATCCTTCTGCTTCAGTGAACTTGAGAAGAACGTTTGTGAAGAAGGCTGCTAAGCAGTGACATCCCTAGAGGGGAGGCGGGGTGCTAGGTTTTGCATGGCGCCGTACCCCTATTCCTCTCGCTTGCCATCGTAGCCAGTCCTGGCAGGGAAAGCAATGGCTCTGCATTGCTTGTTGGCTACAACAGCAAGGGAGAGGAGCGGTTTACACAGCAAGGTAAGGTGTCTTGGAAAACCTAATGCCCCACCCCCCTCTAGAGATGCTACTGCGGCTAAGGGCTAATAATACCCCTAACGTAGCAAAAAGTGTCTTCAATTTAGGGCGCAGTCCTGTAGCGTTGGCCGAAGCTCGCTGCTAACATTGGCCCAACGGTAGCAGTGCAGGTGCAAGTGTGCCAACCAGCACCCTCACATCAGCGCTGGTGCCGTTGGGCTGACGCTAGCAGCAGCGTCAGCCAAGGGCACTTGCTGAAGGCTGTGCTACCCCGATCCTGCTGCAGCCGAACTTGGCTGGCGCTAGAGTGGTTCTGGGCGGGCGGGGGGAGTGGGAGGAAGGGTTTTCATGGGCGGCCCAGGAGGCAACCTGAGGAGGGGGGTGGAGTTGGGATGCGGCTGTTAGGCTGCATCCAGGCTGCAGTCCTATACCCACTTTCCTGGGAGCAAGCCCAGTTGAACACAATGGGACTTACTTCTGAGTAGACATGCCTAGGATTGTGCCCCCAAGCTCCCGTCCCAATGCCGCACGGCCCCAACAGGCGCAGATCTGAGCAAGACCATCTAGGCGGATGTCACCTACCCAGGGCAAGGGCATGAACATGCCCTTGCCCCAGGGAGGCTCCAGCCAGCTCCTAATTTGTGCTGGATACAGTGCAGGTCCACCAGACTTGCTGTCCCAGTGCAAATTAGGATTGCGCCATAAATGTCACAAAGGAATTGTTAGGAAAAACTTTGTAGGTCCTAAGAACGATACCTACCCGCCTGCGGTAAATTTGCATTTTGGTTGCATGTGCTCTGCCTTACAAATTCTAGAATGGTTTATAAGGTAATGTGTAAATATAAGTAACATTAACAGCAACGAGGCACCTCACTGTGATTAGAATGAAATGCACTTCTTTGAACAATGGTAATCATGATAATTGGTAATTAGACAGAAGCGCTTTAAAAAAAAAATCATGCAATGACAATTTTATTGCTCTGGCAGAACAGAGATTATTATCCTGGGTTTTGAGGTTTCCAGAATCACAGCACTGTGCTAAACAGCTTGAATTCAGCCGAGTTTTGGAGAAGTCACCTCAGACTGCCAGGATGTTGCCACCTTAAAAGGCTTAGGGCCACATTGTGTGGATGCAAGAGATCGAGGATCAGAGATCACATCTATATCTTTCCTTGACAGCAGAAGAACAAGACTGTAATTTTTTGGTGTTGCGGCAATTTAAAAAGCATATCGTTTTGCATGCTAATCTCTTTCTCTGCTAATAACCCACCCTCCAGATGCAAGTAAGGGTGCGGGGGAGGTGGGGTGGGGGGGTTGTGGTTAGCAAGGGTTCTCTATCCTCAGAGGGCTGATGTGGCTAGACTAATTCCTGGACACCTCTAACTAGGATGGCGCAGTGGTGCTAGTGTTGGAAGAGCCAGGTTCAAATTCCTATTCAGCTATGAAGTCTCTCTCTCTCTCTCTCTCTCTCTCTCTCTCTCTCTCTCTCTCTCTCCCCCCCCCTACTTCACAGGGTTCTTGTGAGGACAAAAGGAAGAGAGGAACTGTACAGAGCAGTGGTTCCCAAACTGTGGGTTGGGACCCACAAGTGGGTCATGAGCCAATTTCAGGTGGGTTGCAAATCACCTAGAGCAGCTATATTGAAAATATAGGACGATGGGATGCTGGAAAGGGGAAGGCTGTTGTTTTGCTTGTGACAAAGTTGTAAATAATTTTTTTTTCTCCCTTTCTGATTTACTTTGCTATTGGAAAATGGCTGGGAAATAACCCAACCTTTTGCTTCATTCTCAGGAAAGCAGCAGGCTCTGGAGTCATAATGATGCCTCTTCCAGCCATGATATCACTTCCGGTGGGTCCTGGACAGATTGTTATTCTAAAAAGTGGGTCCCAGTCAGTGGTGTCATTCAAATGATTTAGGAACAAATTCAAATGTTGAAAAGACAAAAAAAAACAAAAAAAACCCCAGAAGCAGCCATGGAGCCCGTTAGGATCCGGAACGCCCGTTCTGGTCTGTTCCCCATAAATGACATAACTGGTCCCAATCAGTGGTGTCATATACAAACAAGGAACGGGAATGCTGGGCGGGACTTGGGCGGGACTTCTGCATGATTGGCAGCCCGCCCGTTACGTTCTACGGCTGCCCTGGCCTGGGGGGGCTGCCCCCGGTTTGCGCGCCCCACTGCTGCTCGCCCAGGCTCTGGCGCGCCCCCCACCCGTCTCCCCCGGCGAGCAGGAACCCTCCCGAGGCCAGGGCAGCCGCAGAACGGGACGGGCGAGCAGCCGATCATGCGGAAGTCCCGCAGAAGTCCCGCCCAGCATTCCTGTTCCTTATTTGTAGATGACACCACTGGCCCCAGTGTTAAAAGCTTTGAGAACCACTGGTATACAGGAACCACCCTGAGCACAAAGAAATACATAAAATAGTACTGGGGGCAGCGGTCACATGTCAGCTAGGCACAGAAGCAGCTGCTCCTCCCAGCCAATAAGAGCTGCTGCCAATAATTCACTCAGTTCATAGGAGAAAGGGAGGAACAGCTATTTTCTGCCACGGAACTGTGGCACATTGTGTGCCCTGAATGATCTGCATGAGTGCTGTGGGATGTGGAGAGGCTCACTTAGGAATCTCCACAGTTGGAAGACATCAGGGAATGTGCCAGAGCGCCTCGCCCCAGCCACTGATAGGCTTCATATATCTCAGCATTTCAAATCCCAAAGAAGATCTCTCCCTGGGCACTACTTGTTGTGTATTTGTGTAAATAGCAGCAGAGTTGGGAGCTTGGAGACCCATTTTAGCGCTTGGCTTAGCGCTCCGATGCGAAGGACTGAAGCAATCGCCACATTTCCATAACAAAGTCTCTTTATTGTAGCGAAAGTAAGAAAGGTACAAAGGTTCAATCTGCCGGCTAGGAAGCCGGTGAAGTTTGGGCCGCTCGCAGGCGGCCGTTTTCAGTGCAGCTTTACATCTTAAGCACACACAGTGAAAAACTCCTTCTAACAACAGAACAAAGGGATGCAGCCAGAGTGTATCTGGTAGGTGGATACCTGAAGACCCCTTGTGCCCCATTTTACCCAATGGGGTGACTCTTAGAACACTATGAGCTCATGGGAATGTGCAGTGTTTCCAGCCAGGGCTTCCCGTGTGAAACTGTCTGCTTATTCTACACTATCAAGAAAGGGAGTACAACTACTGTCCCTAACAAGCTGGGAAGCTGACCTGCTTAAGGACTCACAGGTGCTCTATCTGATCCTTAGACGGAGAGACGGAATGCCAGTTTCTACCAGTTCTGGACCGTGAGATATGAAACTGCAACACCCCCCCATTCCGTCTCGGAAGTCTTCCTTTGGCGCCAGGTCCAGCATTTGAACTGCTTCTCTGAACTGTGGCGCAGGAAGAGCTTTGGTCAGAATGTCCGCAATGTTCTCCTGCGATGGGCAGTAAAGCACTTCAATGTCCTCATTTTGGACTGCCTCTCTGACATGTTTGTGCTTTATGTCCACATGCTTGGAGTGCATCCGGACTCGTTCTGACCCAGCAACCTGGATGGCAGACTGGTTGTCCATCCAGATTCGGATTGGATTTACCTGTGGAGCATCCAAATCCGACATCAGTTGTCTGAGCGTGTGAAGATAGTTGGTTACAAGACTCAAGGCTGTGTATTCACTTTCCAGTGTTGAACAAGCAACAGTCTTTTGTTTGTGTGAACCCCAATCTATCACGCAATTCCCAAGACGTATGGCATAGCCAGTTGTAGATCTCCTGGTTTCATCTCCCCCAAAGTCACTGTCTGCAAAAACCTCCAATTGCAGTGCTCCTTTTGGGGCGATGTGGTACCTGTGGGTGCTAGTCCCTTTCAAGTACCGGAGAATACGTTTTAAGGCTACCCAATCTGCCTGAGTTGGGTTTGCAGCTTTCCTGCTCAGGTGATTGACAGCAGCGCCAATGTCTGGGCGCGTCCAGCACGCAAGATGTGTGAGTGAACCCAATAGTGATAGGTACATATTCTGGTTTGGAAATGGTGCAGACTCTTCTGCTTTCTCCCCCCTTCCAACCACCATTGGAGTTGCAACACTCTTGCTGTCCTGCATGCCCCATTCTTGAAGCAGGGCATGGATTTTACTCTCCTGGCTGAGGAGAAAACCAGTACTGTCAGCTGTGCGTTCAACCTCCACTCCCAGGTAACGATTGACAGGACCAAGACACTTTAGGGTGAATGCTTTTTTCAGCTGTTCTGTGATCTGATTGATCTGTTGTTCCGTTCGTGCAAGAACTAGCAGGTCATCAACAAAACACAGAAGAACACACAATTTGTCCCCTTTTCCCTTCTTGAAAAGGCATGGATCAGCTGAGGAGGGTGTGAACCCCAATTTTTGCAGCTGCTCCTTAAGGCATAAATGCCAATTTCTTCCACTTTGCCGCAACCCATACACAGATTTCCTGAGGCGAAAATGTGAGTTGTCACATTGCACTCCTGGTGGTATTGTGATATACACTTCTTCTTGCAATTTTGCATGCAGGTACGCTGTTCCCACATCAAAATGATGCACTTGAAAACTTTTGCTAGCTGCGACAGCAAGCGCTGCTCGAAGCGTTGTGGCTGAAAGTGTGGGGGAGTAGATTTCTTTAAAATCTACCCCTGGGATTTGCTTACAGCCACGAACCACCAAACGTGCTTTCTTTAAGGGCTCAGCACCTTCCTGATCCTTTAGAACAAACACCCATCTGGAATCAATTGCATGCTTTCCAGCTGGTAATTTTGCTGGTTCAAAAACCTCCAGGTTGTGCATTGCCCTCAATTCAGTTTGAATAGCCTGGAGCCATCCTTCCTTCTCGGGTGGCGGTAATTCCAAGACATCTTGGTATGTCTGGGGTACCTTTCCCACCTCCACCTGATAGGTTAATCTCTGAGGTGGCACTCCACGCAAAGCCCTAGGAGGAAGGATGCGTCTGGGCGGAACAGCCGGTTCTGGAGTGATTTCCTCTGAGGAAGTGCTTGTGTCCAAGCCTGGACTGGCTTCCCCCGCTCCCCCCCCTTCCAGCAGCCTGTTAGAGCTTGCTGGTGTGGCAGGACTCTCTAGAGTTCTCTGAGGTGATGCTGCCTGCTGATCAGGGATGCTTTCTAATCTTGCCTCCCCCCCACTTTCTCCAGCCTCACTGGGGATGCTGACTGTTTGTTCAGCATGATCTGGCAGCATACTTTGCTCAGAGAAATCATAAGAGTTGGAAATGGTGACCGTTCTGTGGTCAGGATTGAGAAATTTGAGCGCTTTGCAATTTGGTTCCACTCCAATGAATTGCAGCCTCTTGGCTCGCGGCTCGCCTTTCTTGCGTGTCTCCCGATCTGCATGGACGTAAGCATGTGACCTAAACGTCTTTAGGAATGCGAGATCGGGTGGTTTACCGTATAGCTTGGTGTAGGGGACCCCTTCAATTGAACGGTGATACACACGATTAGAAATGAACACAGCATATTTCATCGCTTCCCCCCACAATCCTTTGGGCAGTTTTGATTGCTCCATCAGCGCTCTGACCATGCTTTGGAGCTCCCCATTTTTTCTCTCCGCCACCCCATTGTGTTCTGGGGTGCGAGGTGCGGTGAGTCTGTGAGTGATGCCCTGCCTTTCCAACCATTGAGACATCTCCCCACTGAGAAATTCACCTCCCCGGTCGGTTTGAATTGCCACTACGGGATGTTCAAACCGTCTCTCCACCCACCTGACCCAATTGCGAATTTTATTAAACGCCTCAGACTTTTGACGCATCAAATATGCAAAGCTGTACCTGGTAGCGTCGTCCACAACTGTAAGAACATATTGCGCCCCCCCAGCTGTCTTTTTCATTGGCCCAATCAAGTCCATATGCACCAACTGGAAGGGGGTCTGGGTCTGGCGGCTGCTGTACTTTGGGAGGCTTGCGCGATGCGATTTGGTGATTTTGCACACCTCACAATCTACAAACGCGTCGCAATCTTTCAAGTCCATCCCGCGCACAAGTTCAGCTGTCTTCTTCACGTAGTCATGGTTCAAATGTGCTAATCTCAGATGCCACAGATGGGGGCAGAGTCCGTGCTTCGGTTGATTGAAGAACGCACTTGCCTGCTGCTGTTCCTTCGCCTGCGCTCCAAGCACAAACAGCCTGTACACTCTGGGCACGGTCACGCAGAGACTCCCCCTTTTCAGGGTGCAGGTGTTGTCTTGGAAAGTAATTGTAAATCCTTCTTCCTGGAGACTGCCAAGGCTGAGCAGATTCCTGGACATCGTTGGCACGCACAGCACATTTTTTAAGGTGGTCTGCAGTTGAGGCAGAAACACGTCTCCAGCGCAGCTCACAGGAGCTGCTTTCCCATTTGCGAGAGCAACAGTTTCACGGTCAGTCTCGCGCCTACTCGTGAGTAAGTCTGCAGAAGTCACAATGTGATGACTTGCTCCCGAGTCGAGCAGCCAGGAATCTCGCGTGCGCACCCCTTCCGCTGAACTCACAAACGCGATGCTCGCTTTGGGTTGCTGTGCATGAGGCTTTCCTTGCCCTGTGCTCTGCTCATCATGGGGCTTTTTCTTCTTTTTGGTTCCTCCTCCTTTCTTCTTGGGACATTGGAGGGCAAGATGATGGATGGAACCACACACGTAGCACTGGCGCACACTGGAGCATACCTGTGCCTGGGACTCATTTCTGGGTTGCTGCTGCTGCTGCTTTTTCCCAGAATTGTTGTTTTTCCCTTTTCTGAACTCACGCTCTCTTTGATTGTCCTTCCTTTTGTCTGCTTCCTCGAGAAGCCGTGCGACCACAAAGGTGACAGTCAATTGCCCTGCTGGGATGCTTTCCAAAGTTAGTGTAAACATGTCCCACGTTTCATCCAGGGAATTTAGTATCGCAAACACTTTGAGGCGCTCCTCCACATGCTCCCCGACTGCTTCTAGGTCTTTGAGGTTCTGCTGCATCGCTCTCAGGTGGACTCGTAAGTCGCCCCCCGGTTCTAGACGCGCCCGCCACAATTTGCGTGTCAGAACCATGCTGGAGGTGAGAGTTGCCCTGGCAAACAGCTCCTTCAAAGTGTCCCAATAGTGCTTGGCGTGCTGAAGACCCCTCACGTAAACCAAAAGATCTTCAGAGATTGCAAGCCCAATAGTGGCTTTCGCCTTCCTGTCGGCGGCCGCCTCTGCGGCATCTCCGGCTGCAGGAAGCGCTTGAGTGCGTTGCCACAAGTCCTCGCGTTCCAACAGCAATTGCATCTTATGAGCCCACTGGACATAATTGCCGTCGTTGAGGAGTGGAACTTGAACGCCAAAGGGCGCCATCGCGGCGGCGGGGGGTTGCTGCGCCATCACAATCCCGGGCGCAGCGGGCTGCAACGGTGGTATTTGAGGCGGTGGCAGAGGATGGAAAGCGCCCTGCCCGGGAACGAGCGGCGGCGGGTGCGGTGCGGGCGCCTGGCCGTCGGGAGGCCCCGCTGGGGGAAGGAGCGGCCCGAGGTCGTCGTCTTCCGACTCGCCCTCTCCGCTTTCCTCGCTTTGCTCGGGTTCCCCTCGGACGCCAACTTCCTCTCCCTCGGATCCGTTCTCGAGGTCTTCCTCCTCCTTCACTCCACCGGTCGCTCCCTCCTCATCCGACATCTGTCAGGGTGTCGGCGAGTTGGAGGATGCAGCCGCATTCACAGTTCAGTCTTCGCTCCGCTCTGCTCCGCGGATCGGGTCCTCGGCGAGCCCCTGCAGGATTACGGCTGACTCTTCCGCAGCGCGGCGTGCGCCTGAAACCATAACCTGTTGTGTATTTGTGTAAATAGCAGCAGAGTTGGGAGCTTGGAGACCCATTTTAGCGCTTGGCTTAGCGCTCCGATGCGAAGGACTGAAGCAATCGCCACATTTCCATAACAAAGTCTCTTTATTGTAGTGAAAGTAAGAAAGGTACAAAGGTTCAATCTGCCGGCTAGGAAGCCGGTGAAGTTTGGGCCGCTCGCAGGCGGCCGTTTTCAGTGCAGCTTTACATCTTAAGCACACACAGTGAAAAACTCCTTCTAACAACAGAACAAAGGGATGCAGCCAGAGTGTATCTGGTAGGTGGATACCTGAAGACCCCTTGTGCCCCATTTTACCCAATGGGGTGACTCTTAGAACACTATGAGCTCATGGGAATGTGCAGTGTTTCCAGCCAGGGCTTCCCGTGTGAAACTGTCTGCTTATTCTACACTATCAAGAAAGGGAGTACAACTACTGTCCCTAACAAGCTGGGAAGCTGACCTGCTTAAGGACTCACAGGTGCTCTATCTGATCCTTAGACGGAGAGACGGAATGCCAGTTTCTACCAGTTCTGGACCGTGAGATATGAAACTGCAACACTACTTGTGTCTACATAGGCAGACGTTAGCACAATGGTAGGTGCTCCCAGGCTCTAGAATGCATCAGGAGGACAAGGATATGCAGGCATCCTCCTGCACGTTCTCTAATGGTGGAGTCTCTCCATAGTTACATAACATCTAAATTGGGCATGGGGGTGTATTGGAAAAGGCAGGAGCTATCCCGAGGAGATAGGGAATGGTATCAGCAGTGGCCCCTTGTCCAATTAAGCCAGGAAGTACAGGGTTAATCCCAGAACTCCTGCAGCAGGAACACAACTGCAGGCTGATGAGGGCTCTGGATATGAAGGGAGATTAGCACAAGTGCAGATGGGTGTGGCTGATGGTAGAGCCTGCCCAGCAACAGACACCAATTGGCCTGCCTCAGTATAAAGTTGGACACAGGAGCTGCAGTAAGTTAGCACCAGGTAGGTGGAGCACCAGGCAGGTGTAGGAAGGAAGGAAAGTGGCTATGGATTGACTGATTGCTGGATGGACTGACCGTTAAAGGACTGGATAAGGTAAGGTTATTGTAGGGAATAACTGTGGGGTGTGGTAGGAGCAAAGTTTGGTGTAAGTGGAGAGAATGGACTGACAAACCTGTATCTGATCCATGTGCATGGATTACTGACTATGAGCTTGGATTCCGATTTGGCTTGATGCAACTTAGTCCTGGACTGACCTAGCATACTGATCATTGGACTGGCCTATGGACTGCGGAACCTGGATCACGGACTAACTGAATTTTGGACTTTCTGGCTCAGGACTGAAGTTGAGTGGTGTGGCTGCTGTGCTTAAAGAGTGTAAGGCCCGGTCGTGTTCCATCCATTACTGCACCAGGGCTGCTTAAAGGGGAAACCAGTCAGCCTAGTGTGGGCATCAGGGCCCTCAGGGAGGCCCAGCAGGAGTTTCTGGCAGAACAAGGATAGCGCTATTCAAACTGTGGGTCAGGACCCACTTGGTGGGTCACGACTTGATGTCAGGTGGGAGCAGCCATCTTGGAAACTGCAGGTCTTATTCTTGTTATATTCCTTTTGTGAGTGTTTTATTCATTTGAATTTTCAAGGGAGGGTTTTTTCTTTAATTTTGTTTTTAGTTCAGTGCTTTTACATCATATTTTGTCCTCATCTTGCTTTCTGTTAGGGATATTTCATGGTTGTACAATTGCTGCAGTCCGAGAATGCCAATTTGCATTTCAGGGGTGTCATTTTATTATGTTTCAATGACGGCACTTCGTGATTGATGATGTCACTTCCTGCCACAACATCACTTCCCGGTGAATGATATCACTTCCAGTGGTCCTGACACAAGTGCCATTCTAAAAGTGGGTCCTGGTCTAAAAAGTGTGCTTACCACTGGGTAAGCAATAAAAACTAGTCCAGTGGTTCTCAAACTGTGAGGCTGGGACCCACCAGTGGGTCATGACCCAATTTCTTCTGGGTTGCAAAACTGATAGAGAAGATATGTATAGCAAAACAACCAGCTACTTGGAGGGTGGAGTACTGATGCCCAATCAGCATTCTAGCCACACCCCTCCACATTTATAAATCAGGCAGCAGCTTCTAGGGCCACTTAAAATTCTGAGAACCCGTGCTCTAGTCCGTAATAGTGAAGACTGATTTGTCTCACTAGTTTGAACAAAGCTCAGACCACCCTGCTGATTTTTCGAGATCTTGCTTAGCAAAGGTTGTGCTTCAGCTCTAATCACTGCAAGCGTTTTTTTTCTCCACTCAAAGACAAAATGCAAACCAAGAACTGACGATCAGCTTAGCTTCTTGCTGAGATTTCTGTTTCCAAAGAATCTGTGGAGCAGAGCAGAGTTCCACTTGTACAGTTCCTGACTCTTCCTTCCAGCTGCTTTGAAAAGCTGCTCTTGAAGGCTACCAGGCTATCGAGAACTATGTGAGATATGAGGTGGGATTGCAGCCGAAGGGGAAGATGCAGAAATTAAGTGTGCAATCCTAACCAGCTTTCCAGAAGCAGGGTAAGGGCAAAGCAGCCCTGAGGTAAGGGAACAAACATTCCCTTACCTTGAGGGAGCCTCCTTGACTACTACTCCACTGCAGCATGCAGAACATGGCCCATTGGAAAAAGCTATGCCAGTGCTGGAAAGTTGTTAAGACTTCGCCCTAAGAGGCCTGCCAGCTGTACAAGCAGCTGTGTTTGCTACCATCCTTGTGATGGTGTACGTTTCTGCAGGTAAGCACATCTGATGTTATTGCTATGAAATGTCTTTGTATGTGCTCAGAGAACAGCTGAAGTGTGATGTAGTAGACCGGGGTGAATAATGCACATTTGTGCTGATGTCTCACTCCTTTCCATGCATGCAAACAACTTAATGTCCTCCACTGCGTATGACTAAAGAGGCGGCAGCTTGCATATAAATGTATAACCACCTCATTACTAATGTTGGAAAATGTCTGGGAAGCGCCCCTGGGAATGCTGCATTGCTTGACCAGTCATCTAGAAAAAGCGCAGAAAGGAAAGTGCTGCCATGGGACCCATCTGATCGGTGTTGCTTCATTGAAAGGCACACTGAAATAAATGGAATTTGCACTTTGACAGTCTGATATGACGTTCCAACTTAGCCACCCAGCATGAATGGCAGGAGGAAGTGGACCTATGGCTGCAAGCCTACATACACTTTCTTGGGAGTAAGTCCCATTAAACACAATGGAACACACACCTGAGTCGATGACAACTGCACTGGAAGTTACCTGTGGTTACTCTCCACTTACACCAACTGCACTGGAAGTTACCTGTGTTTTGATTTTTGTTGGGGAGGTGGAGAATTCAAACTGTGACATCTAAAATCCAGTTCCTGATGTCACTGCAATGGTTAAAACAGCAATGGTTAAACAGCCATTTAAAATGGATATAAATTCAATAGCCATGTAATAAAATAGGTTTGGTGTTGGTTTTCTGACAATGGTGCTCTGGAGATTGCATGTCTACCAATGTTGCTCTAACGTATCATTGGTAGAAAACGGGCACAAAGTATGGAATAGTTTACAGTAGGTGGGCTGGATTGGGGGAACCCAAATGTTCACTCCGGATGCTGCATTGAAGGCTCTGAACTCTGATATTACATGACTATGCTATGGAAAGTGAGAAGGGGAGTCTGGAAATAGCACTTAAGGTCACCTACTGGCCTGAGGATTTTATGCATGGTAGTGTCAGGTTGGCCGAATTGGTAATTGGCTGAGCACCCTGCCTGTTAGAGGGATTCCCTGAACATGTTGACCACTGAATGCTCAGTACTGGTGATAGCTGTGGCACCTCATGGACTTGCAGAGGTTGCAATGGGGGAGGGGTCAGTGGCATTCCTATAGGTAAAGGTTTCCCCACGACCTAGAGGTCTAGTTGTGACCAACTGTAGGGGGCAGTGCTCACCTCTGTTTCTAAGCCAAAGATCCGGCATTTGTCTGAGGACAAGTTTCCATGGTCATGTGGCCGGCATGACTATACGCCAAGGTGCATGGAACACCGTTACCTTCCCACCAAAGTGGTACCCATTAATCTACTCGCATTTTTACATACTTTCAAACTGCTAGGTTGGCAGGAGCTGGGACAAGTGATGGGAGCTCACTCCAGTTTTTCAGGAGACTGAGCTCCTGTGTAAAGCAGCCTCTCCCCCTTGCCTTCAGACCCATTTGTAGTGCAAAGAGCTGGCTCAGAGGATTTACTCTCCGAGCCGCAAATTTCCAATGGGAACGTCACTGGGTCTAGTATAGGAATTTGCTCCAGCCCCTCCCAGTCAAATCTGGTACTAACACTGATTCAGGGTGCAATCCTAAACAACCTTCCAGCACTGGGGTAAGGACAGCGACGACGGGATCTACAAACGATCTGGGGGAATGCTGGGTGGGATGTAGGCGGGACATCCGGGTGATTGGCAGCCCAGCCTCGGCGATCCGCAGCTGCCCTGGCCTCGGGGGGGCTCCTGCTCGCTGCGGAGGACGGGTGAGGGTTGCGCCGGGTGCCTGGGTGAGCAGCGGTGGGGGGCGCTAACCGGGGGCAGCCCCCCCCCAGGCCAGAACAGCTGCAGAACGCTGTGGATGGGCAGCCAATCACGCAGAAGCCCCGCGTAAGTCTCACCCAGCGTTCCCCCAGGTTGATCCCATCGCTGGGTAAGGACAATGCAGCCTCTGAGGTAAGGGAACAAACATTCCCTTACCTTGAGGAGGCCTCCATGACTGACCCCCAACTGCATGATGCAGCACATGCCCCATTGGGACAGCCAAGCCAGTGCTGGAAATTTGGTTAGAACTGCACCCTTTGTGTCTCTTGCTGTGCTGTTATATCAGGAGTGTCATTGATCCCTGGAAAGCCAATGGGTGGGGTCAACAATCTACAGAAAGATTTTGCTGTTGAGGGAGAAAGAAAAGAAACATCTATCAGGAGCAGTTGATATCCAGTTGTTCCTGGCATGGTGGAGGGGGCAAGGTCCACAGGTCACAGTGGGAGCCCCTCCTTTAACTGCGCATCGTGGTGGGCCAATGCCAGATAATTAAACAGGCTCCTCAGTGCTGAAGGCTGTCCACTCATTCCTCCAAGCTCTCCAATTTACTCACTGCCAAGGAGCTATCAATGGCAAAACCTATTGGGCATCTGAGGGCTGAGGAAATGCATTATTTACAGCTCCCAACAGGACTTGTTCTTGTCGAGACTGCAGGGACAGCAACGTTTTCATTTGCATACTGCCGGCAGGAGACAAGAACCTGATGCACCGTCTTGTTAGCTCCAAATGCCATTTTGATGTAACCGTCTTGTTTCTTTTGCTTTCTTGCCTGACGTCCTCCTTTTATCTTTCAGAGATGCTTTGGGGCTGGACAGCGTGCAGTATTGTTCCTTTCGACAAAGTCGGGCATTTGGAAAACGTCTCCTGGGTGGACGTGTTATTTTCTCTGGGCACCCTTACAATGAACAATTGCATTCCACTGGCACCAGCCGGGCCGCCTTTTGAAAATGCTCACCTATGGAATATGTTCCCATTATCTAGTCTCAAGAACCCCCACACATGGCATTCTGAAGGCAATTCAAGCCACTGCTGAACTAGCGCACTGACATGCGCGTCCTGTACCTGAAGCTTGGATGTAGCTAGCTACAAGCTTGAGAGGTAGTGTAACAAATCCCTAACAGCGCCAATCAGACCCAGGGGTGGGCAGGCAGGGGGGGCATCCAGCAAAGCAGCAATGCTTTGCTCTGCTCACTATGCCATCCTTGCAACACCCTGGCATAGAAGATTCCGTGCCAGAACATCAGCTACAGAGCTATGGGTTCTCTCCTCACACCCCCGCCCCCAGTGTGGGGCCCTCCGGGCGTGGGGCCCAGTTTGGCCAAAGTCAAATTGCCCTATGGTTGGCCACAGCGAACAGCCTCCCCCCTGCTCCCCCCTTTTCCATTCAACTAGAAGCGCACTGCTGGAGGTCTGTGTTTCAGAGCCCTGCCAAGGTGCTGTATACAACCGGGCTTCATAGATTGTCTGTGTTACTAACCCCTGATGCTTGTAATCAGGTTTCAACTGACAGCACAGCTGAAGGACTCAGAAAACAGTCCTTTTACAAAATGTTTAAATGCTGGTCCCTAGAACTGACTTACCTCAAGGCAAAAACAGGACAGAGTATTAATTAAGACTCTGTTGGATAATGCATGATCCCATTTCAGAGAAGAAGCATGTTCACAGTAGCCTGTTTTACCTCAGGATACGCATTATTATTTTACCTCAATATTCAGTGGTATATTTACCTCAGGAAAAAATGTAGGTTTTCATTGTGCCATTCTTCTGTCCTGCATATGAGCTGTGACACATTAATTGTTTTGAGTGAATTCTGAAGTTCTTGTACTGTACAAGCAATGGATGTTGAGGGGAAAATGGCCCTGTTAGCTCCAATACTTACAACATGGTATTAATAATGTCAGTCTCTATTTTACAGGCAGATTATATATAGAGGTGTTTGAAAATGGTGTTAATTATTTTTACTCAGAAGTAAGCCCATTGTGTTCAGTAAAACTTAGGGCCAAATCCTATCCAATTCACCTCTGCTAACTGGGCAAGAGGCACTTTTTCCAAGTGGTGTTCCTCTTATATTTAGCAGGAGGAGAGTAATTGTCCTTCTTCATCCCTGCACAGTGTCTTTATAGTGGCTGTTGCTGGCGGTCTGCCTTTTTTTTTAGATTGTGAGCCCTTTGGGACAGGAAGCCATTTAACTTCATTACTATTTGCTTGTAAACCGCTTTGTGAACTTCGAGTTGAAAAGCGGTATATAAGTACCTGTTGATTGATTGATTTTCCATTGCTGGTACAGAGATGCCAAAAGGGTCTGTACTGCATCCTGCAGTGTGGGAACAATTATGGAGGCTTCATCAATATATGGGAACATTTGTTCCCTTACCACAGGGTTACATTGTGGCTCCATTGGTGCTGGAAAGTTGGCTTGGTTTGGGCCCTTAGGCTGTTATCCCATCTTACTGGAAACAAATACCTCTAGTTATATGTCTGGTATCAAGCTAAAGCTTCAAGAGTTACCTGGGAGTAAGTCCAATGGAACTCAATGTGGTTTACTTCTGAGTAAATATACATAGCCCTGACTAAATCCCCACATGGCAATGAAGTGGTGTTGGCACAGCTACCTTTGTATCCCACAGGGGGATTTCATCTGCTGAAGTTCTCATCGGGGTAAGGGGACATTTGTCCCCATGGCACAGGATAAGCCCCAGCAGCCGCTGTGGGTCTACTCTGGCCTGGCTCAGCTCACCACTCATACCACTTTGACCTGGGAAGGCAGATCAGGCCCTGGAAGGGGTAGGGGTCAGGATTTGCCATTGATCCACCTCCTCTGATCCGCCCTCCACATCAACCCCATCACTGCCCCATTTTGCTCACCCTTCCTTTGTTCCACTCACCCCCTTCCTCATTCAACCCCCTCACTGCCTCTCTCCAACACCCTGCATGTAATGGCTTTACCTGACGCAATAGGTCTCTGGGTATCTGCTGGCATGCAGGAGTCTACTGTGGCCTCCCTGCCCGCAGACTTGCAGCAGGCTTCAGCAAAGGAAACTTCCACCAGCTCAATGCTAATTAACAGCAGTCTAGAAGGGGGATAGATTTGGGCAGTAGTGAAGTGCTAAGTTTTGAAAGGCGCCTTACCTTGCCGTGTAAATCGCTTCTCTCCCTCGCCGTTGTAGCGAATCCTCAACCTTTGTAGCCTTTACTGGCTACAAAGGCAAGAGAGAAGAACAATCTACACAGCAAGGTCAGGATCCTTGGAAAACATAATGCTGTACCCTCCTGTAGGGATGCTGTTGGGTGTGGGACATTCATGTATGAACTAAGTGCAGGAGTGTTCCTGGTTCAGCCATTTACCTCAGCCATTAACTAGTTGGGTAGCCTTAGGTGTAGGCCGGCATAAGGTAGGATTGCGCTCACAGTTGCTTCCAGGACGCCCATTTTGGACAGTTCAGAGGCAGGGGCAGGTGGGAGGGCCCAAGGCAAAGCTACTCTGCTTGCCTCACTGACCTCCAGCCCGTAGAGATCCTGCTCCAGCAGGTGATGTGCTCGCAGTGCTGGTGCGGGCGGTCCCCAAAGCACAGGGCCTAATGGGATAACATTGATCATATTGGCTTAAGGCCGGCCCTGGGTATTGTGCTATTCTCTCCAAGCAGAGGCAGAACTAAGGGAGGGCAAAGCTCTAAGTTTTGCAAGAAGACGTACCTTGCAGTGGAAATCACTCTTCTCCTGCACCGTTTTAGCCAATCCTCACAGGGAACAGCAACATCTTGGCGTTGCTTACTGGCTTCAGCAGCAAGGGAGAGGAGGGATTTACATGACAGGGTAAGGCTCCTTGCAACACTTAGAGCTTTGCCCTCCCTGTAGATCCGCCTCTGTCTCCAAGCTTCAACCCCTCATCTTCAATACGGAGATAACATTACTGTTGTGCATTGCAAGACTGTTATGATTACGGGTGAAGAACTCTGAACTCTGTAAAAATGCTATGAAGGCAAAGTATGATTATCATCATCATTAAGGAATACCAAAAGAAAGGCAACATGCAGGGTACTTCCGGAGTTTTAAAAGCACATTATAAAGGAAAATGTTCATAGCAATATTCAGAAAGTGTGAAAAAGCCAGCAAATATCCTAACAAGATATAGTGGCATATTTATGTTCTGATTCTCTACAACCCCATTTTGTATTGACAATAAGATTGTCTTCCATTATGTTAAAAGGTATCTCCTGCTATTCTTTCAGCATATGACATATTGTAGAGGCTTTGTGTGTGTGTGTGTGGCTTTGAACCGACACTTGCTGATAAGAAATATGTTTTTGTGTAATGGAAATGACATATACAGTAACTGATGTCTCCAATAAATATTTTCCAGTAACAAAGTTTACACAGAAGCTGTGCTGACTCAATATCTGGGACTGTAAAATATTAAACTTTGCAAGATTTACATCATGTAACCATCAGGGAGCTTGTAAAATAGTTTTTTTGTTTTGTTTTGTTTGTTTCGCTACCCTACCCCCATTATTGAACAATTTACTGTCAAAATTATGTTCACACTATGAGGCATGTTCTGTCTCAAAAATATCTGCAATTAAGGGCGCAATCCTAACCTGGAGTTAGGCTGGCACAGTTAGGCCAGCAAAGTTTGGCTGGCACAAGGGCCATCGCAAAGCACGTTTGGACCACTCTTGGAGTCAGGGGGAATGGCACACATCTGTGAGCTGGCCTCTCTGACTCCGAGAGTGGTCCAAGCATACTTTATGGTGTTCCTTGTGCTGGCCAAACTTTGCTGGCCAAACTGTGCTGGCCTAACTCAAGGTTAGGATTGCACTCTAAGTTTTATTCTATTATCCACTCATTAAGTGGAAGGATGTCTGAAAACAGAACACTCTCCCTATTTCTGACTCTTTATACCAATATTGCAGAGAGTTCCCTACAGTCAATTAAAAAAAAAAAAGAGTTACTAATTTGTCTTGCAGAACACAAGCAGCAAGCATTATGCAGATATCAAATTGACATATGCGTAAAAATCTTCACAGCCCATTGTGAATCTTTGTGAATGCCTAGCGGTGTTTCAGAATCACTTGTTAGGCAAAATGAAGACCTTTTCCAATACCACTATGCTTTTTGTGATAATTCCATACAAATTCAATAAACATTATTTTGTCATCTTTCAGCACCAGCAATTTTTGACAAGTGTGGTTGAAACTACAGCAGGTAAAACAAAAATCCAAGTCCTTTGATGTGGACATGGAAAAAAAAAAAAAGACAGAAACGCTTTTGGTTTTATGAGGCAACAGTTCTGACCCAGGTAATGAGCTCCAAATCAATTTGCAAGTAATTGCAGCAAATACAGGTTTATTACAGTTTGACAGCCGTAGTACATAGAAAGGTATGGAAGCAAAATAAGGTCTCTCTCTCTCTCTCTCTCTCTCTCTCTCTCTCTCTCTCTCTCTCT
>JAJKFI010000038.1:12110644-12130258 GCA_029204185.1 Lerista edwardsae | reverse complement strand
TCTCTCTCTCTCTCTCTCTCTCTCTCTCTCTCTCTCTCTCTCTCTCTCTCTCTGTGTGTGTGTGTGTGTGTGTGTGTGTGTGTGTGTGTGTGTGTGAGCGCCCAATCCTAAACTGGATTTAGGCCTGCATAAACTAAGCCAGCAAAGTTTGGACAGCACAAGGGCTACCATAAAGCGTGTTTGGACTATTCTTGGAGTCAGGGAGGATGGCTCACATTTGTGTGCTGGCCTCTCTGACTCCAAGAGTGGTCCAAACATTCTTTGCAGTGTCCCATGTGCTAGCCAAACTTTGCTGGCTTAGTTTATGCCGGCCTAACTCAGTTTAGGATTGCGCCCTGTGTGTGTGCACACAATCCTAACCTGGAGTTAGGCTGACACAGTTAGGCCAGCAAAGTTTGGCTGGCACAAGGGAAACCATGAGGTATGTTGGGACCGCTCTCTGAGTCAGAGTAAAAAGCTTTCTCAGCAAAAGACTAAGGGTACAATTCTAACCTGGAGTGAGGCTGGTAGTTAAGACCAGCAAAGTTTAGCCAGGACAAAGGATACTATAAAGTATGTTTGGACCACTTTTGGAGTCAGAAAAGCCAGCGAAAAGGTGTGCGCCATCCTCCCTGACTCAGAGAGTGGTCCAAATGCGTTTTAAGTGTCCCTTGTGCTGGACAAACTTTGCTGGCCTCACTCCAGGTTAGGATTGCGCTCTGTGTGTGTGTTTCAGATCCAGCTTGTGAAACGTGAACTGATGCAAGCTTCTCAACTTAGAGTTTTGATTCACTGAGAAACCTGAATAGCCGGAGAGGGTGGGCCGCTTCCATCTCTGGACCCCCAAAGAGAGGGGAGGCTGCAGTTTCTGCCAGAAGAGAGTTCTCTTGCTGTCTGGAGGGCATATGAGTAAACAAAGCAGCAGTCACACAACTCGTGGGAAAGAAAACACAAAATGTTTGAAAACCTGGCACTTGGCAGTGTGTGATCTCTCCCCTCGACCGGAGGTTCAGGATGCAGGGGATTGGAAGCCAGAAGGTCTGGTCTCCCACATGTGAACTGGGATTCAAAGTGACAATGTGAGTGCTTTATTTCTTCAGATCTTTCATTCACTTTCTTTCTTGCATCAGATCAGCAGGAAAAAAAAGTCTCTCCAAAACATCTTATGCTAGTCATATGACTGTGGTACGGCTTCCGATCTTAAAAATTTATGTGATAATTAGTTTTGTATGGCTTTAAAAATGCCGCTGTCATAATTACCACTATAAAGCTGCCAGTTCTGCAGTAATAATGAATTAACTTTGTCGTTTAATTTCCTGGTTTAAATTCTCTTTTTTCCAAAAAAATTTTTTTAAAAAAGAACTGTTTCAGAATTATCAAAAGGAAGCTGGAAGTGCTGATAAAGATTTCAGTCCTGAAATAGTGAGATCTTAGTCAGAGGAAGAGCACTAGCCTTACCAACAGCTGGGAGTTAGGAAGGGCCAAAGGTCAGGTGACTTGGAAGTCAAAGGGTATGACCAGCAGGTAGAACCATGTCAGCAAAGACTGCACAGAGTTTGTCACAGGCTACGTGAGCCCAATATCTGAGAACCACTTAACTGGACCACTAACTTGACCTTCATTCACAGCATTAAATTGAGTGACCTAATCTGATGCTCAGGCCACAGTCTGAGTGATGACACCCTGTGATATTGATATCTTTTCTTGCAAGAAAAAGGCTACAAATCTCCCCAAAGCCCGACAGTGTCCTTCAGGAAGGAATCTCACTGTTATCCCACCTCGATAAGAACAGAATGAATTTTGGGTTTTGCAAGATTGTTAGCAAATCCTAGAAAGCAACACAAGCAAAGGCCTTTCCTTTCATCAGTTCTGGGGGGAAAAGAATGCCTTGACATGTTCATTGTATACAGTTTTAATTGTAGTGAAAAAAGAAAGAAAGAAACTGAAGGCCAAGACTGTCATGTTCAGCAATATTTCAGCTGTCCATTGTATAAACAAATGTGCCAGCAATGGTGATGCTTGGGCTTGGTACTTCTATGAAAGACAATGATGTTTTAAGAACATAAGAAGAGATTCCTTTATCTCAGAGTGGCTTACTTGATGCCTCAGGGAACACTGAAGGCAACAAGATAACCTATATTCTGTTGCCACTTCCTTACATCTGGCATTCAGAGATAGGATACTTCTAAAACTTAGAAGTTGCATAAAGTCATCATGGCTTGTAACCTGTGATGGATGTTTCTTCCATAAAACAATACCCCCTTTTGAAGGCATCTAGGCCACGTTCCATCAAAACAGCTTGTGACAAGGAGTTCCACAGATTCATTACTTGCTAGGTCAAGAAATATTTTATTTTGTCTGCTCTAACTCTTTCTCCAATTTTAGTGGATGTCCCCTGGTTCTGGTGTTGAGTGAGAGTGGAAAGCACTTACCACTTTCGATTCTGTCTATTCTATGCATAATTGTATATGTCTCGAGCTCTAATCCTTTGCACACTTTCCTGGGAATAAGTCCCACAGAAATCAATTGGAATTTAATTCTGAGTAGACATAAATAGGACTGGGTTGGCAATTATATCCCCCTGCTTGAACTGCCTTCTTTCTAGATAGTGGTTCCCAAACTGTGGGTTGGGACCCACCATTGGATGGAGAGCCAATTTCTGGTGGGTCGCGAAACATCTAGAGCAGCCATATTGAAAATATGGGAAGATGGGATGCTGGAAAGGGGAAAGGCTGGATGGTTGTTTTACTTGTATCAAGGTTGCAAATAGGAATTTTTTTTCTTTCTGATTCATTTTGCTATTGGAAAATGGCTGAGAAATAATCCAATTTATTGCTGCATTTTCAGGAAAGCAGAAGGGCTCTGGCGTCACAATGGCACTTCCAGCCATGACACATCACCCCTGCTAACTGGGCAAGAGGCACTTTTGCAAGAGGTGTTCCTCTTATATTTACCAGGGGGAGAGTAATTGTCCCTACTCACCCCTGCACAGTGTCTTTTCTAGTGGCTGTTGCTGGTGGTGGTCTGCATTTTTTCTTTTTTTTTAGATTGTGAGCCCTTTGGGACAGGAAGCCATTTAACTATATTATTCCTGTTTGCCTGTAAACTGCTTTGTGAACTTGTGTTGAAAAGTGGTGTATAAGTACCTGTTGATTGATTGATTGACATCACTTCTGGTGGGTCCCAGACAGATTGCCATTCTAAAAAGGGTCCCAGTGCAGAGGTGGATCTACAGGGAGGGCAAAGCTCTAAGTGTTGCAAGAAGCCTTACCCTGTCATGTAAATCCCTCCTCTCCCTTGCTGCTGTAGCCAGTAAGCAACGCCAAGATGTTGCTGTTCCCTGTGAGGACTGGCTAAAACGGTGCAGGAGAGGAGTGATTTCCACTGCAAGGTAAGGCTTCTTGCAAAACTTAGAGCTTTGCCCTCCCTTAGATCTGCCTCTGTCCCAGTGCTAAAATGTTTGAGAACCGCTGCTGTAGACTGAAGAGCCCCAAACATAGCCTTTCTCATAAGGGAGGTGCCCCAGCCCACTAATTCTGGTTGCCCTCTTCTGCACCTGTCTCAGTCCCATTATATTCTTCTTGGGATGTGGTGACCAAAACTGGACACAGTACTCCAAATAGTTTAGGTTCCTACAGTGAAATGTAACAATGTAACAATGGAATGAGCAATTAATAGGAAACCTTACCAGATGAGATGATGCTGAAATTGATTGCATAATTTACCTTGAGTAGGAATTATTTGAATAGTGTCGGAGAACACAACATATTGTAGAGATTCTTCAGGATTTATTTGCATGTTGCTTAGGCTACTTTAAAATGAATGTCAGCCAAGAAATAAGGAACTTGAGACTCTTCCAAAAGATGCTTCTATTTGGTTTTAGCTAAGTTTTGGGAAAAAAAATGTGCCAGATCTATCAAGAACATCTCTCTGTATAACCTGACTGTGGAAAATTGGCACACAGTATGTTGGTCATGTCCTGCACTAATGAGCACATCAACCAAAATGTTCATTGGTGTATGTTTCCATAAGAGCACATGTCTGTGAAATCACACTGTGTTCAATGGAGCTTTCTCCCAGGAAAACTGTGGGTCAGGACCCACCAGTGGGTTGCAAACAGATTTCAGATGAGTTGCGAAGCACCTAGAGCAGCCATACTGAAAATACAGGAAGATGGGATGCTGGAAAGGGGAGGGCTGTGTGGTTGTTTGCCTGTGTCAAGGTTGTAAATAGGCTTTTCTTCTTTATGATTCATTTTGCTATTGGAAAATAGCTGAGAAATAACCCAATGACTCCTCTGGAAAGCAGCAGGCTCTGGTGTCACAATGATGACACCTCCGGCATTTACATCACTTCTGGTGGGTCCCGGGCAGATTGTCATTCTAAAAAGTGGGTTTTGGTGCTAAAAGGTTTGAGAACCACTGCTTTAGAGGATAGCAGGCTCCAACAAGGAGAAAAGGTAGGGATGAACTCTCTCTCTCTCTCTCTCTCTCTCTCTCTCTCTCTCTCTCTCTCTCACACACACACACACACACACACACACACACACACACACACAGAGGCAAGGACGCGGACACACACACACATATGGACATACAAACACACAAGACATACATACATACATACATACATACACTGTTCGTGTGAAGGAGAAGCACAGAGAAACATATGTGGATTTATCTTTATACATATTGATATCTTGATAATTGATATCTTGATATATAATTATATTTGTTTATTTTTAAAGAGTTTACTACCCTGGAAGCTAAGTATAAAGGTACGTAGTTTAAAGGTTGCTTGAATGCAGTACTGGTGGCTGCAGGGGTGGAGGTCCTAAAAACATTGCTAATAATATGAACAATTTGCTGCTTAACCTTCATAAAGGGAAATATACATTTACTCCTGCAGAAGATACATGACATTCTACTACGATGGCCCTAAGTAGAAACAACTACTAGATAATATATAGGCTTTATTTTGAACATAAGAACATAAGAAGAGCCCTGCTGGATCAGGCCAAAGGCCCATCTAGTCCAGCTTCCTGTATCTCACAGCGGCCCACCAGGTGCCCCAGGGAGGCATAACAAGATGCTTGCATCCTGTTGCCACTCCCTTGCACCCAGTACTCTGAAGTAGCCCATCACCAATGTAAGAAGGTATGTAACCTTATGTAAATCCATCATTGCCTATAGCCCACGATGGACCTTTCTTCCAGAAATCTGTCCAATCCCCTCTTAAAGGTATCCAGACCAGATGCCATCACCACCTCCTGTGGCAAAGAGTTCCATAGATTAACTACCCGCTGAGTAAAAAAGTACTTCCTTTTATCTGTTTTAATTCTCCAAACCCTCAGTTTTAGCAGATGCCCCCTGGTTCTGGTATTTTGAGAGAGGGAAAAGAACATCCCTGTGTCGACTCTATCCCTTCTGTGCAAATTTTGTATGTCTCGATCATGTCCCCCCTCAGGTATGTGGCCTTACCATCAATTTGTACAATGGCATGATAATATTGGCTGTTTTATTCTCAACCCCCTTTTTAATGACCCCAAGCATGGAATTGGCCTTCTTAATTGCTGCCGCACACTGGGTCAATACCTTCATCGAATTGTCCACCAGCACCCCAAGATCTCTCTCCTGAGCTGTCACTCTCAAGATCTCTCTCCATTAGCCTATAGGTGAACTTTTGGTTTTTTGCCCCAATGTGCATCACTTTACATGTGTTTACGTTGAAACGCATCTGCCATTTTGCTGCCCATTCCCCCAACTTGGAGAGATCCTTCTGGAGCTCTTCACAATCCCTTCTGGTCTTCACCACCCGGAAAAGTTTTGTGTCATCCGCAAACTTGGCCACCTCGCTGCTTATCCTTGTCTCCAGGTCACTTATGAACAAGTTGAAAAGCACTGGCCCCAAGAGAGATCCCTGGGGCACTCCGCTTTTCACCTCTCTCCATTGTGAAAATTGCCTGCATTTTCAGGAAAGCAGAAGGGCTCTGGTGTCACAACGGCACTTCCAGCCACAACACATCACCCCTGCTAACTGGGCAAGAGGCACTTTTCACGTGGTGTTTCTCTTATATTTAGCAGGGGGAGAGCAAATTGTCCCTCTTCACCCCTGCGCAGTGTCTTTTCTAGTGGCTGTTGCTGGTGGTGGTCTGCATTTTTTTTTTTTTTAGATTGTGTGCCCTTCGGACAGGAAGTCTTTTGCTGAGAAAGCTTTTTACTATGATAGCACTTCCTGTTTGATGATGTCACTTCCTGCCACAACATCAGTTCCAAGTCAATTATCATATCTATTCTCTAAAGATAGTGGAAATGACCCACTTCCAGTGGGTCCCGATATGAGTGCCATTCTAAAAAGTGGGTCCCGGTATAGAACGTTTGCACACCACTGTTGTAACAGAATGCGTAGCCCAACATGGTCATTGAACTATGATCTCTGATGTGAGCCTGCCATGGAGATCTGATCAAGCTGTGGATGAAAAGATCTCACTAGACCGCTGCCTGTCCTTCATGCCCATTCTGCCTCTTTCTTAACAAGGAATGGGTATCATTTGGGAGACTCTGTGTTCAGTCACTGCAGATGACGCAGCAGAAGCAATCTGTGTACTGCTGGTGGAACTGCACTGCATCATAGCTTGCAAGCAGCTCGCTGTCATTGTGCAGTCGTTTGGAACAGGCCACAAAGATCCTTTACATGACAAGGATTAGTGCACAGAGATTCATGAACACTCCCTCTTAATCTGTGTGTGCCTGCTTCCCTGCCCTCCCTCCCCCACCATGCCATTGCTAATGACCTCATCCTTTTTTTTTTTTTAAGAAGGAACTGTTTGCTGGTGCTTTTGTCAAAGTGGGTAATTGTTTCCTTATGACTCTAATCTTTCTGAGGCTTGCAGTGTGGTGTGATTCACTGTTGGCACCCTCCAGAAAAGGAAGCCGAGAGAAGAAAAGTACAACATCTGAGTAGCAATAATGGTCACTTGCATTCATCCTGTCTCTCCCCCCCCCTTTCCTCCCATGTAAATGTGGAGACTTTCTTTTAAGTCCACTTCCTCTTCTGCTCCACTGCAGTTAAAAGGTTGGCAAACTGATGAATTGTGAACATTAGCATCTCAGAAAGGGAAACTGCCTCAGGAAACTTTCCATTTTCAGAGGAGCGGTACCACCCCTCCCGTATGGGCATTAGCCCACCAGCAATGAGAGTTGACCAGTTGATCCCATTTCTCACAGAAACAATCATATTTGCACTGTGACATTATTAGGTATTATTAGGGCGCAACCCTACCCATCTTTCTAGCATTTCTAGCATTGGCACTGACATAGCTGTGACCATGGCGGTGCAATCATAACCTGGAGTTAGGCTGGCACAAGGGATTTGTGCCCACGCAGGAATGTCACAAGCACACCGTAAAGTGCATTTGCATCACTCTCAGAGTCAAGGAGGCTGGCACAAGGACGTGCATCATCTTCCCTGCCTCTTCCGAGAGTGGTCCAAATGCACTTTAAGGTGCATTTGCGGCACTCCTGGGCCGGCACAAGTCCCTTGTACCAGGATTGTGCCCTGAGGCATGTTCTGCATTCAGCAGTGGAGTAGTAGTCACGGAGGCCTCTTCAAGGTAAGGAAATCTTTGTTCTCTTACCTGGCATTTTACCCTGGTGCTGGAAAGTTGGTTAGGATTGTGTCCTTAGCCTCTGTTGGAAGAATGCATCCAAAAGCCACAATCTAGTACTATTAGGACCAGGCAAAATGACAACATTTTGAGCAGCTAGTTTAGGAATGTCAAGCATAAGGTCTGTGGGCTGGATACGGCTCGGGGAAGCTCTTTATGCAGTCCATGTGATAATTGGGCTCTCTCAGCACCGCCCTTTCAGCAGCGCCATTTCTGTTGAGTCTCAGGGGAAGGGAGAGCCCAATGATCACATAGGCCACCTGCTGAGCTGCAAAGTGATGCCTCAGCCAAAGATGTGCTGCTGAAAGGGGAGCCCATGCAATGATTGGGTTATCTCATATCTTGAAAATCAATCAATCAATCAATCAATCAATCAATCAGGTACTTATATACCGCTTTTCAACACGAAGTTCACAAAGCGGTTTACAGGCAAATAGTAATAATAATAAAATTAAATGGCTCCCTGTCCCAAAGGGCTCACAATCTAAAAAAAAAGGCAAACCACCAGCAACAGCCACTAGAAAGACTGTGCAGGGGTGAAGAGGGACAATTACTCTCCCCCTGCTAAATATAAGAGAAACACCACTTGGAAAAGTGCCTCTTGCCGAGTTAGCAGGGGTAGATCAAGATTTTGTTTTCTCTTCTGTCATTTGCAGCTAATGAGTTCCTGTGTGAGAATAGAATGTGTATTTCTGCCCATTGTCTGCTTAATGACATCACTTCCTGCTGAATGATGTTGTTTCCTGTCCTCAGCAGGTGCCATGAACGCTATTTGGCCTGTTGTTTGAAATGACACACCTGAACCAGCTTTCTCTTCACCAGACTGGATGTTAAGCAAAAGAGAACGAGCACCGCCTCAACATGGGGTAAGAAGCTGAATGGCCTGCAGTCTATAACAGTTCCAAGACACAGCTTAGGTGGAATAAGCAGACTTCAGCTGATAAGCCTCAGAAGGAGCTAATCATTGATCTGAGGTTGTCCCTGGAGCTTCTGGAATGAAGAAGAGACAAGAATGGTAGCTTTCCAATGGGTTCCTCAGACTGTTTCCCATTTTTAGAAAAAAATAAAATGAAACAGTTACTCTGTTCGGTCTCCAGTCTTAACTGAAGCACCCAGGCCACTTGAATGGCAGAGAGCAGAACCTCAAAGAGAAAGGCAGTAGTCATTATTCTGGCAAAGCTGGAGATTATTTTTGGGTAGTGCAGTATGTGTAAAATCCATAGAGGTCTAATTGATAGTATGGTCTACTGGTTAGACATCTTTTAACCCTTCCCCCCCAAATCTGTCAAAAAAACGTAGTTATAGACAGAAAGGTGACTGATTTGAGTGTTGTGATCTCCACAAAAACACAGCTAATGTTTATTGACCCCTGCTAACTGGGCAAGAGGCACTTTTTCAAATGGTGCTCCTCTTATATTTATCATGGGGGAATAATTGTTTGTATTCACCCCTGCAGAGTGTCTCCTCTAGTGGCTGTTGCTGGTGGTGTTCTGCATTATTTTTTTTTAGATAGTGAACCCTTTTGGGACAGGCAGCCATTTAACTTTATTATTATTTGTGAACTTTGTGTTGAAAAGCAGTATATAAATATGATTGATGGATGGATTATTTTTCACTAAAGGGAGACTTTTTAAGGTTGTCATAATCCTAAAAGTCTCCCTTTAGTGAACAAACCAAAATGGCCTCTTCCTTCTTACTAAGAAGGTGATAGGCACAGAGATTTTGTTTTTCTATCATGCAATTCATGCATTCATGTGTTCTGAGGAGTTTACAGCACAATGCTCTTTTTTGGTTTATTGGTTTGTTTTAATCCTGTGCTTGTCGTCAGTAGCTGGCCTTATGCTCTTAGCTGGGAGTCAGGTCTATTAAACTCAGTGGGGCTTATTTCGGAGTGGGCATGAGTCAGATTACTTCACATGTCAGCACTGTCTACAATGACTAGCAGCAGTTTTCCTGGATTTCGAACAGAGCAGTAGCATAGCTTTAGAAGGGGTGGTGCAGTAAGTATTGCAGGTGCGGAAATATGCAGTGCAACTGCCCCCTCCCACTCACCATCAGAGCCATTCTGGGCAGCGATGGCAACGTGCTGCACATTGCCTTTGCTGCCCAGAATGGCTCCAACAGCGAGTGGGAGGGGCCGGTTACACAAAGCATTGCAGCACCTGCAATACTTACTGTGCTGCCCCCTTGTAGCTACTGTATGCCACTGAAACAGAGGTTTTTTTTCCCAATCCCACTTGAAGTTGCTAGAGCCTGGGCCTTTTGCATGCACAAAGGTGCTCTATCACCGAGTGACAGCCTCTTCCTACAACAGCTGTGGAGCAAAGGGCTGTCGCCCACTCAGACTTCTCAACTTTAGACTCCTTTCTCTTGGAGTGGTGTATTCCTCTGTGCCCAGATTTTCCAGTCGGAACCCAGCATGAAGCTGATTAAAAAAAAATACTCTTTTGTACTTTCAGCATAACTTACATTTGGTTGCATCTAGATACCATAGCTTGACAGATGCAGCATGTTTACACAATCTTCCTCGGAGTCTTGCTGAGCGGCAAGATATGTCTAGACAGAGCCAGTATGTTCTAGATGCTTTCACAAAGCATTTGAAAGTGAACTCTCTCACCCCATCTGGGACTGTTCCTGGTTCAGTCTTGTCTTACAGATCAGCCCCAGGCACTCCTTCCAGGAATTCCACCTTTCCATACCAGTCGAGAACAAAAAATAGGAAATGGAAGGAAGCCCTCCCTGTCTCTCCCCAGATCCTCAAATTTACCTTGACTGTTAATGGAACAACATTTCAGTGGAAAATGTCATATGCATTGAACTTTTGGGCATATTTGCAGGACCAAAGACAGAAAGCCAAAAAATAGGGACTTCTTATCCAAGTTCACTTTGATAATGCCATAAAATGATTACTATTATCCATCTCTGAGTCACAGACCACTATTTTGTTTTAGATGGGGTGCAGTCCTCCATGGCTGACCACAACATTCATTTTTAAACATTTCTTGAAAATGCTTGGAAAAAATGTCCATTTTTAAAAAGCATTTCACTGAACATTTAACACCAAGAAAGGCAAGTGAAGCACATGACCTGCCTGATAGTCCTTGCTTCCTAAGTAAAAAGAAAAAACTCACATGTTCGCATGCGTGCACCATTCTTACATTTGAGAACAAGTAGCAGAGACCAGGGGCATAGCTAAAGAAGTGCAGGGGGTGCAATTGTACCGGGCAACAAGCTTTATGGGGGCAACAAGATGAACTTGACATTCAATCAATCAACAGTCAATCAACAGGTACTTATGTACCGCTTTTCAACATGAAGTTCACAAAGCAATTTACGGGCAAATAGTAATAATAATAATAATAATGTTAAATGGCTCCCTGTC
This sequence comes from Lerista edwardsae, assembly GCA_029204185.1. NCBI lineage: Eukaryota > Metazoa > Chordata > Lepidosauria > Squamata > Scincidae > Lerista > Lerista edwardsae. The sequence continues at coordinate 12,119,231 of JAJKFI010000038.1, read as the reverse complement.
CCAAAGGGCTCACAATCTAAAAAAAAAAAAAAAGGCAGACCACCAGTAGCAGACACTAGAAAGGCTGCACAGGGGTGAAGAGGGACAATTACTCTTTCCCTGCTAAATATAAGAGGAACACCACTTGAAAAAGTGCCTCTTGCCCTGTTAGCAGGGACATTAGTGACCAAAATTGTGAAAGCCTTGGTATATATGAATAATGTTGTTGTTCAGTCGCAATGTCGTGTCTGACTCTTCGCGACCCCATGGACCACAGCACGCCAGGCCTCCCTATCTTCCACTAGCTTCCAGAGTTTGCCCAATTTCATATTCATTGCTTCGGTGACACTATCGAACCATCTCATCCTCTACCACCCCCTTCTCCTTTTGCCTTCAGTCTTTCCCAGCATGAGGGTTTTTTCTAAAGAGTCCTCTGTTCTCATGAGGTGGCCAAAGTATTTGAGCTTCAGCTTTAGTATTTCTCCTTCCAAGGAGCAATCAGGCTTGACTTCCTGTAGGATTGACCGATTGGATCTCCTTGCAGTCCAGGGGACTCTCAAGAGTCTTCTCCAACACCATAATTCAAAAATATATGAATAATACCAGTGATGTCATGCACCCACTACGCACCACTACGTGAGTACCGGTTCCTAGAAGTTCAGCTGGCCCCGCCCACTTGAAGCTGGCCCCGTCGGCTGGTTGGCTCAGCAGCTGTGCATGTGTACTGCACGCCCGCAGCCATTGCCTGCACTTTCTGTGAGGAGGCAGGCAGGCAGGCAGCGTGGTGGTGGTGGCAGCAGCGGCAGCAGTGGAGCGAGAGGACCGGAGGTGGCAGCAGCGGCAGCAGCAGCAGCCGCAGCAGCAGCAGCAGCAGCGACGGAGACCCGGGAATAAGTCAGCAAGCGTGAGAAGGCAGGCTGCCTGGGGCTCCCTCTCCCTCCAGCCGTGCAGATCCAGCGTCCCGGTTCCTCCTGCAGCCTCCCCCCAGTCCCAGCCCCCACATGGTCTTTTTTTGGTCGCCCGTTCCCCCTCCTGCTCCTTGCCGGCTGGCCCGGCGCTCGGTCGGGCGCCCACATGGTTGCACGGCCCGGTGGGTGCCCATTCCCCCTCCTGCTCCTTGCCAGCTCCTTGCATTTAACATTAAAGTTAAATGGCTCCCTGTCCCAAAAGGGCTCCCAATCTAGTACAGTCTAGCCTGCTATTTAACCAGGGAGCAGTTGAAGCAAAATATGTATATACACATCTCTAGAAAGCAAAGCAATAGAAGTTAAATCAACACTAACCACAAGCTGAAGTTCTTACAAACATGATCACATCCACGGCAACAATCATGACCTCACTTCTGGCTATGACCTCATTTCCTGCCACGACATCACTTCCTGCTATGACCTCACTTCCTGCCACGACATCACTTCTGGCTTATGATGTCACTTCCGGTGGGCGGACCCCGACAAGTGCCAATCAAAAGTGAGTACCTGTTCCTAAATCATTTGGATGACACCACTGAATAAATACCATCATGTTATATATTCTTGAAAAGGTAATTTAATGCAGAATGCAATGAAACAAACCAGAGTGTACTCTTATCAAAATTTATGGCCAAAAAAATAGAGAAGACAAAAATACAACTGTGACTTCACTTCCTGCTGTGACATCACTTCCAGGGCAACGTTTTGCCCTCTGCACGGGGCTACACTTCCATTAGCTACACCTCCGTCAGAGAGGACTCCCTAGAGATGGGAAAGCTCTGGCAGGGAGGTGGGTGGATTGGGGCTGAGAGGGGGGTGGAATTAGCGTTGGCGTGCACCGAATCCCAATGCCCTTCCTGGTCCTGATCCACCAGTATGGAACAATGTGGACTTGGGCCAGCCACATCACTGGCACAACTTTGTGTTCCCCCTTTGCAGCTGCTAGGGCTTACCCCAGGGCAAGGGGACAGTATAATCTGCACCAGCATCACTACATTGCTGCACAGAGATTTGTGTTGGATTGGGCTGTGTGTCCAGCAAGAACAATAGCCCCTAGTCTCTCTACCCCATATGCACTGATTACCCAATCAGATTCAAGCACATCTGGCCACATCAAGGGGTATACTGAAAACCCAGATGGTCATAAAACATCCAGTTAGACAAGGCAATGATTTAAGGTCAAGCCTAATAATGCTTTTTTGTGTTCCCAGCCTGGCACATGACACACTCATCACTCCCCTTCGCACCATGACAACTGAGCATGTCCAGTGATTCAGTGAAATTTTCTCCCACTCATTTTGGTCTTTCTCATACTGAGTCATACTGTTCACAAATGATTGTAAATCTTAAATAGGAAGTTTAAGAATAAAAAGAGTAAGCCTTCATTATCCTTACTCTTGATCTACACTCATGTGTAGTAGCCCAATTATGCACCTTGTAAAGGAAGAAATCTTGCTGCAATCTTTTGTAGGACAACCTGTAATTAACCTAATGGGTTTTGAATCAGAATAATCAACTACATTTAAAATGAAATGTGGTTTTGCTTTTGATGTAGATCAAATTATTTCTCCCAGAGTGTAATGTATTTTGTTAACAGGTATCTAGATACATAGATATATGCTCTTTTTTTCCAACAAAATGTATTGCATTCTGGTAGAAATACTTTGAGGTACATAAATAGGTTAATAGCTCAAATCCCATTGGGCATTTCTAACAGCCCAAATGTGGCTCCACAATCATGTGCTGGGGAACCACCAGTGGAAATGGCCGAAGCGCATGCATGAGCCAATGGCTCACCCAGGCCACACCAGAGCAGGTAACATGGTGGTGGGGACGGGCAGTTTGGGGGGGGGATCTTGGCAGAGACTGGGCCAGGCAGGCAATTGTTTGGGAAGGGAAGGGGCTGAATCTCAGGGGCAGAGGCACACAATGGGATCCTAGTCTCCTTCTGAGCCCAGACCATCCCCTGACGCTCTCCAGATTTACGCCAGCTATATAGCTATTGTAGGTCTGCAGAGAATCATGGGCAGTCAGGCAGTGGACTGGGAGGCAAGTGCAAAATATTTTTATTTACCTCTCCCACACTGTCAGCACAATCCTAGGCATGTCTACTCGGAAGTAAGTTCAATTGTGTTCAATGGAGCTTACTCCCAGGAAAGTGTGTATTGGATTGCAGCCCATAGGATTCAGCACACTCCCCATTGATGCCACTGAATCACATAAATCTGGGGGGGGGATAGGATTGGGGCATAAGTGTGTTAAATTCAGCTATGTAGTGTCCTACAATCATACAGTCAAGCGAGTAAATAGTAACAATAGCCACAGGGTCAATACAATTTTTTTTTAGCATGGTGTTAAGAACATAAGAACATAAGAAGAGCCCCACTGGATCAGGCCAAAGGCCCATCTAGTCCAGCTTCCTGTATCTCACAGCGGCCCACCAGGTGCCCCAGGGAGTTCATATTTTTTTTTTCACCTCTCCATGTCTATCAGCTGTGTAATGTTTTATTTATTTATTATGTATTAAATTTATACCCCGCCTTTCTGCCCATAGGCACGCAGGGCGGCTTACAACAATAGAAATAAAATACAATAAAAAAATTACAATTTTACATTAAAAAAAATAATTTAAAAACTACATTAAAACAATTAAAATTTAAAAAACAACAACATTAAGCCCCATGGATCATAAAATATAAGCAAGAATATCAAAAACCAGAATTTGATAATTCAAATGTTTTATTCCAAACACTGGTGGTGCTATTTCAATGGTCCAGTGGTTGGAGAAAATCATTAGACCTGACGCACACATTGAACCCACGATGCCTGCGTCTTTGGTATTTTCTGTCTCCGCAGAGGCATGCTACTTCCAAAGGGAAAGAGCTGACGAAGCATCTTTGTCCTCACACTCGTCTCACATTAAACACACGGAGAGGAATTGCCAAATTGTTTTTACCACCTGCAGACTGTATATGTAGCGTTAACTTCACTACAGATCACATGGAGCTGGAATATAATGCATAATATTGATCTTGAATGTTTTCCAGGCTGTTTCTTAGCTCCTAGCCTTGATCTTATAAGTTAAGATGGATGTTAGGTATTATTAGCTAGCAAAAAGAGTAGAAAATCAATTTTTATCTCCTGGTGCTTCATTCCCCTCATCATTCCCAAGCCCAGGCAGTGTCGGCTATAACAACAGTTTGCATAGAATCATTTATAAGCTACTGTTATGACAAAGCTCGATAGAGGAATGCATTACTAAATGTTCCTTGATGCTCAGAAACTCAACTTTTTGATTAAAAGTATGAACAGAGGAAGGTCACCAATCCCCTCTCTTATAGGCAGGTAAAGTGTTCATAAACTCATCAGAGTCCGGATGGGTGGTATCAGCATTGAGGAAAAAGGAATGATCTAGGAGGTACAGGGCATACATTTTCTCTAAGCCTAGTCAAGATAAGAAATTATGAGGAATTGTACTGTCCATTAACATTTTGAAAGTGACCTGCTTAGAGCCGCAGTGGTAATTCTATTCAAAGGTCACTTTAATGTTATCCAGATGCAACAGGGGAGCTTCAAATAATGCACGAGATGGCAGAATTCAGGTTTGCAGAATCTACTTTGGTTTTTCACTGGAAACTCAAGGTCCACCAACAATCCGTACTCGCTGGGTACATACCTGTTGGGTGCAAAACAGTGTCACGGCAGTGGTAGTGGAAGCAAACTAAAAATGGCGGCTCAGTGGTCAGACACAATTACTTTACTGTACTTGAGGCCAGGGCTGGCTCTAGCAGCAGCAGTAGTGGAATACCCAATGCAGGGCATTGCCGTGGGACCCCTCCATCCTCCCTGAGGGGCTCCCTATCACCAAGAAATGTGCTTGTGGTGTCACACACAGAGCATGGCACCTGGAAATAGTTGGTGGTGACATGGTGAGGTCACGGCCAACTGTTTCCAGGACGCTGTTTTGGGGCCATTTGGAGGCACAGGCAGGAGGGAGGGCCCAAGGTAAAGCTGCTCTCCTCACCTCACTGACTTATAGTTTGGAGAGATCCCAGCTGCAGAAGCAGGCGATATGCTCGCTGTGCTGTTGCGTCCCCCCAAAAACAGTATGGGGCCCAATGTGAAGACATTGGTCACATTGGCTTAAGGCCGGCCCTGCTTGAGGCAACTGGAGAGGATGCCAATGATCTGGCTGAAACCAGCTGTAACTTTGCATGCACACACATGTACATGCACACAACAAAAACCACAATGACAATCACCACCACCACCACCACCACCACCACCACCACCACAATAATGTCTTCATTTCCACCAGGCTAAAAGTCATGATTTGTGAATACTGGTAGTCTGATAGACACCAGCCATTCAAGGAAGCAAACAAGTTACACATACATCTAAAGAACTGGTAATGTCTTCACTAAACATGACAACACAGCAGTTGAGCACACACTGGGAGCACAAGTATGTGCAGGGGTGGGGCCTGGGCCTGGGGGATGTCCCGACATTGCCACAGTGATGTGCCAGGTACCACAGGCACTCAGCTGTTTTCTACTGAAAACCAGAAGTGTGCTCAGATTATGAATCTGGCTAATTTCAAGAGGGGCTGCGGGCCTCCTGGATCCTCCCCAAGGCCAGTGCAACCTTCCAGCTAAGGGGAAAAGCCCCTGGGTGCCCATGGTACCTCAATTGCCTGGACGCGGCAATGAATGCCGGCGAGTGCACCTGTTGCTGGTGTTGCATGCTTTCCAGGTGAGGCAGGAGGGCGTTTCTGGGTAGGGATAAAGCAAAGTCCGACCACTTTGCCACTAGATCCTAACTTCTGTGTCAGGCCATGAAGCCCGACACAGAGGCCCTGTCACATCCATGAGGGCCTCCGTGGCGGGATGGGACATCGTAGGGTGATGGAGAGCGAGCTTTAGCTGGCGCTCGGTGTGATCGCTGCGCTTAGATAAACGGGTCACGGAGGCAGTAGCTCTCGATAAGGCTTTTAATTTAGTTAATGCTTTAACATTCATTGGTACGGGACCCCCTCGAGGTGCTTCGTTACTTCACGGGCGCTGCGGGGATTCCGGCGGCAACGAGCTTGCCTACATCGTTTACATGGACCTTCTGCGAGTGCCGTCCCGTGCTGGCTCAGGGCCCCTATTACCTGGCCGGTGAGGGCCTTCAGGGTCGTCGGGCCGGATATCCTCAGCTGCCCCAGAGACCCCAGTGGCAACCCTCTTGCTCAACGGATCAGATTGGAGGACCAGGTAAGGTGGTGGAGGACGGTGCAGCCCCCGGCCAATAGGGGAGAGCCCCGGCTGGCGGGCCCACAGTGCGTTTACTAGCGGGTCCCGCTCCGTGAAGGGGTTGCCTGTGGTCTGGCGGTCAGGGGCACCCCTCAAGGAGGTTGACAGGGGAGGAGGGTGGCCAGTCCCCGTGGCCTCCTGGGCAGCCGGACCTCCGCCCAGCTCCTGGGAGCGACCGCTCCATTCCCCTGTCGAGCTCCTTATGAGCTCCCGTGGACAAGAAGGGGGCTCCGCCCCTTCTTCCATGATTTCCCTGGGGCGATCTCGCGAGGTGGGCATGGGGGCCTAGGCTTGGGCCTGTTCTAGGCCCGGCTCGTGCATGCGCAGTCCGGCGAGGCCCTCCAGGCCTCTGTAGCTGCATGTTCGGCTGGGCGGGCTGCCGGCGAGGCCTCCATGGAGCCCCTCGTCTGGTCCCTTCTTTTCTGGGGCGTGGGGTGCTGGGCAGCCTCGGCCCTTATGGCCTGATGGTTGCTCGGCCTGCGTGGCCCCAGGGAGGGAGAAGGCCGGGTCAGGGGGGGCTCAGTGGGCTGCCGGTGGCCCCGTCGCTCGGCCCTCTCCCCCGGCGGGGGCGGGGCGATCGGCGGCCATGTGCAGCGGTCCCCTGCCCCGGCGGCCTCCGCGGGGCCTCTCAGGGCCCGATTGTCCAGGTCTTCGCCCCCCCTGGGGCATCAGGTAAGTGTTGGCGGTGGGCATGGGGGCCTAGGGTGACCGTCGGGGGTGACAGGCCCTCACATCTGTGCCAGCAAAATAGCTGGCAAAGAGACAAGAAGACCCATCACCTGTCCTGCACCTTTTTCCTGCCTCGGCCAGCTGTCTGGCACTGGTAGGATGTATCAGTAAGCATGTGGCTGCCACATCCATACAAGCACATGGGCAGCTCAGGATGCGCAGATGAGTTGCCCCTTGCTGAGGGGCAACTCGTGTTTCTGACTTTGCCCATTGGCTTTCCATACCTGCTCATTTTCCAGGCATGGTCTTATCGCTAATATTGTGCTGGTACATTGCCTTGTTTTTAAGCAGAATAATACTTCCATCAGAGTTGTTTTCTGTTCTCTTCTGTTCCTTCTTCTTTTTTTTTTCTTTTGTATGAAATGCTTTTTGCCAGAATGAGCTAGCAAATTGAAAGAATTAGCAAAACTATCACATCTGCTACAAAAATATGTTCAACAGAAACACATGTTTTTTTAGACCTAATCTATAGGTTAATTTTAACATGGGCAATATTCTAATGTTAGAACTATGAGTCCTTATTAAGATGCGTGGAAATCTGTTCTTAGATATATATGCTATTTTTTTCCTCCGTACAAAACATAGCAATTAGATTGACAAAAGAAATGTTCAAAGCAATAGTGCTACCTTGTGAAAGATATATGAACATGTAGGAAAACAAATGTATCTGTGATGCACAGGAACATGATCATACAGAAGAGTCCTTCAGCTCTGCAGGCTAGATTTTACTGTGAATTCTTGTTATTCTCTGAATAATCAACTTGTATAGGACGAGAGAGGTTATCATAATACACTGTAAATAAACATAATAAGCCCCACTTATTTGAATTCTGTTTACCAATATGACAAAGTATCTGTGAAAATTATTCAACTGGATGCTGCATATACAGGACCCAGAATTGAAGCAATTTAAGACGGAGAAAAAAGCTAATGCAATCACAAACCAGGAAAAAAATAGTAATTTAGTTCTGATGCTGAAGTGCAACATTTTAGAGTGTTTATTGTAAAACTAGTACTACCTTGACGTTCAGTAGAGGAAAATCTCTCTTCCTGTCTAAAAGCCAAATAACAACGAAAAATGAAATGATCATCTTTGGTGATATGTAAGTTCCCACACTACTGCTTGGGACTGGTTTCCAGGGCATTCTGAGCCTACATTGATGTGCTACCTTCATAGCTAACATACATTTTACATTGGGCAGGAGGGTCTGGCCAAGTAGAAGAGCTGCCGCCTCTGAAGCCTGAAGGTCACCTGGAACGGCAGGAAGTAACCCTGAACTGCTGATAAACGCTGCTGACAGAGATGAGTCTCTCCCGCTGGTGAGAGGAGCGTAGATGACGACTCTTCCAGTGAGAGTGGAGGAGTGCCTGTCAAGCTATGCATGGGAGTGTAAGCGACCAGAGAGATGCCAGACTGTGAAGGAGACCACCTGGACTGTGGTGTTCTTGAAAGATAGAACTTCTGATTGTAACCATCCCAATATGGGGTTGAGAAAAGCCTGCCCATGTAAACCACCTTGATTAAAGTTAGAGGAGGAATCCAATAACCAAAAAGGCGGTATATAAATATTACTACTACTACTACTACTACTACTACTACTACTACTACTACTACTA
>JAJKFI010000038.1:12095497-12110634 GCA_029204185.1 Lerista edwardsae | reverse complement strand
TACTACTACTACTACTACTACTACTACTACTACTACTACTACTACTACTACTACTATTATTATTATTATTATTATTATTATTATTATTATTATTAAAGACCTATTTAGACATGGAGAAATTTATTATTAATGACCCAATCCTCATCTCCTGCAGTGCTGGTTTTGCGCATGCTGACAAGGAGATGGCCACAGCAAAATAAAAGTGCTGCAAAGCACTTCATGGTGGCCTAGTGGTAGTTGATGCCAGTGCGGAGGCCTGCATGGGTTGACCTTGGTGAGAGAGTGAACAGCTGCTGAATGGGGTAAGTGCAGTGCCCAGAGACAGGTAGAACGGAGTGGGAGGAAGATGAGGAGGGGATGCAACTGGGTGGGGGAGGGTGGGAAGGAGGGCAGCTCAGGCTGGGAAAGGGACAGGGACGGCAGCAGGGGCCGCACCAGGCCTGAAAGTCCTACATGGGGTTACTAGGCTCTGCATCAGGGATTGAGCTGGCATGGGTCCAAGTAGACCCATAGTGGCTGCTGGGGTTTGACATGGGGTAACGGGACAAATGTTCCCTTACCTCCAGCTGCCTACCAGTCCAGACAGGATACAGCAGCATTTTGGCACTGCTGTATCCCAGCATGGGCAGTCCAGTGAGGATTGGGCTGCCTGATTTATTATTAAGAGTATATATATATATATATATATATACCAACTTTTCAACCAAAAGGTTCTCCAAGTGGGTTACAGAAAAATGGCTCCCTGCCCCAAAAGACTCACTCTTTTTAAAAGATGCAGAAAACAGCCACTAGAATAGACACTTTGCTGGGGTGAATACATTTTGGAAATTGACAGCAGCACCTGAGCCGAAGCCACCTAGGCTGGGGTGGCCCAATAATGAGGCCAAGAGCAATAGGCACCTGAAGCAGTAGGCTGGGGGAAGTTGCCAATGTACCTTATGCTTGCCTATGACTTCCTTTGGCCATCTTATGCCTGTCAGCTGCCCTATCCCTTTCCTGCATTCTTCCTCCCGCCTCCCCCGTGCTGTAGCCAGCATGGACTGGTCAGTCAACCTTCTTGGGCAGCAACTTTCTCTATGTGCCCATATTTTTCCTTACCTCTCTAAGGCCTCCTGATGGTCCTCCTACCTGATGGTCCCCCTGTACATTGGATGTAGCATGTGCCCCATTGGCATGGCTGCATTGCCACCATTGGGTTGTGTTTTATATTGGGCTGTGTATATCATATTCCCCCACTCAAGTCCCTTTCCTTCTAAAGGAAAAAACGGCAAACGTTCACTTCAGTCCCCTGATCATTTGGTTGCCCTCTTCAGCACTGTCTCCAGCTCTGTAATAGCCTTTTTGATGTGTAAAGATCAGAACTGTACATAGTACCGTATTCCAAAAATGCCTGCACAGTATGTTGTCAGACAGACCCACTTTGCCTCCTCGTTTTCCTTCTGGCATGGACTGACATGGACGTTTTCTCAAATTAGGATCAAACCTTGGGCCTGAAAGCAATCGTGGGAAGGAGAGGAGTTTTCGCAACACTCATGTAAATAGTTTGTTTGCTCGCTGCCTGCAAACTCATTAACAGGCATGATTCCGTTGATTGCTTTGCCTCTACACCGGTGAATTTTGCCTCAACTCTGGGCAATTGCCCAGACCTGCCTTAACTCAGTCCAGATGCCTTTGTTGAAGAGCTGCTGCTCCTTCATTCTCTGAGCAAGAGCCCTAGTTTTGCCCAGCAGCTCTCTTGGTAGCCCCTTCTCTGCCTCAATCAAGCCCTTCTATTTGAACTGGGAGAAAAAGAATGGAGCACCTGCCCTTCAGATCAGGATATCCTTTAGGATGCAATCCTAAGCAGCGCCGGACTGGCGAGGCTGACGGGCCAGTGCCATATCCTAGAGCTGCTTAGGAGAGGCCAGAGCCTCCTCACGGCAAGGGAGCGTGCACTCCCTTACCATAGGGGAGGCTCTAGCCTCCCCTATGGGCTCCTCGGATCTACACCTGCTAAACAGCAGGCGCAGATCCGAGGAGACCACGCAGCCTGAATTGGGGCCACACAGCCTCCACGATGGACTTAGGAAGCGGCTGTATGGCTGCCCCCAAGCCCGCCCGTGTCCTGCCCTCCCCCTGCCCACAATCTCCCTCTCACCGCCAATCCTGCTTCCGCCTCTGGGCGGAGCCTACCTCATGCTGTCTGGCTTTAGCTGACGCAAGAGAGGCTCAGCATGGGTGCACCAGGGCCGGCACTGCCTGCAGCGCCAGTCCCATTGCTCAAGCGCCAACGCAGGCATGCCGATCGGCATCCCCACGTAGCGCTCCGCCCCTTGCGTCGACACTGTGACATAGCGTTGATGCAACAGGCACAATAGGATTGCACTGTTATTCTCCATTGGATCTGAGGGTGTAATTGTGGTTCTTAGCCCCATCTAAATAGCAGTAGCCAATATCTGGCCACTGTTGCAACACACACTTTATATACTGTCCACATGCCACAATTTCAAATTCAAAGTCTCCGTCATTTGCTGGATTTTCACCCTATACAGCTGAATCCAACAACTTCTACAGTGACGGATTCAATCATCTTAGCAATGACAAAGGCTGTTGTGACCAATGAGGTTGGTAGAGGGGTGTGAACTGCACAGGGTGACACCACTGGGAGTGCTGACACCAAAGGAGGCAGAGGCGATTCTACCCTATGGCGCGGGGGGGGGCACGAGCCCTGGAGCGCTGGGCAGTGGCAGAGTGCCATTGCGCACGGTCCGGGTGGGACCGTGCAGCTTTCGGCCCACCCGCCCACGCCTGGCCCCATACGCTCCGAAATGGAGTGTTTCCAGGGTAAGGGAGGTGGGTCTAGCGACGCGCGGGGGCAAGTTGATGTCCGGGGGGGGGCACAGTTCCAGCGCCGCTGGGGCGCGGTTTCAGCGCTGCCGGGGGCGTGCACGGGCCTCCATATGCGCCTGAAAGGAGGGGAGCAAGAACTTTCCCTGCTAGACCAACCAGACGCTGGGTCTACCTAGGGAAAGACTCTGACCAGGAATCCTACCTAACAGGTAGACCCGGGCTCCAGAGACATTTCCTGGCATTCATTCTCCCCAGCCCACTTCATCTCTGCCCTCATTCCACCCGCCCCATCACTGCTCTCCCCCCAACTTGCACTGGGTGACACCAACCCTCCTGACCCCACCGGTTGCATGAAACAAACACATTTGTCACACTTCCTTTGGCATAAGCCTCAAGTGGGGAAACGCTTTAGCTTAGTGTTTCTCAAAGAACAGTCTGATTTCAAAACAGAAGAGACTTCCAAAATCAGCTCATGATATGGCATGTGTCATTCAAAGGAAAAAACGTCTCAGTCACAAATCTTCTGCATAATATCGCAGAATTTGGTCCTTAGGAGCTCCAAAAATAGGTCAAATCTTTGGGCTATTACGCCTGAGCTTAAGCAGTTCTTTGGATACTGGCTATTGTTGCTAGTCTAACTTATTAACAGCGCTTTGATCAGCAGTGTCTTAACACACTCGCCTCTCCCATACAGACTATTTTAAACTATTGTTGCCATTTAGGTACACAGCCTCTTAGCTAACTTGCAAATTACAAAATAGCGCCAAATGTGTCTCAGTACGACAACAGCAATTAAATGAAGGATCTCGGAATCAAAGGAAATTAGTGGCAAATCCTGCAAAATTAACCTTAGAGCTCTTTGTCATTTGAATGCAATGATATTGCTGGAGGAATAGGTTACAGCCAGTATGATTAATATAATAAAATCAGTATGATTAATATAATAGCCTTGTCGACAGAGAACAAGAAAAAAAATACAATATTAGAAAGGCCACCAGTGAATGATTTGGAAATCACCCATCTTTGTCAGATTGGATAACATACAAAACAAGCATACAATTTCTATGTTTGGGAAGGTATTTTCTTTTTTTCACATAAATACTGATAATCGGGTTCCGTTAGTGATTTTTCTGTTGGGATGGAAAGCAAAGCTATTTTTCTTATGTTCTCATGTCATATCCAAAGCCCAAGGCATAGACTGTTATCGATCAGATCAAATAGTCATTGCTTTTGGATGGGGGGAGGGGGAAGAAATGCAATATATATTCTTTAATACTGTGGCTATATTTTCCTTTATTTGTATTCTTGTTTTAGAATCTTGGGCAGCCAGACACCAGTTGCTTGAGGGTGAGACCAGAAATTCACGCTTACAAATGAATTTTCTATAGCAGCAAAGTCACTCTTTTATTAACTATGAAGCAAACTCAAGTTCATTTGTTTTCTTAGCTGCTGATTTAACAGATCATTAGGAGGCCTCAGTCCCAATGTTTTTTCAATGGGACTGCATCCATGCAAGTGGTTGGAAATCATCATCAGCATCAGCATTCCATTATTGATCATCTTTGTGTCTCTCCTTTTCTCCCAGCCGCTGAATTGAGCATACATGGTTTTGTACAATTTTATTCTCACAATCATTGTGAAACTAGGCTGCTAATGACCAAGACCTAGCCAATGAGCTTGTTAACTGAAAATTGTCTGAACTGGGTTTTCTCTGACCCAAGTCATAAGAACATAAGAAGAGCCCTGCTGGATCAGGCCAAAGGCCCATCTCGTCCAGCTTCCCGTGTCTCATTGTGCCCCACCAGGTTCCACAGGGAGCACATGAGACAATAAGATGTTTGCATCCTGTTGCCACTCCCTGCACCTAGCATTCTGAAGTCGACTACGACTAACGTAAGGAGGTTGCACAACACTCAACGCACGCACACCAATTCTCAATGATAGTTCTTGGAATCCTCAAGTCAGATTTGTGTAGGCAGGTTTTCATATGTAGGCTACAAACCATATGGCATCCATGCTATTCTTTCTGGAGCCCATTTGTCTGACTGGCAGACTCATGGGGTCATCAGTGAAGAAGGAAGCCACAACTTGTTGAGATTTAGGCAGGGCAATCCAACCTCCCTTTTTGGCCAATGCAAACCGCTTGTCTCGGCAGAGTGCTTTATGTGCTATAAAGCACATGCACGCCAGTGCAATACGCACTGTGTTGATGCAGGCTACATCAACACAGCTGCACCAGAGCGAGCTGCAGTAAGCCGCCCCTGCGTGAGCTGAATTCGGTCAGTGGACAGCTTTTCTGGACTTTTCTGGACAGGGGGGAGAACAGACGGGGCAGAACGGGGTGGGGAGATGGTGTTCTAGATGGCAGAGCAGGATGGGGAGGGGGTGGACATTGGATGCCACATCCAAACCCCTATCCCGAGCCCCATGGCCCCTATTTGGACCATGTGGCATGCAAATCTGAGCAATCCCATAGGGGTGGCTGATGCCTACCCTGGAGTAAGGGGATGAATGTGCCCTTGCTCTGTGGAGGCTCCAGCCTGCTTTTACCTGCATTGGATATAGTGCAGGCCAGCCAGCGCAGGTTAGGATTGCACCTACAAACGTATGGCCCAATCCTGTCCTTGGTTGGCTGTGGGTCTCAGTGGCACTGACACTCATTCTGTGGGCCAGCCAGAGACCATGTCATGACACAGATTACATGAACTTATTTACTGTCTTTGCCTTGCCATGATCCCCAGGGGGTTAAAATGCAGCTGCACCAGCATGTTGGCTGATGCAAGTCTGAGAGCACAATCCTAAATGGGAGTTAGGCCAGCATAAACTAAGCCAGAAAAGTTTGGACAGCACAAGGGCCACCATAAAGCATGTTTGGACCACTCTCAGAGTCAGAGAGGATGGCTGAAGTCTGTGTGCTGGCCTCTCTGACTCCAAGAGTGGTCCAAACATACTTTACGGTGTCCCTTTTGCTGACCAAACTTTGCTGGCTTAGTTTATGCTGGCCTAATTCAGTTTAGGACTGCACCCTGAGTGTCTACTCAGGGAAGTATGGCAAGGCAGAATGGGGGCATAAGATATTGGTGGTGCTCTTCCTGAACCAGGATGGGGAGGTGACGTAATAGGGTGGGAAGTCTGCAGGAGGGGTGGATCCAGCAGTAATACCCCCCCTTTTCTGGAGCATCCCCACCCCTATCTCTCTCCTTGGACTTGAGCTAGTGACATTCCTAATACAGTTTCAAGGAGACCCATTACGGAACAGAAGACTTATGCAGGGGTAAGGGGATTTAAATCCCCCTTTTCCTCCTGAAAGCTCTTGATCCCACCCCCACACTGCATTTGGCATGGTTTTTTTGGGGGGGGGGGGCGGGGGAATGGATGGTTAGTTTTCCTTCTAGGTAATCATGTATTTCATGAGAAGCAAATTAATATGTAATAATATTGACCCCTGCTAACTGGGCAAGAGGCACTTTTTCCAGTGGTGTTCCTCTTATATTTAGCAGGGGGAGAGTCATTGTCCCTCCTCACCCCTGCACAGTATTTCTAGTGGCTGTTGCTGGTGGTCTGCCTTTTTTTTAGATTGTGAGCCCTTTGGGACAGGGAGCCATTTAACTTTATTATTATTATTTGCCTGTAAACCGCTTTGTGAACTTCGTGTTGAAAAGCAGTATATAAGGACCTGTTTGATTGATTGATAATGCTTATCATTACATTCCCACATTACCCAGATAACTTTCAAGAGCGATCCAGTGAAAGAAAAGTGTCATGAGGGAATTGGTTCATATAACGATCATAATTCAAGCCTCCCATCCAGATTTAAGATTATATCTCATCACATCTCCCAGTTTATCTTTGTTTACGGACATACAACTGTTCAAACCTCCAGGGTGTAAAAAGTATCTTATTTTCTTACTTGCATGTACACACACACACACACACACACTTCCTCACAATGTAACCCTTCATTGTTCAGGTTGATCAGGAAAACAAGGCATTTCCCAGCAATTGGACCCCTGAGGACAATTAGTGGGGCTCCTTAAACTCAGC
This sequence comes from Lerista edwardsae, assembly GCA_029204185.1. Taxonomy (NCBI): domain Eukaryota; kingdom Metazoa; phylum Chordata; class Lepidosauria; order Squamata; family Scincidae; genus Lerista; species Lerista edwardsae. Next base: position 12,103,761 of record JAJKFI010000038.1, on the reverse strand, counting down.
ACAGGTGGGTTCCCCACCACATTAAACAACAAAATGGCTCACAGAAGGTCCTCTGTAGCACAGGTCACTGCAGATGAGCTCCACTTTTGTCCAATTCAAATGCCAGATAGCAGATGTCTTTAGACAATTAGGACATTTTTAGGCTTCCTTGATTTTGACGGGCAGTTCATTGCCATCCCTTCAAAGCCTTACTGTTTTATTTTTACAAATAAAGAGCACACTGAAAAAATTAAAAGCAGCAAATGTTTTCAAATCCCAGGCATCCACTCATTAGGTAATATCAATATGTGAGTGTGATAAAGAAGCCATTTCCCTGTCTGTGTGAGCTCCAATTCTCCAAGCTGGAGTCCACTGAGAAAACACACAAACACCAGGGGCGGTTCTAGTCAAAAGGGCACCCATGGCGCCCAATGAAAGTGTGCCCCATGGGGGCACGCAACGTCATGACATCACGACATTGTGACGTCATGACGTGGCGCTGTGCGACACCCCGCCCCCGCCCTAAGAGGCGGGGGCAGGGCATTGCGCAGTGCCGCGTTCTCCATGCTCTGGTGGAGCGTGGAGAACGCGGCGCAGGGCCTGGGCGGGGCGGGATGCGGGAGCCATTTTGGGGCATGGCGCGCCATGTTTATGGTGCCCACTCCCAAGATGGTGCCCATGGCTCGTGCCCCCTTAGCACCCCCTAGATCCGCGCTTAACAAACACACATACACATGCCCAGGATGGCTCTGTTGCTTGCCTCCCAGCCACACTATCCCTGCCTGGCATGTGTGATGTTTTAGGTTCATTGCTGACATCCTGAATGGATGAAAGGTTATTCACACATTAATTACAAATACTCCTCCCTGGACTAGAGATAGCTGTACTGTAACTGTGAATGGATAGCTTTATTGAGTAACTGTTCATACGGCAGATGAATAGTACGACTCTCAAACAGGGTCCATGAAAGCGGGGTGCAGGGGGGAATTTTTGTATTTTCCTATTGCATCAGGGCCCAACGAAGACAGATATACATGGTACCTGAGCCCAGGGTCAAAAAGAGGGCCCTGGAACCAAAGGAAGGGAGCCTGAAATTTCCTGGAATCAGGACCGGCTTTAAGCCAATGTGACCAATGTCATCACATTGGGTCCCATGCTTCAGGGGCCCCCGAACTAGCAGGGTAAGCATGCAGTGGCTGCAGCTACAATCTCAATAGGCTGTAAATCAGTGGGGTGAGCAGAGCAGCTTTACCGTGGCCTCTCCCACCTGCCTCTGCCTCTGAACAGCCCAAAATGGGCCACCTGGAAGCTGTTGGCGGTGATGTTATGATATCACCACCAACTACTTCCACATGCCATGCTTTGCACATGGCACAAACAGTGCTCTTCTTGGTGAGTGGGGGCCCCACAGGAATGCCTCACATTGGGCCCCGCCGCTGCTAGAGCCGGCCTACTCGGAATCTCAGAAAAATGTGTGTGTACTGTGGAAAGACTAGCATTCCCATGTTTATATAATGCTACATAGTTTTATATATTGTGATTCATTTAAATTATGACCCAACGATTGCATGAAGTTAGGATCCAATGGAGAAGGGAATGTGTCCAAAAGAAACTTTGTGCCCCCTGATAAAATTACTCTCTGGGGCCCTGCTCTCAAATAATCAGTATCACGTTTAGGATCCTGTTTTAATGCTTGTATTAATGGTTAGGGTAGCACCACCAAACTGTGAGTTGTAACCCACTAGTAGATTGTAATCTGATACTTGGTGGGTTGCATAGCACCAAGCGGAGCCACCCATGAAAATATGGGGATGGAAAAATCAGATGAGCAATTGCCTCAAGCTCTGAGGCTATTGAAGAAAAAAAAAATCAGATGGCTGCCAATTGCCCTGAAAAGAGCCCAGCTCTTGCAGTGTGCAAGCATGTGTAAATATAGGGAGATAGATGTATTTTACAGCCCAATCCTAATCTATGCTGGTATCCAGCACAGGTTCAGAGGTGGCTGGAAGTCTCCTTGGGAGTATTTTCCCCTTACTCTGAGCAATGCCCCAGGCTGCCCTAGGGTGCTACTCAGATCTCTGCCATATATAAGATTTATATACCACTTTTCTAAAATCCAAAGCGGTTTACAAAAGTTAAAACCATTTGTATTAAAAATTAAAATCAAGCACATTAAAATGACAACCATAAAAACAGCAGAACATCCCAATTATAAAAAAACAGCGTAAAGTTAGTAAACAGGCTTAAAAGTTTTAAAAGTTCATTTAAAAGGAGTCCCTAGTACCTTCCTCTCCAAAAGCCAGATGGAACAGATAGGTCTTTAAACCCTGCCAGAAACCATATACTGAGGACGCTGCCCTCAGATCTTTCAGGTGCTTATTGCAGAGTCGAGGTGCCACAACTGAGAAGAAGGGTTCCTTGCCACCATCCCCCTGGCTTCAGATGACGTTGGAATCCTAAGAAGGGCCCTCTCTGATGACCTCAGGGGATGTGCAGGAATATATGGGGGAAGATGCTCCTTGAGGTATCCCAGTCCTGTGCATTCCGGTGTATCAGTGCCTGGGCTAGGAGAGGGCTAGAATATGGTTAGAGGCATAGGGAGGGTGCTGTCATGGGAAGCAACTGTCCTGTAAAAAAAAAAAGTCCTCTCCCCACCTCTGATATATCTTTCCGTCACCCTCTCCCAGCCCCTGCGCTGCTTGGGGCTAAACTCATGTCCACCAGCAGCCCTGGACAAACTTCAGTGCTGGTAGAGTTGCACAGTCTACTCTGCCGGCACTCCATACTCGCCGGGTGTCACAACATGCCCTATGGTACATTTGCAACACTTCCCATTGTTGCAGGGACCGCTGCACCAGAAGAGCTTGAAGATATGATTGTGCTGTTAGTATTTGTCCCCTAACAAAAAAAAAAATCCCCCCCCCAAAAAAAACCCAGAAGATTTTATGTTTATTTTTCTGGGAAGAAATGGGAAAGGAAGAAAAGTATTCATTCAGATCATTCGAGCTTACTCATTATGACAAATGACTCAAGCTTTTTTTTCTGTAAATTAATAAAGAAATCAAAATATTATTACTTCTACATGCATAAATAAAATATTGCTTTCTAGATCGCCCTTTTAAAAAAGTCTTCTCGTAAACCTAGGTGGGTAGGGATGGAGCACTGTTTTTAAAAATGGGTCTCGCGGTGCTAAACAGGGAACAATTGTTTTAACGTATGAATTCTTTAGAGTGCTATCTTAACCTGGAGTTAGGCCAGCACAGTTAGGCTCGCCAAGTTTGGAGTCAAGGAGGATAGTGCATGTCTGTGTGCTGACCTCTCTGACTCCGCGAGCGGTCCAAACATACTTTACAGTGGCCCTTGTGTAACTGGGCTGGCCTAACTCCAGGTTAGGATTGAGCTATGATCCATACTTTATGGGGACCCTAATGCATGTGCAGAATAAACACCTCATTTGTACTGAGCCCTAGTTTGTGGTGTTGCCTCCCATTCTTGCTCTTGGCTGGATTTGGTGCTGACCCCCCACCCCCACATTATTCTGCTTCTTATTAGAAGAGCCATTTCAGTTTTCATTCAGGTAGGGAATACTCTGCAAGGTTAAACAAACCGCCCTTGGATAAATTCAACATTAAATTGCAAAAAAGGAGCATAGTTCAAGAGCATTATGTATGGTTACTGTCTTATACTTCACAGTAACTATAGCAACAGGAACATCATAGGCCATTTTTTCTATTTCTTTTTCTTTCTTTTTGAGGGTTTTTACTTTTGGCATTCAGAGGTCTGTTTAATTGTTCATGACAACAGTCATTCAGTGTCTGGAACCAAAGAGCTGGCAGAAACAGAAGCCCTTGTATTATTTTCCGGAAGATAGATGCCACCATTGGGAGCAAACACTTTTATTAATGATTAGAGGAAAAACTCAGAATTTAGAGACTTGCCAATTTAGAGATGGGCCATGCTCTGAGGCAGCCCCCTTTCCTCAGCTTCTTCAGTGGCATGATTAAGCCAGGCCTGGGGGGGGAGGGGTTACATGCCCTCCTATAGCAGAGTAGTGGTTTTGAGTGGAGTGACACCATAAATTGTCCCACCTACTCACCCTTGGTCTCATACAACTCCAAATGCAACCATTTTCGAAGGCAAGGATCATGCGTGTGCTGGGAAGGGGCTGACAGTGCAGGCCATGGGGGAGTTGCCACTGGTCCCGCTCCCTGCTCCACCCCTCTCCCACCCAGGAACGCCCTCCTATCCTGCCCTAAAAGGCCACATTGCTGGCAAAGGGCAAATTCACAGTTCACCGGCAACCGGTGTTCCCTCCGGGGCGCACGTGGGTGGGGTGGTCATGACACTGCCCCAGCGCCAGCGGTAAGGGCTTACCAATGGCCTTGGAAGTGCTTTATGATGTGACAGTTGCCCAGGTGGTACGAGCGTGCGGCCTGCAGTAATGGGCTCTGTTGCTATAGTTACCATAGGCCAAGCTTCACAATTCTTCCCCCTAGAGGAGGAGATAGAGAGGCCCAATCCCGAACTTTTCAGCCCCTGTATGAGCAGTGGTGCCAAAACAGCTACTGCTGCATCCAACAGGAGCCGCAGCAGCTGTCAGAGGCACCTCAGGGGAAGGGGACATTTGTCCCCCTCCCCCAGGTAAGGGTGCTGCCCTGGCAAGGGGCCTTCTCAAGCCTGTGCTGCCTATTTTCCATTGCAGACTTGATCAACTCTGTGTTGGCCCATGCACGTCAGACTGTGAGGCCACTGCCACTTTCACCTCCCACTGGCCACTCTTCCCTTCCCACTGGCCAGTTTCACCCTCCCCTCCCTCTCCATCCCTCCCTATCCCAAAAGAGTTCACCGCCAATGGCAGTGCGACTTACTGCCAGGCAGCTCTGTGCTGTATCCTCCTGGTAGTGGAGCCTAGCTGATGGTAAGCCCATACCACCAGCACGAGAAGTGCGTTACGGCACTTTTGCGACACTGGCCCTGGCAGTATGAGCTTTACCGCCAGTGCTGAAGGTTTAGGATTGGGCCCTAAGCCACCTTGTATTCCCCTTTCAGGAATTCCCATCTTGATCCAAACTGCAGCCTTTCAATTGATGGCCCAAGATTCTTTACACCAGCTCCAAAGTATGCCAGGGTCGAGGAAGCTGGGCTGCAGTGCTGGCCAAAGCCGGAAAGGCTTAGAGGTCACCTTTGCAATAGAGCCTGAGGGCTGCTCACCCATCCCCTTGAGTGGGAGAGCCAATAAGGAACTAGGCAATAGAGCAACTCCCCATGCACAGTAGCAGCAGTGGGCCAGCAGACATGGCCAGCAGATGGAACGTATTTGCTGGCTTGAAATTATGGCTACCTTCGTCAGCAGCTCACAGTATGTGTTTCTTTAATCCTGCCGTTGTGTGGAGAACGTGATGGATCAATTAAAAAAGCCACAACTCAAAGCCGCTCCTGTCTTGCCTCATTGTCATTGCCAAGGTCACTTCTGGGACTGAACAGATGGATGACAAGCTTGTCCAGAATGCATAAGGTGTCACTGCAAATTGAACTTTGTGGGCATGGAAGTGATGTGAGTGCTGTTGAGTCCTGATCAATGTCCATCCGTGTTTGTTTGTTTTTTACACTGTTTGAGCTGAACATTGAAATACGGTCCTACCTGGAAGATATGGAATCGTACAACGCTTCAGGCTTCTTTCCTTTTGCGTTTTATGGCAATTTTATGTGCTATGTCTGTTTATGACATGGCAATAGCCCGTGTGCCTATAATTCTGTTTCTTATCCACTGCAAACAAGATCCACACTATTTGTTGACAAATTTCTGAGTAAGGGGGGACTGATTGGAAATGAGAGCCCTCCCACCAGGCCCCCTTTGCAGTTCTACGCACACTTATCGGGGAGTAAGTTCCATTAAACTTAATGACTCCATTAAACTGCACTGATAATCTATGAACAGCTTCTTGTTTATTTCAGAGTCCAGCTTGAGAACACTCAAAACTTCTGTTGTCTACTTTAAACATCTAGGTTCCCAAACCTTTTCAACTGATGGCTCCCTTAACCTACGGGGCCATTGACAGCTCCCTATTAGGGCTACAATCCTATATGTCAGTGGTTCTCAAACTTTTTAGACTGAGATCCGCTTTTTAGAATGGCACTCGTGTTGGGACTTATCCGAAATGATATCATTAACCTGGAAGTGATGTCATAGCCAGAAGTGCCATCATCAAACAGGAAGTGTCATCATTGTAACAAAATTAAATGACACTTCTGGAATGCGGGGAGGCGGGGCCAAGTTTGGAATGGGGTGCCATGACTCTCTCTCTCTTGCTAGAGACATCTGATATGAAGCTTTCTTTTTTTGGGGATCTACTCTTGAGTAGTACCCCCCAGGACCCAGGAGTGGGACTAGGGCTTAAGCGCCACTTGAACCTGAAAGGCAGCATGAATTGCTGTTTTGGAAGGCTCAAGGTTGCTGTTTTGGAAAGGACTGCTTGATCCATGCACCATTGATGACTCGGAGTAGTTCCATTCTCCTGCTTTCCCACACTGAGAACAGCCACAGAAGATTTGGAAAAGAAATTGCAACTTAAATTCAAGAACTACAATCTAAGAACTACAACTCAACAAAATTAAATCGAGGCAAGACGAATGTGATTCTACTATCTGAAACTGAAGAAATTTAAAGACACTAGACTGAATAGTTTGAAAGTGACCAGACGAGAGGGAGAAGGGGGGGTTCCTCCTCCCTCCTCCATGTCGAAAGCAGCAATTGAGATCCTTGGGACTAAATCTTAACATTAATTATCTCTTTGTAAAATAGTGCGGGACTTTATTAATTGATGAAGATTAAGGACCAAAGATTTAAGACAGGAGCCGCAATGGAGAAATAAAAGACAAATTGGGAGTGAAGACAGCGGACTTCCCACCCTTCTTTCTTCTTGTGATTAAGTAGAAAGACTTACATGATTTAAAGACAATTTGATGCTGACTTTTTTTTCTTATATGACCAGTGAAGGATTCTTGAAGGACATTAGAGAAAATTGATTAGTTTGGACAGAGCCTGGATTGATACTTATTTTTGAAATAAATTTGGACGTATTAGGGTGAATCTGCCTGTTTTGCTTACTTGGAATTGTGGATTACGACGGGGACGGAAGATAAACATGGGAGATTTATAGCTGAGGCTGTTCTATCAGAGGAATGTATGAGGGGGAGAGATTCCTGGCAGTAATCGAATTTGGTAGCTATATTTAAATTGTAAATTAAGTGGAATTGATTCAATTAAACGGGATTGAATTACAATTGGGCTGTTTGGGCTGTTTGAAAAAGAAGATGACGCATTAAAGATCAGAGTGGTCAGAAAGAACAAAGAACAAGGACTGAAATTACCTTCACTTTTACTGGCTAAACTGGTTATAGATAATAAGCCGTGTTGGAAGAGACATTTAAAGAAATATATGTATGCGAAATGCGAGATTATTGGTGTATACGAACATAGATGCTCAACTGAATTGATGTGGTTTATAAGTATTGATGACCACTGAATAATTCTTTTATCAAGTATACATTTTGATGCTAGCTACACCTTGAGGCCAAAAGATGTCAAGACAAGAAAGACAAGAAAGAATACAAGAACTTTTAAGACAATATCAGGCAGTCTAATCAGATTTTATTGATCCAATTACTCTCAGAAATTTGGGAGGTACAGCAAGAAGTTACAATTATTAAAAATATTGGAAAGAAAGTTCTACAAGATTTGGAGAGCCTATCAGAAGAAGTCAGGTATCCTGATAAATTTATAAATGAAATTAAAAAGGAAGTCAGCACAATAGATCAGAGATACGCTGTTTGAAGTTGGAATCGGACCAGTCAGGGTCTATGACTAGAATGCAGGGCCTCTTGGAGATAAAAACAGAGGTTACTGGAAGGCAAATTGCAGGCACGTTAGCTCCAGGAAGGGAAGTAATACCAATGGAGGAACAAACAAAGCTTACATGGGAGACATACCTTCTGAAGAGCTGAAGACAAACCCTATCGAACAAGAAATGGACCTACAAGAATTTTACAGAGAGTTGGAGATAAATTACAGGAAACAACAATTGGACTTATTAATGGCCAAGATTGAGATGCAGAATCTTTCTCAAGAATATTCAAGGAGGAAGAGACACTGTAATAATGTAAAGGACGCAAACATGAAATTGGCACAATAAACTGAGAATGAAGAAGAAGAAGAAGAAGAAGAAGAAGAAGAAGAAGAACAACAACAACAACAACAACAACAACAACAACAACAACAACAACAA
>JAJKFI010000038.1:12078563-12095020 GCA_029204185.1 Lerista edwardsae | reverse complement strand
ATAATAATAATAATAATAATAATAATAATAATAATAATAATAATAATAATACATGTATTTATATACCGCCTTTCTTAAGATCACTAGATTTCTCTGATGACTGTAACTCAAGGCAGTTTACATAGGCAGACTTTTATTCACAAACCCGAAGGTTTTTACAATTTACAGAAATGTTCTATCTTTCAAGAACAACACTCATACAGATCTTTCTTTCTGGATTTAGCCTTCTTTCTTAGCCACCCATCTGTCTTCTGCTGGCTGATAAGAGGCTTCCCTGCTCCCACCAGAGACGCAGCTGACTTCAGCACACTGCTCCTCCCACGAGGCAGCTGGAACTCAGCTTTTAATCAGCTGCAGTTTGCAAGGTCTGCCGCTCACAGAGACTTCCGGTAGTCTCGAGCTCACGACCTTCAGATCTTCAGCTGTTATCTTCGGGCAAACGGAGGCATTAACCCTCTCGGCTAAATCTTCTGCCCATATAGAAGTGTGAGGTTAATTAGGTAATTATAAATGGAAAATAAGAGTAGCTTTTGTATACAGGACGATAAAGCAATGTTAAAGTCATGGTATAGACTGTATGCAAACATTAATATAGGTAAGATGACTAAGCTGTAATCAGTGTGAACCTTTTGTGTGGACCTTTGTACCCTTTTCCTGTGTACTACCCTTTCCATTCCCCATACCTATATACTGTATATAAAAATTAAAATTTTCAAAAAAAAAAATGACACTCCTGGAATGTAAACTGACACTCTTGGACGGCAGCAATTGCACAGCCATGAAACATCCTTGACAGAAAGCAAGATGAGGACAAAATATGATGTAAAAGCACTGAACTAAAAACAATTTTTTTTAAAAAAAATCCTCACTTGAAAATTCAAACTGTTAACACTCACAAATGGAATATAGCAAGAGTAAAGTCTGCAGCTTCCAAGATGGCTGCTCCCAGCTTTCCACGACCCACTTGACATCAGGTCATGACCCACCAAGTGGGTCCCGGCCCACAGTTTGAATAGCACTGCTATACATTGCATAGGGCAGTGGGTTGCTTGCAAGGATACTGCACCTCCCTTGGCTGGTTTCTGCAGCTCCCAGGAAAACCACAGCTCACAGTTTGGAATGAATAAAAAAGTTAGGCCTTTTTATGAATGAATTAAAAAGTTAGTATGAGGTCTGAACAAAACTTTGCACTCATGGTGATGGATTTTAACTGTGACATTAATAGAAACTAATGCCAATTTCCAGAAACTATCTGTTCAGGAAGCATTAGAAATAAAATATTGCATGAGCTTTTACATATACATTTGTGCATAAGCTTTTATGCCCCAATCTCCCTGTCCACGAGAAATCTCCTTGTCATTTAAAAGTGGATGCTCCTTTTTTCCTTGTTTGGGGTACTAAGAAGCTATTTTCTTCCACCCCCCCCTTTACTCAGTATCTTTCAAAGTTATCAAAACATAACCCCTTCACCTTTCGGCAGGTAGTTCAACAGCAGCAGCAGCAGCTAATCATTTGCTGACATGATGTAAACAGCCCTCTGAAGAATGAGCAAGGAAATGCTTGAGGAAGGCTTTGTTTTCTGGAACTGCACTGAAGAGGGAAGTGCTGTGATGGCAAGTATGCGTCATCACCATTCCGCTTGTGAGTGTGGCGCCATGGTGCTATTTAGCTGCCGCGGTGCCCTTTCTGATTTGTCTGTTGCAAGGGTCACTCACTGTGGCAGAATCTAAAGAAATCAAGTGACTGGGAGAGCAATCCTAAAGTGGGCCTGTGCCAAATCCAATACACCTTAGGTGCGCTGAGGAGCCTACCTGGGGCACGTTTGTTCCCTTGCCCCAGGGGAGGCTCCAGTCACCCCATGGACTTCCTTGGATCTGTGCCTGCTATTTAGCAGTCGCAGAACTGAGGAAGTAGTTCAGCCCAAATCGGGGTTGTGCAGCCTCCCGACAGGTCCTTGAATGCGGCATAATAGCCACATCTCGGCCCCGCCCACTCCCGGGTGAGCACGCCTGCCCGCCCGCCTGCCCGCCCACCCTCCCACTCCCTGGCTGGTGCATGGGAGACTTCCTGTTGGTGCTCTCAGGCCAACGCTACGAGTAGCATCAGTCTGAGCACTGTAGCGCTGACACAGGGGCACCCCCGCATCAGTGCTAACAATATAGCGTTGACACAACCACGTTGCGTTGACACTACATCAGGACTAGGATTGCCTGGTTAGGATGTATTCCTAACCAACTTTTGAGCTGTGCCAAAGGGTTGTGTGTTGCATCCTGGAGTTGGCGGCCAGTCAAAGTGGCCTTCTCAAGGTAACTGAGGGCACAATCCTAACCTGGAGTTAGGCCTACACAGTTAGGCCAGCAAAGTTTGGCCGGCACAAGGGCAACCTTAAAGCATGTTTGGATCACTCTCAGAGTCAGGGAGGATGGTGCACATCTGTGTGCTGGTCTCTCTGACTCCGAGAGTGGTCCAAACATACCTTATGGTGTCCCTTGTGCCGGCCAAACTTTGCTGGCCCAACTGTGCCGGCCTAAATCCAGGTTACAATTGCACTCTGAGTTAATTACCTCGTGCATTGCCCTTACCCTGGAGCTGGAAAGTTGGTTAGGGTAGTGCCCCTAGACAAAACCAGGCAGGTCAGAATAGACAAAATAAAATTACCTTTCTATCAAAGCTTAATTCACTTCCAAAATTCACTGGCACAAGATGTGGTGATTGACACTGCATTAGATGGTCTAGAAGAGAACTAAATACTGTAACGTGGGGTGGGAGGATGGGACAGGTCAATCAGCAACAATTGAACTTTGTGCTTTATGGTGGTCATATTTTTTATGTGCTTTATGGTGCCCCTAGTGCAGGCCAAATTTTGCTGGCCTAACTGTGCCCGTCTATCTTCAGGTTAGGATTGAGCCCTTAATCACCTCTCCCTTTCCCAATATTTGAGAATCTAAGAATCAAATTCTCCTCCTCTTGGCACCATGGTTCTTGAAGTGTGGAACTGCACAGGCCACTTTGTCTTCACAGAAGAGTGTTAAGAGCATTGGGATAATTTATTATTTTGTGCATTCTTGACAATCAGCGGAAAATGAGGAGTTTAACTCATGTTGCTTTATACACATTTATTTTGGATCAATATAAAGCAATGGCTCATTCTGTGAATTAACCACAAGCGATGGTTGGAGAGATCTGCTCTGGCAATGTTTAATCATGACAGGTAGTGAGCAAAGGGCTATTGAGAATCATTGGCAAGGCTACACTTGGATGACATTAAACAAAACAGTTTATAGTATTGTTGAATTGTCTGCCTCCGAGATGTCTTTCATCTTGCATCTGATTTCATTGCGTCGTGCATGCATTTCATTATTTGATGTAAAGGATTTGTCCAAACATCATGTGTGGAATGCAGACCTCAGAAATACCCACAGTGTTTTGATCAAACATGATTGCAGACACCATAATATTGAGCTAAACAGATACGCTGAACAAGGAACTGGTTGCATTTACAGTGTAATCCTAACCCTTGTTAGCCACAAAGCTCTTAAACATCTGAAAATTGCCTACAGGCAGGCAGGCTTTTCATTAATAAGACGTTATTTATCTTCTTTTTTGCTGTCCCTCCCCTGTTTATAAGATTTTTATTTTGGAAATTGTCTTAAACATTTGTTCTCCTTCTCATTCGAAATCTCAAGTGCGAGTTAGCTGAAAAAAAGCAACCCTGGAACATTTGCTTCAGAGGAACTAGCAAGATTTTTATTACGAAGGCTTAGGTAATTCACACCACAGACGGCCGGCTCTCCGTACGGGCAGTGTAAAACGAGCACATGATTAACTTTAACGAAGTTACAGACATTGACAATAAAATGAAAATTGCAATTTGCACTGCATAAGTTCAGCTAGTTAAAGCAGCCCCTGTTAAAAGCAAGCCTGGCTCAATCCCCTTGGATATTTATTTGAAGACTTGTCAAAAGTCCTGAAAGAATACAATATACATGTACAATGAATATGAGTGTGTGTGTGTGTGTGTGTGTGTGTGTGTGTGTGTGTCGGTGGCTGAGTTTGAGAGGCCCATTGACACAATTGTTAAATTCAGCTACATCAGTGGGGAAATACCTAGATGCCAAATGACCTTTTAATGAGTATACAAAACACTTCCACATCTGGAACTGGTATATCTGAATTAAGTACAGGGTTTGGTAGTTTTGGATTCCTGACAACTTTTATCTTGATATACAAGCAGAAATTTCACCCCCTCGGAGCTGCTGGGCTAAATGGCACATGAGTTCTTTGACGGCTTCCAGAAAGAAAAAAGTGGCTGAGCAGCCAATCTGTGGTAGCACAGCATTGAGAAACAGGAATCAGATCAGATGTGCCATCAGAACAGGAAAATGCTGTCCTCAGCTGTGTGGATGACTTCAAATTCAAATTCACAGTGACTTCAAATTCAAGTCTCTTAGTTGGCTAAGAGCGCAATCCTAACTTGCACTGGAACAACAAGGCCGGAGGGCCTGCGCTGCCTCCAGCGCAAGTTGGGAGTGCTCAGAAGCCTCCCCGGGGCAAGGGCCTGCTTGTGCCTTTGCCCCAGGGTAGATTCCTGCCTCCTCTATGTGCTCCTTGGTTCTGCACCTGCTGAATCAGGGCTGCCTGGCCTAAGGGCTGCATCTCAGTTCCCCTCCCTCCCGGGGCCGGCATGCCACCCAGACCACCCGCCCCCACCCAGTTCCTCCCTCCCCCCACCCAGGACCGCTCTTGCAACTGCTGAGTTTGCCTGGCGCCCAAGTGGCACAGTGCGGCCTTCTTCCCCACTCAGCCAGGTGACACTGGTAGGAGGGGCCAGTGCGGACAGGGCAGCAGGATTGGGACAACTGTCTCCTTCTCCTGGGGAGATCCCAGTGGCTGCCTGGCTGTCCCTGGATACTGCGCCTGCAACAGTTAGGCAGTTCAGGCAGTTCAGGCTCGTAGTTGGAAAGCTGATTATTGAACCTGAAACTCAGTTATGCAAGCCAGCTGAGCTACAGCTGTGACCCTCTAATGAATACAGTTTGGGAATTAATTCATGTGAGGCAGCTGTTGCTCATTCGGATTTAGTAATGCAAACCGAAGACTAGCCTGAGTGTAGCCAGTTCTGCAAATCCAGGGTTGTTTGCATTGGTTGTATGTTGGGTTCTGTCCTTTGCACCACACTTTGTTTTAGATGGGAATTTACGCTCATACAAAGGAAAGCTGGGCTCCACTCTTGGGGGAAATCTCTGGATGAGGCCAACCCCTTCCCCCTTGTGTGTCACGACCAGGAGGTGGATTTAGACAGCTGGGGCACGGAAGCTAGGTAAACAGAGAGGCCATCATGTTGTTAACAGGCCTGCATGGGTGGTGGCTTTGAAAACAGGAGGTTGTTTCGGAATGAGCAGGGAGACACATCGGAAAAACGGCTGTGAAGTATAAGCAGCAGGGGGCACTCAAGAAGCGATGTGATGGATGGGGTGATGAGACACACAGTGGGAAGGATGGCTTTTGACCAATGACCCAGGGGAGTCAGAGCTGATCCTCTGTCCTGGCTAAAGTGGAGCTGTGAACCCGGAATGCCTCATTCACCTCTCACTTGGGCAATGAATTGTTGCTGGAGCCTTAGAAAAGCCCCAGATCTCTGAAATGCAATTTCCTCCTTCCCAAAATGGAAGTAACAGAGGTCTCTCTTACAGGACGTCTATGAGAATTAGAGCGCAATCTAAACTGGAGTTAGGCTGATACCGTTAGGCCAGCAAAGTTGGGCCGGCACAAGGGACACCATAAAGTATGTTTGGACCACTCTCTGAGTCAGGGAGACCAGCACACAGACATACGCCATCCTCCCTGACACCCATCCTAAGGCGCCCATTGCGCCAATGCTATGTCATAGTAGGTACTCAGGAACACGGAACTCAGAAACACGTAGGAACTCAGTTGCAAATGATAGAAGAAGAAGAAACAGATCTAGGTCATATTTTCAAGATTTGGGAGAATCCAATTATCATGCAGGCTGCCCAGGGGCGGACCTAGTCAAAATGGTGCCCGGGGCACCCAATAGAAGTGCGCCCCCATGGGAGCCCAGGTTTACCCACCAGAAGCAGCCCCAGGTAGACCTGTGCTCCCCTCGAGGGAGCCCAGGTCTACCCATTAGAAACGACTGCGGGTAGACCTGGGCTCCCCTCGAGGGAGCCCAGGTCTATTCATGGCTGGTCCCAATGGGTAGACCTGGGATCCGGAGCCCAGGTCTACCCGCACAATGTTGTGGGGGCCACTGGCGCCCCCCTAGACGACCCCAAGATGGTGCCCAGGGCTCTTGCCCCCCCTGCCCCCCCCCAGATCCGCCACTGAGGCTGCCCTTTCAGCAGTGACACCTCACCACAGCTCAGCAGTTGATGGTGGTTCTGGGAGAGCCTAGGGGCTAGATTAAGAGCTTCTGCAGGCTGCATGTGGCCCTTGAGCTTTATGCTTGACACCTCTGATTTGCACAGATAAAAATTTGTTCTGGCTGCTGCTGAGCTGACAGTTTTGTTAGAGGGTGCAATCCTAAACTGAGTTAGGCCGGCATAAACTAAGCCAGCAAAGTTTGGCCAGCACAAAGGCCACCGTAAAATACGTTTGGACCACTCTCGGAATCAGAGAGGCCAGCACACAGACGTGAGCCATCCTCCCTGAGAGTAGTCCAAACACGTTTTATGGTGGCCCTTGGGCTGGCCAAATGTTGCTGGCTTAGTTTATGCCGGCCTAACTCCAGTTTAGGATTGAGCTCTTAGTCACTGGTTTCTCGACACGGCAAGGCGTTTTGTTCCTAAACGTCAGTGCCAGCCCTGATTCATTGGCAACAGAGAGGCCACAGCATTCGAATAAACAAAGGAGTATATGTGACGCATGAGTAGCAGGGGGACCAACATTTGATGAGAAACTGCCGCTGTTGTTAAGTCCTGTGGGCACCCACGAAGCGAGGCAACGATTAGTGGTGCTTATAAATATTATGATGTGTCCGAATATGGCTCTTGCAAGAGTCTTCCTCTGTAAGAGGGGTAGGAGGAAATGGGTCACTGAGTGAGGCACACCATATTGGACACTTCACTAATTCAAAGGAGTTAGATATATGTTACTCTCACAAACACAGAGGTCCTTCTACTGTAGAATTTAAACCAGCCCTTCTCCCATCTGTCATGCTGCAAATGTATTTACTATTCTTTGTGGATGAATTTTCCTGGATCTAATACTCAAGAACAACTCATTAACAGTCCAATCTTGAGCTGCCCAGTTCCCAGAGGAACACAAGTACCAACATTCTGCATCCTGCATCCTGCATCCTGCAGGAGTGGGGCAGGGAAACTTTGTCCCCTTCACCCTGGGGAAAACCCTGGCCTCAGTAATGGGGTTACTCAAGTTTCTGCCAGCTATTTTGCCGGTGGAGACAGGAGAGCCTGTTTTTCTTTCTTTTTCCTTTTTTTTGGGGGGGGGGGGTCTAAGACCAGCACAGGGGGTCAGGATGTGAGGCTGTCATCATTCAAGGGCCGCTCCTCTCCCCGCCCACTTCAAGGTATGGCAAAGTATTGAAAGTGCAAGGTATTGCTACGGTGGGGAAATCCAACATGGAGGGGCCAAGTTGGAGAGACCATAAGATGGGTCAGGAAAGGGTTAAATACTTCTTAGCTCTCAGTTTTGCCAACACTAGTTGCCTCCTCCTCCTCTGAATAGCCAACAGTCGTTACGTGCACTTGCGCGTAACATGAGTTTGTCCCTAAGTCTCAAGGATCTCCATCGATGTGATATCAGTCACCTGAAGGAGCTCTCTCGTCCATCTGCTTTTCCATTGCTGGATCCTTCTGTGTGAATCGCACACAGGGCACAATCCAAAGCAGCAACGTGTTGGTGCTACATCATTAGCGCTGACGCAAGGGTGCCAAGAGGCACCCCCCTGAGAGCGCTGACAGGGAGCCTCCTGTGGGAGAACCTCCCAGGGGAGGTTCTGGGAGGAGGGAGGGCAGGGAGGAGGCGGAACTGGGTAGGCAGTGGTGTCGCCCTACCGGTTCGCTGGGCGGAGTTATCTCGGCTGCAGGGAGGGTTTCCACGGGCGGGCTTTCGCCATTATGCAACGGGAGGCAGCGAGCACGCTGCCGATCACCGTGGAAACCCTCCCTGCAGCCGAGATAACTCCGCCCAGCGAACCGGTAGGGCGACACCACTGTGGGTAGGGTGGGAGGGGAGTGGACAAGCGGGCAGGTGTGCCAGCCTGGGGAGTGGGTGGGGCCAAGGTGCGGCTGTTAGGCTGCATCTAAGGCCCTGTCAGGAGGTCGTGCAGCCCCAGATCATCAAGTTTTTCATCAAGTGATCAGTTTCTCATCATACTTTACGGTGTCCTTTGTGTTGGCCAAACTTTGCTGCCTTAGCTTATGCCGGCCTAACTCAGTTTAGGATTGCACCCTCAAACAAAACTGTCAGCTCAGCAGCAGCCAGAACAAATTTTTGTCTGCGAGTGGGCTATGGAGCAGGCACAGATCCAAGGAACCAAGGGACAAACATGCCCCTGCCCTGGGGAGGCTCCCCAGAGCACCTGGGGTGCGCTGGATTTGGCGTAGGCCCGCCAGCCTGGCCCATCCAGCACCATTTAGGATTGCACCGCCAATCTTATGCACGTTTACTCAAAAGTAAGTATGTGAGTAAATATTGCTCACTCAAATGTGAGTAATAGAGTTTACTTTCAAGAAAGTGTGTATAGAACTGCAACCTCAGTGTGCTTTACTGTATGTTCTGCCAAGGTACATCATTCCCAAGGTTTTGCTTCCATCTGTCCGTGCCAAAACTGGGGTAAGAAGGGAACGTTTAATTCCATCCAGATGAGGAGCGGGCCCTCCGAGAGAGGGTGCGGGGGGTACATCATACCTGGGCCTGGAATCAAAAAGGGAGCCCATGTGCCAGAGGAAGGGAGCCAGAAATTTCCTGGGATCTCAGCTGGCCTTGTAGAGAGCAGTGCCGGCCCTGTGGCCTTAGCGCCGACGCAGGGCACCTGATCGGCGCCCCCCTGTTAGTGCTAAGTGCGTAGCGCCAGCTCAACCTCATTGTGCCAGCACTGCGCAGAACATAGAATTGCACTGTAAGCCTGATCATATGTTGAAGAAAAGAGTATGAATGTGAACTACACCATTCTTTCAAATCCCTAGTATCACCAGTTGCTTCTGAAGCTTTGGAGAGGCCCTGCCAGTCAGACCACTAGCCTTAATGAACCCAATGGTGTGGTCCAGCGTAAAGCAGCTTCATATACTCAAATCAACCAGGCAGGCCTGAGCCTCAGCATTTCTCTTCTTCAAAAGACACCACTGGTGGACTTTTCTCGTTCCATTCCAGTGGAGGCCAGCGACACACTGAAGGTAAAGAGCAAATCACCTGCCCAGATTTAGTTAAAAAAAAAAAAAAAGAACTGAGTGGGCAATCCTAACCTAGAGTTTGGCTGGCACAAGGACCACCATAAAGCATGTTTGGACCACTTTCAGAGTCAGGGAGGGTGGTGCACATCAGCGCGCTGGCCTCTTTGACTCCGAGAGTAATCCAAACATACTTTATGGTCTCCCTTGTGCCGGTCAAACATTACTCGCCTAACTGTGCCGGAATAACTCCAGAGTAGGATTGTGCCCTTAGTCATTTTTCTCTCCTTTCCCATCTGGTGAGGATTTTGTCCATCAAATAAAAAATGCTAAGAAGGCCGCCTGATGAAACTCTTCTTGCATTTCTTTGAAATAATCAGTAGATTAGAAAGGGAAAAAAAATATCCCCAAGGATGCTATATTTGGGCTGTGGATGCACTTTTTAGAGCCGATAGCATCCTCATGGCAAGTCACGCCAAAAATGCCTTCTGTATGAGGTTTGGTATTCAGCATTTGTGTTAACAAGAACCCTTTTTATAAGGACATTGCTCACCCCCGAAAGGTGAGTCTGAAGAGGCAATTTCAGACAACTTCTATTCAGTCTATATTCTGTTCAGTCTCTTAAATGATGGAGTGCCTACTCACATCAGGGGCGTAAAGAACTTTGTATCTGAACGAAAAATAAAGGTATTGACAATAACAGTGCTGTGTTTTGTGCAGAATGTACCTTACGGTGTCAATGTGAGCTCTTATGGTGGTTTTTTTCTTGCTTTCTAAAAATCACATACTGCTGATGGAAGTAACTTGGAAATATTATTCCATCTTTGTGGTTCAAAAGGTAATACATCTGCAATTTGCATTTTGCCTGTTGTCTGCATTTTGCCGAAGGAGCGTGAAGTGGATGGAGAATCTCATTCGTCCGGTTCTTTGTGGAACACTGGTGAAGCAGCGAGGAGGGCAATTTGGAGAGTGGGCATTTTGTTACATTGAGGAGATGATGTTTATTACCTTAAGTGTTTCTGGGCCAAGTGTAAAGGGGCCTTGTTACCGGCAAGTGCTGCATCAACGGAAAGGAGAAAATGGAATTTGTACTCATGCGCCGGAAAAGTTCTGCATGCTTTGAAAGACTGACTTGCGTTCCCCGTTGAAATGCTGCAGAGCTATAACCAGCCTCTTCGAACTTGTGGCTGGAAGCAGACAGGGCTTTCAAGAGTTGAAGGTATTGCATATAGCAGGGTCATTGTTGCCCTTGACGTGAAAATGCATTCATCTGCGCAACCTCCAGTAAACACACAGGACAGACACCTGGGTAGATAGCACCACTGAGTTACATGGGGGGGGGTCTGATCCCCCTTAATAGTGGTACACACAGGGTACTTACTCCTTCTTAATAGGGGGAACACAGGTGCTTCCTGTTCCCCCTTAATAGGGGTACATAGGGGTGCACAGTCTTCATATTAGGATGTACACAGTGTGTACATAGGGGTGCCTGATCCCTCCTATTATGGGGTACACCGTGGGTTCACAGAGTGCATCTAATTTCTCTTACTAGAGGGTACACAGGGTGTGGAGATGGGGTACCCTGCCCTCCTTTACAGAGGATACACAGGGGTAACCAGGTGGTGCCAGCAGTGAGGAAAAGGACTATAATATATATATATATATATATCTATATATATATATATATATATATATATATATATATATATTTTCTACTCAGCTCCCACTAAAGGGCAACCAGATAATCTCAGACTGTGCTACAGTGGATGAGTGGGGTTGAAGGATGCTGTGCAACTGAGATGTAATGCATGCTCTTTGCCGGCATTCCAATTCTCTGCCCCACTACCCAGCCTACCAGCCAATCAGCTGGTGATGCAACGCCTCTGCCCCATGCTAACACAGAGGCAGGGTACGTGTGGCGATGCATGGACCATGTCACAGTAATTCTTTTGCTTCTCTGTTTCCTTTGGTCAAACAGGTTTTGAAGCACTTCAAACAAACCCTGCTTGCCAGATAGCAGTAGCATGGAAGGTGTCCACAATAGAAGCAATGATTTAAGAACATAAGAAGAGCCTCACTGGATCAAGCCAAAGGCCCATCTAGTCCAGCCTCCTGTATCTCACAGTGGCCCACCAAATGTCTCAGGGAGCAAGCACACAGGACAACAAGCTACCTGCATACTGTTGTTACTCCCTTGCATCTGGCATTCTAAGATGACACCACCTTTAGCTTTATGGGGGGGGAAAAATGTGCGGAAGGTTTCTTCCACATGATTTGGAGCCCTAGATGATCAGGCTTCCAAATCATACAGAGTAATGCTGTATGCATGACATTCACCTTGAATATTGAATGTGCCATTACCTGGGATGTGACCAGGGGCTGAGTCGGCACTGGGGTGGCAGGACTAATGGACACAATCCCACTCCCCCTTTACGCATACACTGAACAGTGTGTTGTCTGAGAATCTCTCTATGCTATCTACACCACTCCATTAGAGTAGACACTCTTAAGGTGAAAAAGGGGACTTGGGAAAGGAATCATTCAAGTCAAAGTATCAAAGCTTTACCTCATTTGATAGATGCACTCAGGGGCATAGCTAAAGAAGTGCAGGGGGTGCAATTGCACTGGGCAACAAGCTTTAGGGGGGGCAACAAGCTTGACATGGCAAGTGAGCTTGACGCTAGTGGCCAAAATTGTGAAAACCTTAGTATGAATAATACCATTGTTATACTCCATTCAGTGTGGAATTTAATGCAATAAAACAAACCAGAGTGCAATATCTTTATCAAATGTTAAGGCCAACTCCCCCCCCCCCAATAAAACTGTCATGTAAAAATAGTAGTTTGTTAAAATCACGGTGTTTAGGAATATCTCCCTATCTACCAAACCATTTGATGTGGAATTTGATGCAGAATGCAAGATGTGTAATATCTTCATTCTGTCAAAAATTATGGCCAAAAACCCAAGAAAATGAAAATGCAACTGTGATGTCACTTCCTGTTGTGATGTCACTTCCGGGGCATCATTTTGCCCTCTGCACTGGGCTACACTTTCATTAGCTATGCCAGCGGATGCACTTCAAGCTATGCAGGGTTCCTCTTAAAAAAGCTGGAAATGGTTGCTTCACACACTGCCACCAGAATGTGAAACTATGCTAGGATCAATGAAAGAGGACTATATTCTGTGCACAGGTGCATCTTGCCTTCTTTATTGCAAGGAGTTAATCTGTATGTGAGATCCATTCCGAGCTCATTGGTTAGGCATTCCCAAGGCGAGTAAAATGTGTTCCAAAAAGCTGCAAATCACATGTGTTCTGAGCCCTGAGACTTTGGAATGAATTCATTTACAAGCATATAAAATGTCCGGTAACTTGAATTACGATTATACAAGGGGAAGATCTTGGGTCCTTTTCCACATGTCATGCAGCCTTCTTGCCACTGCACTTAAGAACATAAGAAGAGCCCTGCAGGATCAGGCCAAAGGCCCATCTAGACCAGCGTTCTGTATCTCACAGTGGCCCACCAGGTGCCTCAGTGAACACAAAAGACAACAAGATACTTGCATCTTATTGCCATTCCCCTGTATCTGGCATCCTGAGATAAATTTCTGAGGTAAAATTCTGAGGTAAATATGTGATAAATAAAACAGAATTTGCTATCCTGTCTGTGGGGAGAGAGCTATAATAACTTATACACAGTAGTGGGATCTGCAAATGAAGAAGTGGAATGCTGGGCAGGACAGGCGGGACAACTGTTTGATTGGCAGCCCGTCCGCTCCGTTCCGACGCCCCACCCACCCGCTGCGCGGGCTGCCCTGGCCTTGGAGGGGGCGCCTGCTCACCCGGGGGAGAAGGGTGGCCCCCACCCTTCCCCCAGGCAAGCAGGTGCCCCCTCTGAGGCCAGGGCAGCCCACGTGGTGGGCGGGGTGGCATTGGAACGGAGCGGACGGGCAGCCAATCGCGTGTAAGTCCCGCGTAAGTCCCGCCCAGTGTTCCACTTCTTCATTTGCAGATCCCACTACTGCTTATACACCAATCTGGGCCTTAAGAACATAAGAAGAGCCACTGGTGGTTCAGGCCAAAGGCCCATCTAGAACAATGTCTAGACCATCTCACAGTGGCCCACCAGATGCCTCAGGGAGCACACGAGAGAACAAGATGCCTGCATCCTGTTGCCACTCCCTTGAATCTGGCATTCTGAAGTAGCCTACTTCTCATGTAAGGAGTTTGCACTACCCATCATGGCCTATAGCCCACAATGGACCTTTCCTCCAGAAATTTGTCCAATCCCCTTTTAAAGGCACCCAGGCTTGGGCTACCCTTGGGCTCTTTTTGCTTTCCTCTGCAACTCAGATTTAACTATATTGAATTGGAGCAACAGTACCAGTGCAACAGAACCAGTGTTTCAGGTCTGAACATTTCAGAAGGTTCCATAGCTCACCTAACATTGGCAATAATGCCCAAAAACATTCACATTCTGTCAAGCAGAAAGACAAAATGTGCTATGCTCATGCACTGTGTGGCAATAACCTGTTGCCCTTGCAAACTCTCCTGAGCATTCATGAGTGGGGATGGGTCGATGTGAGATCAATAGAGGTTGGGACACATTAACATCAGCATCAGCTCAGCATCAGTCAAAATGTGATGACTCACCACATAGCTCATTAGCACTTAGCATCATCTTGCTTGGCTCCTGTTTGCAGTTTTTTTTTTTTGCCTGAGGTATTCAGAAGGGAGATCTGTAGTAAATTACAACAAGGTTTTTGAAGGCTGATTCAAAAGCAATAGAGTCAGGACAAGATGTATATTTTGAGGGGTTTGTAGTGCCATGCTATGAATGCCCACTGAGAAGAGGCAGCCCAATCTTACCCCCGCATGGCAATAAGAAAAGCCTTTCTGGATCAGGCCAAAGGCCCACCTAGTCCAGCTTCCTGTATCTCACAGTGGCCCACCAGATGCCTCAGCGAGCATACAAGGCAGCCAGATACATGTATCTCACTGCCACTCCCCTGTATTTAGCATTCTAAGGTCACCTATTACCCTTGCACCACCCCCATGAAAGACACCAGACTGAGGTTGGGATTTAACTTTGTTAAACACCAGTGTAAATCTTGAACTGGGGAGGCTGCAGCCTCACCTATACTGCACTGGATTTGGCACAGGCCCATCGGCCTCGACATCCCAGAGTGGTATAGGAGTGCCAGCTTCCCCTGTGTGCTCCTCAGATCCATAAGAACATAAGAAGAGCCCCACTGGATCAGGCCAAAGGCCCATGTAGCCCAGCTTCTGCATCTCCCTGAGATGCCTCAGAGAACACACAAGACAACTAGATATGTGCATCTCATTGCCACTCCCCTGCATCTGGCACTCTGAGATAGCCTAACTTTAAAGTAAGGAGGTTGCACTAACCATCATGGCCAGTAGCCTGCGATGGACTTTTCCTCCAGAAATCTGTTCAGTCCCCTTTTAAAAGCATCTAGGCCAGATACCATACTCCCCCACACCAGCTGTAAAAGAGGCATGGCGTGGGTGCAAAGGGACCGGCACTGCCTGCAGTGATGATGATGTCACGCCGACGCTATGACGTTTCAATGGCGTGATGCGTGCCTTAGGATGGCGCTGCCTGTTAGTCCTAGTTTGAATGCCCAATTGGTTTCTGAACACTATAGTAAACGTTTGTGCTCATCTCTATTTTCCTTTCACCATTGAGTGACATGGTCGTGGCACAGGCCATTGCACAAGGACCTGCACAAGCACATGATGGTTTTTCTCCCATGTGCACATGTCACATGTCTTTCAAAAAGCACTGTGGGTAACTATGGATCTTAAACCATGACGTTTAAATGGTGCCACCACATTCAGCAATAATCTGCCACTGGAGATCAGGTGCCGGGGAGAAGAATTCTAAAGAGATGATGTAGGTTGTTCACACTGGCAGGGCCGCCTGCTGCTGCGACCAGGATCTCCATGGGCTATAGGTCAGTAGGGCGAGCAGATCAGCTTTATCTTGGGCCTTCCCACCTGCCCCTACCTTCAAGTTGCCCACAATGGGCCTCCTGGAAGCAGTTGGCTGTGACGTCATCATGTCACCACCCAAAAAGTGCTTTCCTTGGTGAGTGGGGGGCCCTGCAGGGAGAGTGGGGGGCCCTGCAGGGAGGGTGGGGGCCCCCATGGGAATGCTCCCCATTGGGCCCCGCCACTCCTAGAGCCAGTCCTGCACACAGGTAGCAAAACGTGGCCTCTATTTCATATCCCCCAATCTGGATATAAATACAATGAGCAATCCATCTCTTTCTCTAAGAGTCTACATTCAGTAAGGTTTCAAGTAGATCCCCATGGAAATTATGACATTGCCCCCCTATGGTTCATGTTAAAACAAATGATGGAGATTGGGGCTCTGTTCACTTTCCCATGCAGGTGGCTATATTAGTGCAGTTGTTGATCATTAGATAACAATTCTCCCAGACCTTTAGTTATTACAACAATTCATTAAACTGGGAAAGTGAAAAACATGAGGGCTATGATGGCTCTGGGAATTGGTAATGGCATATGGAGTCTTTCAACTTCTACATTAGTGGTGTAAATCCAGAGCAGGTTAACAGTCAGCAACTGTTAGTTGTTTCTCATCAAATGACTCTCCTGTGACTCATGTTGATAGGACTTGGGAGTTTCAGCCCCAAAGCCCAGGTGTCTGCATCAGAAAATCTACTGCAATGTAGAACACCTGTCTGGGCAGTCAAACACATTGACTGAACAGTGAAATCACATGCTGACTAAACACTCCACCATATACTCAATGGCCCCCTCACTGGTCCCACTGGGAAAAAAAATGTAGTAAAATCTGTATAACGTTTTGTGTGCATGTATGTGGGTCTGGGTCTGAATGCAGGAATTCCTGAATGCAGGAACTGTGATCTACCAAATCTGTTCAGTCTCCGTAATTCAAAAGGCACTCTTTCATAAACCATGGTAAGGTCCCAATAGCCTGCCAGGAAATCAATCAATCAATCAATCAATCAATCAATCAATCAATCAATCAATCAAACAAACAAACAAACAAACAAACAAACAAACAAACAAACAAACAA
>JAJKFI010000038.1:12040371-12076925 GCA_029204185.1 Lerista edwardsae | reverse complement strand
AGAGAGAGAGAGAGAGAGAGAGAGAGAGAGAGAGAGAGAGAGAGAGATATCCCTGCATGAAACCCACTGAAGACACCTCCATAACTTTTTTATGTATTGTATCCACAGTGCAAAGTAAGAAATAGTATTTATTAGCATGAAGAAAAAACATGCACAAATACAACCCTATTTTCTCAGATAAGGCTGTTTCAATGCTAAATTGAAATTGAATGAATTGTATTCCAAAAAATAAAAACAATAAAAAATTCTGAGTCCCCTGCAGGAACCTGAAGACTATTTGGAAACATTTCCTTTCATTGTATATATATTTTAGGCTTTTATCTGCATGCTGGCAAGTTCTACCTCTTGACGTCCTGCTGCCGTCCAATTGGGATTGGGCCTTCCAGGCTTTTTAGATGTAAAATAGCTTCGATGTGGCAGGTGGTCTTTCCTGCTGTTTATGATGTAGCCTTGGGACGGCAGTCAGATGGAGCAGTTCTTCTTTATCTGCATGAATCTGGGTAAATCACAATCAAACAGATGGGAAGACAGTCAACGTATCGGAACCCACTAGACAAGCAGCAGTTCATAAAATTGTGCGTTTCAAATCCTTCCCCCCCCCAAAAAAAGAAAACTAAGAGAGAAAGAGAAAGAGAGAGATGGGGTGGGTGATGCAGTTGATTTATTCACCCAACGGCTACTAGGAACAATCTTGTGGCTTCAAAGTAATGTTTACATATGAGGAAAAAAAATCCATGAGCCCTCCAATTCTCCGCCGAACTTCCTGAAACCTGCCCCCACTTTCATCTTATCTGCTCCAGTAAGGCCTGAGTGGCCTATTGGCAGGCATCTGCCAGTTTGCGCCAGCTGCTCCAGAGCGCCCACTAGTGGCTCCAGAGGGCCTGACAGCAACAAGCCTTTTGCACTGCCAAAACTGGACTTACTGCAGTGGATTGAAAGATCCATTGCCAGAGGCCCAGGATAAGATTGCGCCATTCGTTGCGTTTCTGGACATCTTTATATTTTTTGTGCTAATTCCTTTCTTCCATTCGCACATTAAGGGCGCAATCCCAGGCGCCCCGTTGCATTGATGCAACGTCAGTAGTGCCGATGTGGAGGCGCCGAGCAGCACTCCCGCATCGGCGCTAAGCCTCCCAGGCTGACACTAGCTGTAGCGCCACCCTGGAAGTGCGGGCGGAGAGCCGACCTTGTGCCACCCAAACTCAGCTGGCGCAGGGGCGGTTCTGAGAGGTCGGGGGGGCTGTTCTGGGCAGGGGGACCTGGATGGGGGGTGGGGGTGCTGGTGGGGGTGCCGGCTCAGGGAGGGGAGTAGGGTGGGATTCGGCCATTGGCCACATGCAAGGCCTCACCCCCAAGCTGCGTGGCCCCGATTTGGCCTGCGAATTTCCTGGGCACAGATTCGAGGAAGCCATTAGGGAGGCAGGAGCCTCCCATGGTGTGGGGGCACGGACACACCCTTATACCTGGGAGGCTCCTGCATGCTCCAGTACAGTGCTGGATGCAGTGCAGGCTCACCAACCTACCTGCTCCAGTGCAGCACAGGATTGTGCTCAGTGATGTCATGTAGCCAGGACGCTCCGGAACGCCGTTCCGGTTGTTCTGTGTAGGGCTGCCTCCGCCCACTGCAGTCGTCACTGCCGTGCACCCCTGCAATACGCGAATGGGGCTGGCTGCACCTGCGCCCTGCATGCCCGCAGCCGGAGGTTTCAGCCAGGCAGGCAGGCAGGCAGGCAGGCAGGCAGCAGACCGCGGGGGAAGCGAGGACACGCGGAGGAACTGCCAATCAACCGTGCGTCCTGGTAACTACTTCCTGCGTTCCGGTTGTTAGCGCAGGTAGATTCCACCACTGATTGTGCTGTACAATTGCTTGCATAGCCCCGTGGGGGTCTGTCCTTTTTCTGCCTCCCATGTCTGCTACATTTCACAGGCAAGTTATCATGCCTTACCGGGACATCTACCATAATAGAATCATGAATGCTTAATAGGGACGGCAGGAGGAATAATGGTGCAGAGAGACCAAGGTCCTGCTTCATAGCACTTGCAGAGTTAGAGGTTGCCTGCATTTTGCTTCTTTCTCTCTCGCCCCTAGTGCAAGAACAGGCAATCAGCACCACGGACTTAAGGCATCCTTCATTTGCCTTGATCCTGGGGAAGGAATCCCTTTGTCAGCTATTTGCAATGCAAAGCCCTAGCTTGCAACTAAAACCTTCCCTTTAGGCAGCCTTTCCCTCCATGAGCTGTTGCTGTTAATTAAAGGTAGTAAAGCAAAGAGGCTTCTCTTGTCTGAGCAAAGAACAAAAAGGAGGGGAAAAAGGGGGAAAAAATGAGGAGGAAGCATCTTAGCTGTTTCAGTTTGTCTTTGGAGGGCTACTTCCAATTCACATTATACCTTTCTGCCAAGAGAATTTGAAAAAAAGGAATGGAGCGCTGTTTGTAGAGAGCTTTCTCGGGCCGGAAGGATGCTGGGGAGAAGCATATACGCGTCAAAGAGAACAGAATCCATTGGCAATTTGGGATTACGTCGCAGAGATCTCCGAGCCCAACTTTGAAAAAAAAGGCCCAGCTGCAAGGAGACGGCATGGCCATGTGATGTTTAATTAAATAGCCTATGAATTATTGAAAATGTGTGGCGCAATGTGTCGGAGGGTAAACAGCACCTTCTGCGAGCAGTTAATATTTTAAGTTTGGGACACCAATCTGGACTGTCGTTCCCTGGGCTGATGATTTCCCATCGTTCTGTAGCACATTTTACAAAGAAGAAAATTGGTGGGGGGAAGCTATCAGACAGTTAAGAGGGAGATAGTCTCATCGAGCACTTCCAAGAGGGTCAGAATAATTGGATTCTCTTTGGGTTGTACACCTGCTGTTTTCTATAACAGCAGGAGCTGGAGAACTGCGGAGCAGAGCTTTGCATGCAGATTCAGATAAGATGAGGCCAATCGAGTTGGCCCAATTCCACCATTTAATCCAAACCTCCAAATCTCCTCAAGTGGAAATGCTCAGTTCCTGAGTATTAAAATGAGGGTTTTCCCTGGACAAACCCCTGTTTGTAAAAGTCTAGGATGATTTTAACATGGTAGTGCACCTTTAAGGACACCGCTAAGGAAATTGCAGGTTTTCTCTATCTGCTCCAGCAGTGCTCAGTGGCTGTGTTGGCTTACTTTGTTCAGCTGCAGGGAAAGTGGCAATTTGACAGTAGCAGTAACAGCAGCAGTAGACTACCTACTAGGCTAGCAGTAGGCTACCTCAGAATGCCAAGTGCAAGGGAGGGGCAACAGGATGCAGGCAGCCTGTTGTCTTGTGTGCTCCCTGAGGCATCCGGTAGGCCACAATGGGCACAATCCTAACCAACTTTCCAGCACTGGCATAGCTATGCCAATGGGGCATGTGCTGCATCTTGCAATTTAGGGGCAGTCACAAAGTCCTCCTCAAGGTAGGTTCACTTCTCTGCCACCATCGTGTCTGCAAAACGTTTCATGCAGAGAGGGGTTTGTTACATCTACCCACATACAGTGTTACTCTGTTACTCTTTTATCAATGATTTTTTGATACATTTTGCTGATAAATTTGTTTGCATCAAGACTGGGACTCCACATTAGCATAAGGCAATTAAGAGTGCAACCCTAGCCTGGAGTTAGGCTGGCACAGTTATGCCAGCAAAGTTTGGCTGGCACCAGGGCCACCAAAAAGCGCGTTGGGACTACTCTCAGAGTCAGGGAGGACAGTTCACATCTCTGTGTTGGCCTCTCAGACTCCAAGAATGGTCCAAACATACTTAATAGTGTCCCTTGTGCCGGCCAAACTTTGCTGGCCTAACTATGCCAGCCAAACTCCATGGTAGGATTGGATCCTTAATTCTACGCGTTATGAGACTTAAGGTGCAATCCTAACCAACTTTCCAGCACTGGCCTAGCTGTGCCAATGGGGCATGTGCTGCATCCTGCGGTGGCGTAGTAGCCACGGATACCTAGTCAAGGTGAGCAAATATTTGTTCCCTTACCTTGGAGCTGCATTGCCCTTACCCCTGTACTGGAAAGTTTGTTAGGATTGTGCCCTTAAGGAGCAATCTTAACCAACTTTCCAGCACCAGGGGAAGGGCAATGCAAACATTTTCTTACCTAGAGGAGGCCTCCGTGACTACTACTCCACTGCAGAATGTAGAACATGCCCCATTAGCAGAGTTAGGTCAGTGCTGGAAAGTTGGTTAGGATTGCACCCTTACAGGGAGTAGTAGTCATGCAAGTCCAAACAGGTCCAGATTGATTCATGGTGGCAACTAGGGTTTACTACTAGGGTTTACCATGGGACAAAGGAACAAATGTTCCCTTGCCTTGAGCCTCAACATGCTGAAACTCCCCTATAGGATACAGCCGTTGGCACCATTGCATCACTGCATGGAGAGTTCTGGTGGATTGGGCTGCCCATTAGTGAAAGGGGAGTGAGATGACCTCTTCAGATTCAGTGGTAGGTCTGAACAGAGCCTATACATGTACAATGATATGTGCATAGGCACTGTAGGTACATATCAGGACCCTGCTTTTATTAACAGAGTTTCCAATCTGCATAAGGGATCACACATGTTCAAAAGGTCTGCCTTCTATTGAATGAACAGACTCCACTCAAGGAGTCTGCACAATTTTCAAGATGTGAACAAGGCTCGTCCCTCTGACAGACACTCTTGTTACAGGTAAGGCAATGCTTGTTTCTCATATTCTCATATTCTGTACTATCTTGGATGTACATAGCTCAGAAGTTCCAAACCTTGTAGTGCTGTGACCCACTTTGTCCTCCATGGTAGGTCACGAAGCGATGTTCCTTGTAGCAATGCAATGCCTTATTAGGAGACTCTGGAGTCTGCTTCAAGGTTGCACCGGGCCTTCATAATCCCCAGAATGCCCCACAAAAGTGACCAAAAGCGACTTATATTCAATAAATAAATAAATAAATAAATAAATAAATAAATAAATAAATAATAGTCTGTGGAACTTGAGTTCACAAATTAGAAGTTGCTTCCAGTCATGTCTATGGGGCATTCTGGGGCCCCAGGCGCGAACGGAGGCATGAGTGCACCCATGGCTGGCACCGAAACTGCGCCCCCAGGACGTCGCCCCACCCCCGTTCGTCGGCCGACACACCTCCCTGCACCTGGAAATGCTCCATTTCGGAGTGTAACGGAGACCAGGGAGGGCAGGCAGGCTGAAGAGCATGGTGTTTCGCGTGCAATGGCGCCCCGCCGCTACCCAGCGCCCATGGCTTGTGCCATCCCTGGCTATAGGTAAGATACGCGTCTGTGGGGCCCACAGTGGGCAGTGGAGTGGATCAAAGGCCTGGCGTGACCTGGAAGTGGCCTCAATAAGACCTTTCGACACTACAGGGAGCATCACGTTGTTACCCAGCACACGTGAGGTTGCTACTCACTGGTGGGTTGTAAGTGACAGTTTGGAAGATGCAGATGTAGCTCACAGCTACAACATGCACTGGTTAGAAAACACCGAGTTTCACATTTGGTTATCTTTCCAAGGAACCAAGCCTTATTTTGATACATCACGATGCAGGCAGGCCTGTACTGCGATGCTTGTTAAGCAATGAGTCTTGAAAGGTGATTCAATAATGACATCGCAAAGAACAGGTCTTGTGATTTCAGTTATCTGTTACCATCTCCAAACCCTTAAACGGGCTATTAAAAAATGGTTGGAATTGCTTTTGAAAAGCGCTTTGAAATCTTTGCACGAAAGATTCTGCCTCTGGGCAGAGTTTTATTAAATGACCAAGCACTTAAATGATTACACAACAAGATGAAAACTTTACAAATTGTTAAGATCACCTTTCAAAGAGATGAATTATCACCTGCGTGCGTACTTGTAATAGTAAGCATGAACCAACAGTTCGTTTCCACCACGGGGACATGTACTCAGATCACTTAATATGGATTAATATCCATTAATCTACCCCTTTAATCCAGAGATGTACAAAAAAAAACCACCCTAAAAACAAACCCCAGATATCGGGGAAAAAACAACAGTAGAACTGTGCATAGAGCCCTGAGAAAGAATAAATTGCAAGATGCCAGGTGAGATAGCTCAGCATATTTGGGCCAAGTGGCTGCACACCACATAAGTGACACCACAGGGCTGTCATAAGAAGAGCCCTGCTGGATCAGGCCAATGGCCCATCTAGTCCAGCTTCCTGGATCTCACAGTGGCCCACCAGGTGCCTCATGGAGTGCACAAGACAACCAGATGCCTGCATCCTGTTGTATTGCCACTCCCCTGCACCTGGCATTCTGAAGTCGCCTACTACCAACATAAGGAGATTGCACAACCCATCGTGGCCTATAGTCCAAGATGGACTTTTCCTCCAGAAATCTGTCTAGTCTTTTTTTAAAGGTACCCAGGCTAGATGCCATCACCACCTCTTGTGGGAAGGAGTTCCACAGATTTATTACTTGCTGTGTAAAAATGTATTTCCTTTTCTGGTATTGTGAAAAGAGTGTCCCACTATCCACTCTATCCATCCCGCGCATAATTTTGTATGTCTCAATCATGTCCCCCCTCAGGCGCCTTTTTTCTAGACTGAAGAGCCTTAAACGCTGCAATCTTTCTTCATAAGGGAGATGCCCCAGCCCAGTAATCATTGTCGTTGCTTTCTTTCTGCACCTTTTCCAGAACCACTGGAAAAGTCATGGCTGTAGTAGCTTCTATAGGCTCATGTTGTGCACTGTTCAGTGCAGCATTGAACACATCCACCACCAGTGCTTATCTAGCCGCTCCTCTCATTTTACCATTGTATCCACCAGGATAGATGAGAAACTTTGTGGAGTGCCTTGCTGAAATATAGACACAGCGTACAATCCTAGCCAACGTTCCAGCACTGACTACATCATGCAGTTGGGGGGGCAGTCACAGAGGCCTCCTCAAGGTAAGGAACTGTTTGTTCCCATACCATGGAGCTGCATTGCCCTTACTCCAGTGCTGGAAAGTTGGTTAGGATTGCGCCCACAGCATCTCCACAACATTCCCAGTCTACCAGTAGTCACTCTATCAAAGAAGGAGATAAGATTAGCCCAGCATGATTTGTTCTTGACAAACCCCTGCTGGCTCCTAGGAATCACCCCATTATTTTCTAAGTGTTCACAGACATTCCATTGAATAATCTCTTCCAGCATCTTTCCAGGTATGGATGTCAAACTCACCAGTTTGCCGTTTCCCAGATCCTCCTTTTCCACTTTTCTGAAGATAAAGATGACATTTGCTTGTCTCTAATCCTCCAGCACCTCATCCATTCCCCAGGAGTTTTAGAGACAGCAGCTGCAAGATCACATCTGCAAGCTCCTTTAGAGCACAATCCTAACCCAGAGTTAGGTGGGCACAGTCAGGCCAGATAGGTTTGGCCGGCACAAGGGCCACTGTAAAGTGCGTTTGGACCACTCTTGGAGTCATGGAGGATGGCACATGTCTGTGTGCTGGCCTCTCTGACTCTGAAAGTGGTCCAAACATCCTTTACGGTGTCCCTTGTGCCAGCTAAACTTTGCTGGCCTAAGTGTACTGGCCTAACTCCAGGTTAGGATTGCACTCTTAGTGTTCTGAGGCATAGGACATCTGCCCCTGGTGACTTAAATTCATTTAAAACGTTCCCTTACCATCATTTTCCCTATTAGAGCTGTGATGCCCCCAGTTCTTTCTTAATGCAATTGTTAGGTGGGACTACCTTTCCCTTCTGGGAGAAGACAGATGCAAGTTAAGCATGAAACAGTCCCACCTTCTCTCCATCATCTGTTAATTTCCCAGGTCCAGTCCTGACCTAGAGTTAGGCTGGCACAGTTAGGCCAGCAAAGTTTGGTCAGCACAAGGGCTACCATAAAGCACATTTGGACCACTCTCAGAGTCAGAGCGGCCAGCACACAGACATGTGCCATCCTCCCTGACTCTGAGAGTGGTCCAAACATGCTTTACGTTTGGCCCTTGTGCCAGCCAAAGTTTGCT
Source organism: Lerista edwardsae (assembly GCA_029204185.1). Taxonomy (NCBI): domain Eukaryota; kingdom Metazoa; phylum Chordata; class Lepidosauria; order Squamata; family Scincidae; genus Lerista; species Lerista edwardsae. Next base: position 12,068,943 of record JAJKFI010000038.1, on the reverse strand, counting down.
GACCTAACTGTGCCGGCCTAACTCCAGTTTAGGATTACACCCCCAGTCTTCTGCATGCAACAGGCCTACCGCTTCTTTACCTTCCTTATTTTTTCCGGACATAACCCAAACAACCCTGTTTTCTTATTTTCGGCATCCTTCCCTGGCCAAAGTTCATTCTGTCCTTTGGCCTTCCTGACGTGGTCCCTGCAGTTACAGGCAGTAGTGTAGCCAGAGAGGGAGCATCGTGCAAGCACTGCAGGTGCCACAGCACGTCATGTAAGCAGCCCCTCCCACTTGCCATAGGAGCCATTCTGGCAACTGGAGCAGTTGAGAAGAGGACCAGATGAGAAGAACGCTACTGCTCATCAGCCTTGTGAGGTCACCATCTCTAGGATGGACTAGCCCAGCTACTAACAGCCCAATCCTATGGTGCCTGGGTGCTACCGCTGCATCTTACGGGCACTGCAGAACCCATAGGAGGCATCTCAGGAGAAGGGGACGTTTGTCCTCTTCCCCCTTGGTAAGGGTGCAGGTCAGCCTATGGGCCTCCTCCAGTCTGAGCCAGCTATTTTGCCAGTGCAGACTTGAGGGCCTCCATGTCGGCCAGATGACCCAACACATAGGTTAGGATCTGGAGGCCACCACTGGTCCCACCCAGAGGCATCATCCTACTGGAACGGGGTAGTTCCGGGGAGAGCGGGACAGCGCGCGGCAGACTCCGCGTGCTGTTTTTGCCCTCCCGCCTGCCCCTGCTCCTGGATCGCTCTATAAAAGAGCAATTCTGGGCACAGGGAGGCGCTGCCGGGTGCCGCAAGGGGGCGGGGAGCTACAGCTCACCCATCCGTCGCGGCGTTCCGGATCCTAGCGCCAGCAGCGTTCCGGTTGCTGGCACCAGTGAATGATGTCACTGGTCCCACCCCCTGCTCCACACCTCCCCCTGTCCAGTTCCACCCTCCCTGCCTACCCAGAAAGAGTGTACAGTACCGCTGGCAGCAGTGTTACTGCCTGCCGGCTCCGCATGGGCTACTCCTGGTGCTAGGGCTTGACGCTGGGCCAGCCCCAGCTGCAAGTCCTTACTGCACTTTCACAACACTGGCGCCAGAGGTAAGGGCTTACCACTGGCTCTATCAAGCTTAGGATTGGGCCCTAAGGCATCCATCCAGCCCTTGAAGAACTCCATAATCAGAAAGGATGACGTTCTCCAGACTGGACAGAACAAAAGCGTCAATGATACCAGCCTCTCTGGTGAGCAGAGGAAAGGCTATAAAGTCTCTGCACAGCCTCCGTCAGCTGGTATTTGCATTCATTGCCTAAACCAGAGAGAATGAGAACCCTTAATGACAGTGCATATACTTCATCTTCCTTCAATTTCACAGGCTTGGTCTTATTAGGCGTTCGCTCTGTCAGGCAAAACAAAGTCCATGGAAAGAAATTTTTATGGGCTCTGTGTTATGTTACGGTACTTTTATTAGACGGTGACATTCTTGAGACAGCACCTGCTGTGTGCATTTGGGCACTGGGCCAGGAATGATCTATACGAGAAATGTGTGATTGAGATCGGTATGGGTTTAAGTTGCTGTGTAATAAAGATCTGCTGGTCTGAAGAGCGAGAGAAGCCGGAGAGACACCATTTGGAAGTATCAGAAGCAAATCGACATGGATGTAAAGTTGTGGTCAATGGAAGAGAATACTAGCCAAGGGCCCAATTTACAAGGACTTCTTTAAATGCCATGCCAGCCCCACTGCACTGTTCTGGGCTCAGCTCCCATTGGAACCCAAAACTTTATTGACCGCCCAATGCTGTCCATCATATTCTAGCATGCTGCCATGCCATCAGAGCACATGCTGCTTGCTATGGTGTAGGGGGAAGAGTGATCAGTCAGCCTGCAGGAGGTAAGTAAAAGGAGAACTGACCTCCTGGTAGGCCAGCTATTTTGCTGGTGCAAGTCCAAGGAAAGCCAAGTAGCGTATCAAGTTTCAGAATGCGGAATAGGGTCTGGCAAAAGTTGGTGCCACAATACTGTATCTGCCCAGCGGCGTCATGCTACCGGTACGCTGGGCGGGAGGAATGGGTGAGCGGCAGCCCGCCCGTTGCGTCACACTCCGTTTCGCCCCGCCAAACGGGGGCGGGGAAGACAGCAAAATGGAGCGTGACGCAACAGGCAGGCTGCCGCTCACCCGTTCCTCCCGCCCAGCGTACCAGTAGCATGACGCCACGGTATTCGCCCTTTCCTGCCTTCAACACACATACCTGGTTCCTCCCCCTCTCCACCCATTGCTCCCTCCTCTTCCTCCTCTCCATCCATGAACTGGCACCCCTCCAGGAGTGGAGGGACCAATGTGGGGCATTCCCATGGGGCCCCTCACCCTCCCCGTGGGCTCCCCCCACTCACCAAGAAGAGTGCTGTGCACCAAGTGTAGCACCTGGAAATAGTTGGTGATGACATGATGATGTCTCTACCAGCTGCTTCCAGGAGACCCATTTTGGGCCATTCAGAGGCCAGGGCAAGTGGGAGGGCCCAAGATAAAGCTGCTCTGCTCACCCCACTGACATACAGCCCAGTGGTGTCATCCAAATGATTTAGGAACAGGTACTCACTTTTGATTGGCACTAGTCGGGGTCCACCCACCGGAAGTGACATCATAAGCCGGCAGTGATGTCGTGGCAGGAAGTGAGGTCATAGCCAGAAGTGAGGTCATGATGGTTGCCATGGATGTGATCGTGTTTGTAAGAACTTCAGCTTGTGGTTAGTGTTGATTTAACTTCTATTGCTTTGCTTTCTAGAGATGTGTATAGACATAGTTTGCTTCAACTGTTCCCTGGTTAAATAGCAGGCTAGACTGTACCAGATTGTGAGCCCTTTTGGGACAGGGAGCCATTTAACTTTAATGTTAAATGCAAGGAGCCGGCAAGGAGCAGGAGGGGGAACGGGCGACCCAAAAAAGACCGTGTGGGGGCTGGGGCTGAGGGGAGGCTGCAGGAGGAACCGGGACGCTGGATCTGTGCGGCTGGAGGGAGCGGGAGCCCCAGGCAGCCTACCTTCTCATGCTTGCTGCCTTATTCCCGGGTCTCCCTCACTGCTGCTGCTGCCGCCACCTCCCGTCCTCTCGCTCCGCTGCTGCCGCTGCTGCTGCCACCACCACCACGCTCCTTGCCTGTCTGCCTCCTCACAGAAAGTGCAGGCAATGGCTGCAGGCATGCAGTGCGCATGCGCAGCTGCTGAGCCAACCAGCCGACGGGGCCAGTTTCGAGTGGGTGGGGCCAGCTCAACTTCTAGGAACCGGTACTTGTGTAGTGATGCGTAGTGGGTGCATGACATTACTGATATAGCCCATAGAGATCCTGTCTGCAACAGGTCACTGCTGGTGTGCCCCCCTTATATGTGAGGCCCAATGTGATGACATTGGTCACACTGGCTTAAGGCTGGCCCTGGGCACTACATAGGGTCTACAGGAGTTGGGATCAATTATTGCAGCAGCCTCGAATGGCCCAACAGCAATGTAATATTGTAGCAGGGTCTTTTATGCTAGCAGGAATCCAGTCTGGTTGTTGTAAAAGAGCCATGAGATTGGGCTGTGTTTTGTACCTAAATATAAGGGAAGTCTAGTACTATGGCTGTACTAGATTCTGTCACTGCTATCACTGCTAATGTTCTATGGCCTTCACATCAGAGGCATAGGTAAAGAAGTCTTCAAATATGTTAGGAATAATATTGTCGTGTTATACATATATCATTCAATATGGAATTTCATGCAGATTTCTTCATTTGATCAAAAGTTATGGCCAAAATCCCAGAGGAAACGAAAATACAATTGTGACATCACTTCCTGTTATGATGTCACTTCTGGGACAACATTTTGCCATCTTCACTGGGCCAGACTTTCATTAGCTATGCCCCTGTTTCACATTTCTGCCCTCATGCGCACACCCCATACCAAACTTTCATACCAAACAAGCTCCTGCCTGAAATAGGCCTAGGCCTCATAAGAGGGCCTCCTTATGCCAACATATGGAATACAGATCAAACACTGTCATCCCACCATTGTTTCTTGATTGAAAAGCCTTTGGGCAGCCATTTAGAAATCCACTATGCTTTCAGGAAATTCACTTAACAAGTCATACTTAAAAGGGTTACTTGGGGTGATGTTTGCTATCTTCTGACACTATGACTCCCATTCTGTGTTAAACTATCTCAATTCTCAGTGTTACACGTTTTTTCCACCAAGCCATCATCTTCATCAAAATAGGTTGACCTCACAAGTGAAGCATCTCAATGGCTTACACAAGTCACTCTATGAATCCAGCCCACAGTTACATCAATATACCGTACAAACATAGGCTTAAATTCAGAACTCTAATATATACTTTATTCACAGTGGGGAGCTAAGCATCCCTTAAAAACACCTGATCTATGTTTCAGGTAAGCCAACAGGAACCTATGTCAATTGCTCTTCAATGTCATTCCTTCCAAAAATTTCAAGTGCTGGTTCTCAGAATCCCTTTCTAAAAATTTAAAGCAACACTCTGGTTCCCCTTGGCTTTCTCGACACAAGCCACCACTTTACCTCCCATCATTTCTCCAGCTTTCATCAGCTTTTTCACAGTGTGGATATTGTAGCCTTCAAACCATATGGTTCTTTGAGTTCAGGGGTGTTGACTTTATAGGATTTGACCACATGACCCTACACTGCTGGGAGGTAAGTGTATAATTCTCTGGTGCCTATACAAGAGAGCCAGCTGCTGGAAAAGTACATGGATTGCCTGCTGCTAGCATGAAAGTCTAGCAGCAGGCAATCCATGTACTTTTCCAGCAGCTGGCTGGTTTTCCCAGTAGCCATGTATGGCTGTGAGAGCTGGACCATAAGAAAGGCAGAGCGTCGAAGAATCGATGCTTTTGAATTATGGTGTTGGAGAAGACTCTTGAGAGTCCCCTGGACTGCAAAGAGATCCAATCGGTCAATTCTCCAGGAAGTCAAGCCTGATTGCTCCCTGGAAGGACAAATGCTGAAGCTGAAGCTCCAATACTTTGGCCACCTGATGAGAAGAGAGGACTCTTTAGAAAAGACCCTCATGCTGGGAAAGATTGAAGGCAAAAGGAGAAGGGGGCGACAGAGGATGAGATGGTTAGATAGTGTCACCGAAGCAATGAATATGAAATTGGGTGAACTCAGGAAGCTAGTGGAGGACAGGGAGGCCTGGCGTGCTGTGGTCCATGGGGTCGCGAAGAGTCGGACACGACTTAGCGACTGAACAACAAGCATGAAAGTCTTGGAGTTGAAACAAGCAAAGCATTATTGATCAGAATTCGTTAAGAGTAGCACTTGTGATTTGTGGAATACTTCCTTCAGAATTTCAAGTAAATGGCCTTGTAGGTAAGACACAAACTAAAGATAGTTATGCCAAGTACAGCTTGTGATTGGTGACACACGAAAGACATCCTAGGACCCAGGTTCAGTTGTCTAACCCAGAGATTTTCAACCTTTGTCATCTCATGGCACACTAAGAAGGTACTAAATTGTCCTTCTAACATAACATAAGACGAGTCCTGCTGGATCAGGCCAAAGGCCCATCTAGTCCAGCTTCCTGTATCTCACAGCGGCCCACCAGGTGCCCCAGGGAGGCATGAGACACAAGACGCTTGCATCTTGTTGCCACTCCCTTGTACCCGGTTCTCTGAAGTAGCCTACTACTAATGTAAAGAGGTTGCACAATCCATCATTGCCTATAGCCCATGATGGACTTTTCCTCCAGAAATCCATCCAATCCCCTCTTAAAGGCATCCAGACCAGATGCCATCACCACCTCCTGTGGCAAAGAGTTCCACAGACTAACCACCTGCTGGGTAAAAAAGTACTTCCTTTTATCTGTTTTAAGTCTCCCAACCCTCAGTTTTAGCGGATGCCCCCTGGTTCTGGTGTTTTGAGAAAGGGAAAAGAACATCCCTCTATCGACTCTATCCCTTCTGTGCATAATTTTGTATGTCTCAATCATGTCCCCCCTCAGGCGCCTTTTTTCTAGGCTGAAGAGCCCCAAATGCTCTCTCTTCATAAGGGAGGTGCCCCAGCCCCGTAATCATTTTTGTCGCTCTCTTCTGCACCTTTTCCAACTCCACTATGTCCTTTTGGAGGTGTGGCGACCAGAACTGGACACAATATTCCAGGTGCGGCCTTACCATCGATTTGTACAATGGCATGATAATATTGGCTGTTTTATTCTCAACCCCTTTTTTAATGACCCCAAGCATGGAATTGGCCTTCTTAATTGCTGCTGCACACTGGGTCGATACCTTCATTGAATACCTTCATTGTCAAGGCGCACCACCCCCCACTGGCGCTACTAATAAACTCCCCCAAATTCCCACAGCACACCAATGTGTCACGGCACAGTGGCTGAAAACGGCTGGTCTAACCTCTGAACTTAATATCATGAAGTTACTGATGGTGTCCCTGATTCTCATGTGTCCTGAGGGCGCATCACGCCCAGTGCGGTGCTGACCTCGTGGAGCTCGGCTTTCTGGAAATTCAGGGGTAACATAATGATGTAACGATGTTGATCCAAACCTCCTGCCTGACTGTACTGCTTTTAACGTGATAGGCCTGCCTCTAGACTGCCTCCTTGGAAATCTTTGGTCCTCTGGCTACAGTCACTTTGTGTTCTCGCCAGCAAGTGGCACAAACAAGATTGCTGCCAAGAGCCTGGTTGGGCCCAGAGGGGACTGAAGATAGCTGAATGGAGGCTCGGGCAGCACCGTGTCACCTCCCTCCCACGCCACTGAGGCTTGCACTTGGCAGGGCCAACACCAGCCACACCCCTGTAATGACGTCACTGGTGATTCGTTGCCCAACGCATTCTGCTTTTGTGAATGACAGCTGACCTCAACCGTTACACAAGGACGTGCAGGTCCTCATACTAGTTTCTGCTACTCCAAATGGACTATGAGACTTCAGATAAGGCAACACAACTTCCCACCCACCTCCCATCTACCATATAAGGGGAACATTCCAGTATAACTCTACTGGTTTTCTTTACCTCCTGTGCAATTCACAATTTTGCAAGCCAAGCCCATATGATAGATGAAGCTCAATGGGCTGGTCTGACCTTATTTCAGAATCCAACAACAACAACAAAAAAAGATGGGATTGGGATGATTAATCTATGGGGCATAACTCAATCCAGTAGGGTTGTTTCTGGAACTGGGTTCAGATGCCGAGAATATTAAAAAGCCACAAGTACATTTATGAATCATAAAGTGCACACAACTAAGACTTTGGATCAAGTCATTGATTCATTCATTGAACTCAACTGAACTCTAATAGCATTCAATGTTCATTAGGCCTTCATTAGCATAATGGAGTGGATATTTATATGGTCTTGTGACTCTCTGTGGAAGTCTGATTCCTGTTTCCATAGGATAAGCATTCTAGGAATTAAGAGTTCTGCTTCACCAACTTTGTTCTGCTTGTATCAGCGTTCCAGAATAGTACGGTGCCAGTGGCTGCTTATATTTATATTGCTTTCATTCACTTTGCAGGATTGATTCTGGAGTAACAGCAATGGGAGACATGACAGCCATTTGCTTATCTGTTGATGGGAATGTACACAATGTACATAACGATAATCCAAACTATGGACTGTTGGCCCAATCCCATTTGCATTTATATGCAGCTTGTCTACCTAGTAATGGCCCAATCTTATCCAGGCCTGCAGCACCACTACCATACCACTGACACAGTGTATGCAGGATGCTAGGGGCCATCTGAGGACCAGGCAGGCTGGAAGAGGAAAGGAAATATGTACTCATCTCTCCCTGGGCTGACTTGTCCCCAGTGGGTTTCCTCAGAACTATGCCTGGTGTAAATCGGAAGAGCCTTTCAGGGACAGATCCAGGCCAGGAAGGGGGGATGAGAACTGAAATGTGCAACTTCCACTTAGATCCACCCCCTTCTTGCCCGCTCCCAGCCCAGTCCTCACCCTGATCCACCCCAACTTCCATCTTAGCTGCTCTAAGAGAGATTCCAGCACTGGCTGCATGCACAGTTAAGAACATAAGAACATAAGAAGAGCCCTGCTGGATCAGGCCAAAGGCCTATCTAGTCCAGCTTCCTGTATCTCACAGCAGCCCACCAGGTGCCCCAGGGAGGCATAAGACAACAAGATGCTTGCATCCTGTTGCCACTCCCTTGCACCCAGTACTCTGAAGTAGCCTACTACTAATGTAAGGAGGTTACAACCCATCATTGCCTATATCCCACAATGGACTTTTCTTCCAAAAACCTGTCCAATCCCCTCTTAAAGGCATCAAGACCAGATGCCATCACCACCTCCTGTGGCAAAGAGTTCCACAGATTAACTACCCGCTGGGTTAAAAAGTACTTCCCGCTGGGTTAAAAAGTACTCTCCCAACCCTCAGTTTTAGCGGATGCCCCCTGGTTCTGGTGTTTTGAGAGAGGGAAAAGAACATCCCTCTATCGACTCTATCCCTTCCGTGCATAATTTTGTATGTCTCAATCATGTCCCCAGTTGGGGGGGCAGGTCCCCGAGCGCCACCCCACGTGGCAGGACAGCAGCCCCAGCCAGGGGAAGGATTATTCAAGAGGCAGCCCCAACCAGAGGAGGGATTACTTGGGAGAGAGGCAGCCAGCCGGGGGGGGGAGGGGAAGGAATAGGGAACGGGCCACAGCTGGCACTGTAGCTCCAGCCAAGAGAGAGGTGGAGCCACTACCCTTAAAAACCCCAGTGGGCTGTGATGAGGATCAGTGGGGCTTAGGCTGCTGGCTAAACCAGATGCTGGCAGACCACTGACTGACAAACCCCATGAGAGGAGCCGGATCCAGGGTGAGCCAACCCCCTGCCCTCTTCTCACTGACCAACACAGGGTGAGTCAGGGCATTGCCTTACTTCTGGGCTTTCCTAGCCTTTGCAGGCTGAAGTTCTGCTGGGGTGGCGTCCGTCTCCCCGGGATCCGGACAAGTAGTGAAGACAAAATTGCAACTGTGACTTTTTCAGCGTCTATTGAGGCAGAAGGAAAAAAAAAACTGGCTACTCACTAGAAAAATTGGCACCCAATTATACCCGAATATAAGAAGCATACAAAACTTAGGAAAGCAAGCACTTCTTATTGTTGAACCAGGCCACATATTCTCCTTGGTAACTTCCTGCTCACCTACGGTTGAGCAATAGTTGAGCTGAATATACGGTTTTGGGGGAATTGCATCATTGAATAGACATTTGCCTTTGTTTTCTGCTGTGCTGTAATGATTGTGCATTGCTCTCTATGGAAAAGCATTCTTCTATCAACAGCCTTTTCAGCCAGGCAATTTTTTATATACCCAGATATTCTGATTGCTATTGGCCACCTAACTGGAAGGTCTTATCCTCGTTCACCCTGTTGTCTCTGCTGGGAGCCACAGTCCTCATCGTTGTTATCGCTAATTGGACAAAAGGGACGAAACTATTTGCTCCCTCTCAGGCATCCACCTTATTACAAGCCTTTTCTCACAGTGTTGTTTCCATTTGGCTTGCATCCACCTGTTGACTGGCTGTTTTACATTGTTAGCGTCAACAACAGGGGAACTTGAACTTGAGGTTGCAAAAATGCAATGATTGCACACTCCTTTCCCCATCGGCCTGCTGTCTGAGCTGTAAGCTTTTTAAAAAAATCCCAGCCAATCTATGATACATATTTTAAAAAATACAATACCAGATGTATTAGGAATTTCTAAAATGGGGTACTTGACATTTCTGAAGCAAACAGAAGCAGTGTGAGGGATTACAGCTATCCCACACACTGCAAACTGACTTCTGTTATGAATTTTACTGGAACATGGAAAGACCTGCAACCAGTGAGGTCCAGACCAGGAAAGCTCAGCTATATGAATGCATTTTCTCCCCCCTTCCTCCTTTAAACTCAGGACGCAATCCTAGCCTGGAGTTAAGCCGGCACAGTTAGGTCAGAAAAGTTTGGCCGGCACAAGGGACACCCTAAAGTATGTTTGGACCACTCTCTGAGTAAGAGAGGCCAACACAGAGACGTGCACCATCCTTCCTGACTCCAAGAGTGGTCCAAACACACTTTACAGTAGCCCTTGTGCCGGTCAAACTTTGCTGGCCTAACTGTGCCAGCCTAACTCCTGGTTAGGATTGCGTTCTCAGTCTCTCTCAGTACCCTTCTTGGAAAACACACACACACACACACTCCGTACATTCAGAGGCGGATCTACAGGGAGGGCAAAGCTCTAAGTGTTGCAAGAAGCCTTACCCTGACATGTAAATCCCTCCTCTCCCTTGCTGCTGTAGCCAGTAAGCAATGCCAAGATGTTGCTGTTCCCTGTGAGGATTGGCTAAAACGGTGCAGGAGAGGAGTGATTTCCACTGCAAGGTAAGGCTTCTTGCAAAACCCAGAGCTTTGCCCTCCCTTAGATCTGCCCCTGCGTTCATTCCCTCACTCCCTCACTCTCACACACACCTCCACACAAAAAACTCGCTTTCCCCCACTCGGAGCTAGGGAGAGCTCAGTGATACACCCCCTGAGGCAACTGGTGCTTTAGGGAGAGTCGGTCCTCTGAGAAGGCTCCCTGAATTTTTCATGGCTTTTGTCAGAGGCAGCTCTTCCTGCTGCTCAACCCCAATAGCTTGCTAATATAACCGTCCTGCTTTTTTTGTTGGAAGCCAGCCGTGATTACAACCTAACCTGTGGGAGGGAAATCTTCCTGCTAACATAGACACCCTTCCAGGTTCCACCCCCCCCCTCCGTTGGAAGCCAGCCCTGATGGCATCAAATTGGTTGCTGGATGCTTGCCTGTGTATTGTAATAAGCGTATATGTGCTGCTTAATCTCACTGACTCTGCTCAAGAAGAAAGAAGATTGGAAAGGCAAGGAACTACTCTGCTTCCCTAAAATCATTCATAAGAAAATAAGAAGAGCCGCCCTGGATCAGCCATAGGCCCATCTAGTCCAGCTTACAGTGGCCCTCCAGATGCCTCAGGGAACACACAAGGCCACTGGATACCTGCATCTCATTGCGACTCCCCTGCATCTGGCATTCTGAGGTAGTCTCCTTCTACAATAAGGTGGTTGCACCACCCATCATGGCCTGTAGCCTGCGATGGACATTTCCTCCAGAAATCTGTCTAATCCTCTTTTGAAGGCTCCTAGGCAGAATCCTTCACCACCTCCTGTGGCAAGGAGTTCCTCGGATTCATTACCTGCTGGGTATAAAGGTATTTCCTTTTATCTGTTCTAACTCTCCCAATGCTCAATTTTAGAGGATATCCCCTGTTTCTGGTATTGTGAGAAAGGGAAAAGAACATCCCTCTGCCCATGCTGGAAAGTAACTGAGAGCATGTCTGGACATGCCCACCAGTCCATAGATCTTTATACACTGATGATGATGATGATGATGATGATGATGATGATGATGATGATGATGAAGACTTTATACCCTGCCTTTCCTATGCCAAAGCAAATGCCCAGGCAATCTAAACCACCATTTTTCATTGAGGTTTTTACAAATATACTATATTCTGTGATTCACCAAATTCTCAGTCCCAGATGTAGCCTTTGCAGTGTGGTTCTCTCCTCTGGCTGTGTACTGTCAAGCTTCAGCAGGCAATCGTTAGTCAAGCCTGGACACGTCCTCAAGGTCGCACTCTGTTCTTTGAGTAAATCCCTTTGAGTGCTGTTTCCTTAGATCTGTGAGAACTAACTGATGTCCTGGGCTTGGGCAAAAGTTATATTTAGGTGAAAAATGAGATCTATGCATGTGCAGAACTACCTCTTATTCTGCTTTGTAGTAAGGCCTTTTGGGGCTGTAATGCTTGCCTCTCATTGCAAGATGCTAAAATTTGTATTTCTGAGCCAGGGTATGTGAAATTCAGCTGCAGGAAGCCATTTGACTCTTTCATTTCTTCAGTTTCTCCTTTTTCACTACAGTTCTGCTCATGGTATCTCAGGTGCGCCAAGCTCAAATGGGGGTACTCCCCAGCTCTGCAAACTTCTTCCTCCAATGAAGCCTGCATTCTTACCCCTCTGTTTGGGCAATCATTTAGGGGGGCATCCACTTCCATCTGAAGTCAGTGGCAAAAGTCTCATGGATTTTAACTGCCAATTTGCTGGTTATTAACAGGCTGATCTGGTTTTCAGCTTTTAGGCCGGTTGCCAGTCTCAGCATTGTAAAATCCTGTGACATAAATTAGTCCAGGTGCACCCTCTTGGCTGACATCACAGATCAGCACTCTGGTCGTGCTGATCTTTGGGAAGGTGAGAGGGGGCACCTGAATGGAATCTGGCTACTTTTCTTTCTCAGCAGGTGATTAGCATTATGGTAGCGCTGTTCCCATTAGACCATATGATATGAAGGAAGTCCATAGGAAATGCAGTTGGAAGTTCATGGGGAATGCAGTTCATAGAAAAGAAGTTCATAGGAAATGCAGCTCCAGATGTAGAAGAACAAGAAGTGAACGTCAGAAGCTACATTTCTTAAGGTGCAATCCTACCCTGGAGTTATGCCACCATCGTTAGACCAGCAAAGCTTGGCCGGCACAAGAAACCTCATAAAGCAAGTTTGGACCACTCTTGGAGTCAGAGGGTGGATAGCGCACATCTGTGTGCTGGCCTCTCTGACTCCAAGAGTGGTCCAAACATACCTTGTGCCGGCCAAACTTTGCTGGCCTAACTGTGCCAGCATAACCTCAGGTTAGGAATGCACCCTTAATCACGGTCATAGGAGTAGCACTATCCTATCTTTTTGCTCTTGGGTTTCTTGAAAAAGAAAAAAAAAGCGGTGGTCCTGTTTTTTTTAATAAAAGAGCCAACACAGCTACCATTTTCAACATTGGTCCCAGTGTCTACCAATTTTCTACCAATGAAGCATTAGAGAAACATTGGTAGAAATGCAATCTCCTGTGCATCATTGGTGGAAAATGGGTTTTTAACAGCTTCATCCTATCATTGCCTGGACTATATGATGTAGTGCCCCAGACGTAGTCTCCACTGCATCCCATCAAGCTGGTGGGGAGTTGTTGATGATGATTGTTGATACAGGTAGATGATCCTTTATCTGGGCATCCAAAATCCAGACTATTCTGAAATCTGGACATTTTGGTCCAAAACTTCCTGTAGTGTGAACACTAGAGGGTCTTATGCTCATTTCCACATACAGGCTGTGAGTTCTATTCTCTGCTTGTGGTGTGTGCCATTGCTGAAAAATGTCCAAGAGGCCAGCAGACACCCATATGGGTAACAGTGAAGAGAGAAAGCATTGCAACAAAAGCATTGCAAGAGGAAGCATTGCTCATTATAGTTATGCAGTTATTCCAAAATCCAGATAAATCCAAAATCCAGACACCTCTCCATCCCAAGTAGTCCGGGTAAGGGATACTCAACCTGTAATGATCATGATTACATGTCAGGGGTGGTGACCACCAGCTTAGAGGCAATATGCTTCTCCATGCTAGTTGCAGAGAGAAAGCAGTAGTGGAGAGGGTATTGCCTTCATATCCTGCTTGTGGGCTTCCCAGAGGCATCTGGTTTCTGGTTAACCACTGTGGGAAATAGGATGCTACTGCAGATAGCCTTTCACTTGATCCAGCAGGGATCTCCTTCCTATGCTTGGTGCTTAAGACCATTTCTTCCAAGAAGTTAAGGATGATGTACAAGGTGACCTTCATTTTGTATTTAAACAACTTTGTAAACTAAATTAGGATTAGAGAAGGTGATTGCCTGGGGTCACTCATTGATCTTTGTGGCTGACTGGAGACTTGAACCTGGGTCTTGCCAAATCAGGCTAGATCACTCTAATCCAGTGATTTTCAACCTTTTTCATCTCATGGCACACTGGCAAGGCACGAAAATGGTCCAGGCAAACCACCACCTTTTTGACCACTGAGAAGACACTCTGTGCTGCCTGTGGGGGCTCACATCACCCCAACGGCCCTACTAATAAATGATTCTCTCCCAAATTCCCACAGCACATCTGGGGACCATTCACGGCACACCAATGTGCCACAACACAGGGGTTGAAAATGGCTGCTCTAATCACTATAGTACTTTGGCTGTCAAGTACACAGTGCCATTGTCACTGCTACAAGGTACATAAGAACATAAGAAGTGCCCAGCTGGATCAGGCTAAGGCCCATCTAGTCCAGCTTCCTGTATCTCACAGTGGCCCACCAGATGCCTCAGGGAGTACAGAGCAAGATGCCTACATCCTACTGCCTCTCCCTAGCACCTGGCTTGAGGTAGCCTACATCTAAAACCAGGAGGTTGCAGTACTAGGCACCATTTGGGGGCTTTAATTTGTGCCCTGACAGATTTGAAGGCTTTCCTTAGTTCTAATGGTTGCCTGAACCACTTCATAATGCACAACTCTTCCTTATATCGAGATGAAGCAGAGCCAGTAGCATCCTGGGTGTGTGCGTGCGCTAAGTTTTGCAAGGTGCCTAAGCTTGCTATGTAAACCACTCCTCTTCCTCACTCTCGTAGCCAGTGCTCACTGCAAAATCAGTGCCTCACATTACTTACTGGCTATGATGGCGAGGGAGAGGAGCAGTTTACCTGGCAAAGTAAGGCACATTGCAAAACTTAGCACCCTGCCCCCCTCTAGGGATGCTACCAAGCAGAGCATCTCCTCACCAGAGACGGTGCTTAGGAGTAACTGTGCAAATCATTTATGCAATGGCCCCATTCCAGAGATCTATCAGGATGTTGATAAAATAATATTATTAAGCACCTAATTACTGAAGCTCCATTCTGGAAGTCAGTCAGATCCACAAACTCAGTGGGAGTGGAGTGGACCACCTGAATGGAATCACACAACCTTGCAGGAATCACAGATTTCTTGAATTCTGACCATCAGCTAGGCAAAGTTGGCCATGACAACAGAATTATTTTGCTATGAGCCTTCAGGTTTTTTGTTACAGGCTTTGTTAAAAATACAAATAGATACATCTGGAATCATTATGTTTTTGAGTTGGATTGTGCCAATAAAAGTAAAAGAGGAAAGTAGTTTTGTGCTTGGCAGTTTCGTGTGTTGCTTTTTTTTTTTAATTTAAAGTTTCCTGTCCTCCCCTGTATGAAAAGACCATTGGTTCAGGGGATGGAAAGCACATGTTCCCATTATCCTTTCCTGTTCATCAATGCTGATCTGTCACATGTCACATTTTCTCTCCTTGGAGGCATATGGTGAGTGTTAGTGATAATAGCTGCAGCATGTCGATCCAAGCCTGACAAGTTTTTATCTGACACACTAGATGGCTGAGAGTGATGTTTACCTTGACAGATGGAAGGGGGCGGGGGTTTTTGACACTCCCTCTCTTGACTTCCCAAGATGCTCTGACTAAATAAAACAAGTGGAATGAATGGAAAAAGAGGTGAGTTTTAAAAAGACCTGACTCCTTGCAAAATGCTTGAGGCTGCAACCCTAAACCTATTTTCCTGGGAGTAAGCCCCATGGAACACAATGAAACTTATTTCTGCATAGGATTGTGCGGTGAATCTCATGAAAGAGGTACAAGCTTTAACACAATTGGCATGATAAAAATCAAACAACTTCCCTTCTCATAGTCATTGTTCTTCCTTCCTTTTTTCCCCAAAAAGTAATACAACTTTTTCCTGAATAATTAATAGTTCCTCTTATCCAACAGGAGAAATATGTACATAAACAGCCATACATATAAATAAGGTGCTGTGCACATATTACCTGAAAAACTTAGTCTAGGTGTTCATGCTACATGGGCAATAGTAATTGGAATGCTAGTGGTGGCGATGCTGCTGCTGCTGTAATGGATTAAATTGCATAGAATACTGTACACACACACACACACACACACACACACACACACACACACACACACACACAGAGAGAGAGAGAGAGAGAGAGAGAGAGAGAGAGAGAGAGAGAGAGAGAGTATTCTGTGAATCCTTAGTCCCAGATGTAACCTTCACGGTGTGGTTCTCTGGCTGTGCGCCATCAAACTTCAGCAGGCAAGCACAAGTCAAGCTTGGACAGGTACCCAAGATCATACTTCCATTCTTTTCCTGGCTGGCCTTCTCACACACTCCCTGGCTGCAACCCTCACTTGAAGTGGTGATTCTTCTTCTTCTTGGCAAAGCCTCTTGGCTCAGGCCTCTTGGCTCAGGCTTCTTGTCTACAGTACAATTCAAAGCAATCTGATTGGATCTGGAACCAGTTTTTCACTCAGCTGTGCACACTGCAAGAAGGATAACAATAAAAGATACCAATAAACAGACCAATCAAGAGTCTTGGAGCATCTTTAACTGCTAAACTACACATTACATAGAATACACATTATTATAGTCAGCTAATACTTCTTGAGGATGCGTATGTCCAGAAAAAAATGACACAGAGCTATTGCAAGGGATAAAACTTTGGCCCCACTGTGGTTCCAATCCCAATTTTGCGCCCTTCCCATTATCATAATTTTTAATGGAAAAAATGCAATGGAAGTGTTTTTAAAAAAACATAAAAGATAATGTGGTGGAGAGGGTAATAATTCATTGGATGGTACATAAAACATGTTCAAGAAGGCTTCATTCCGTCATATTTGGCCTGTGAAGCAAATATATAAAACCAAATAAACCCCACCTTCCAAAGCACCCCGAACACCATCCTATCCTCAATCTCTGCTAAGCAGGAAATGAGCAAGTCATGTGGGGGACTTTTATCTGTCAAATCATATTATGGTTACCTGGCAAGCATTTAAAACAAGAATGGAGCCTTCTAAAATATAAAGGCATATAAACTGGAGCTTAATGGTGATCCATATTAGACTCAGCATCTTCTAACCACTGGCATTTTTTCCTTTGCAAGGGATTGCCTTCATTTCAGCAGCAAATCTCACATTTAAGGCACAGGCAGACACATGGGCGTGCTAGCGCACATACACATATATTATATCACTTTTCAAGGGGGTGGTTTAATCTAGATTCCCAAATTACAGCATTTATTTCTGCAAGTTTCAAAATACTAGGATAATTCCTATTTAGTGCCTTTCATGTGCCTGTAAATTGCATTTCAAAAAAAAAAATGACCCATGTCAGTTTCTTTTAATTTCATTCTCGTTGCAAGGTCATCTTACCTATTTGTCACATCATTTTTCAAGAAAATGTCTTTTTTTCTTAGGTAGGGGACAGAGAAGACTTTTCCAATTCTTCAAAACAAACTCTATGAGTTAACACGAAATGAAATTTATTTCCTCCAGTTCCATCAGCTCTTTGCGACGGACGGACATGAAATAAGCTGATCAGGCCAAGCGATGGCTTCTAATCCGGCCGCATCCCTACAGAGCAATGATTGTATTGAAGAGCCACGGCTGATATCAAGGCTTAGTTGTCCCCCAAATAAACACCTGTGCGAAGGGATCGGACCTATGATTGGATCCAAAGCTTTCCAAGCCCAATACCTACTTCTGAAATGACTTTCACCCGTTTGAATCCATACTTCCCGCGACAGATTTAATAGCGTTCACAAAGCAGGGCCTTCTGAGCTCTCCGAAGTGATTTGACCATGCCTGTCAAGAGGGCTATGGGGGTGTCAATGGGGGTGGGGGGAAGCAAGCCTTTTGCTTTAACAACTACATCTCCACTGATGTATGGGAGAGAGAAAAAGAAAAGAAAGAGTGCTTTTCGGTGACAACAAAAAAGGGCAATGCCAGGCTCGCATTCAGTCACACCCATCAGAAGGGTCACTGGTCTGAGTTGACCCGTTTAACTCTCAAAGACTGGCGTTCCTATAGGAGGAGGGGAAAGCTAAGCATTTCAGGAGCCTGAGTGCCTGTGTAATGTGCCCCCCTCGCCTACAGAGCTATTCAATGTTGAGAACACTGGCTCAGAGGCTTTGCTTTCTAAGCCTTGAATGGCTCTGGAGGCAAGGGGGAGGGGCCGCATTACAAGGAGCTCAGGAACTTACTCCCCCCCCATGTAGGAACGCCAAGTGGAAGTGTCCCTCTGAGGCCACTGTATCATTATGAGGATACTGGGGGATGTTCCCATTGGCCATTAGGGAGGAAGAGGTGTCAGGCACCATGGCTGTTAAACTTGGGGAGGCCCCAGTGCTGTGCCCCAGTGCTTCTAGCAATATGACTGGGAAAACAATCCTAACCTGGAGTTAGGCCGGCACAATTCGGCAAGCAAAGTTTAGCTGTCACAAGAGACACCATAAAATATGTTTGGACCACTCTCGGAATCAGAGAGGCCAGCAGACAGACATGTGCCATCCTCCCTGACTCTGAGAGTGGTCCAAACATGCTTTACAGTGGCCCTTGTGCCAGCCAAACCTTGGTTGTCTAACTACGCCAGCCTAACTTCAGGTTAGGATTGTGTCCAGGGATGCAAATATTGTGTTGCCCGGTGTGCTCCCTGAGGCATCTGGTGGGACACTGTGAGATACAGGTAGCTGGACTAGATGGGCCTTTGGCCTGATCCAGCAGGGTTCTTCTTATGTTCTTAATATGGTGTTGGTGCTGCTTAAAACCTAACTCTATGAGCCTAACTCTGAATGAGCTCCACCTTGGGGTTGCTATGAACAGTTATAGAACAGAAGGGCTGCAAGTACTGCCTGGTATATTCTGAATTCTGTTAAGTTCATTACCTCTTATCATTAAGAGGTGAAGTCAGCGAGTTGCTCCTTAGAGGAAAACCCCAAAAAATCACCTCCTGGTCCAGCAAGAAAAGCAATTTGGTCCATTCTCAAAGCAAATATTGGGACATATCTGGGTGAGTTAGACACTCACCTTCCTAATTCACAGGTGAGTGTCTAACTGTCCAATCATATCTAAGCCTGGTCCAGAGTGTGCAGCACTGCTGAAGCAGTGTGTTCTAGATGCTAGCTGGGGAACAGGCAGCCCAGGACAGGTAAGCAAAGAAGCTACCTGGTGGTCCGCAATGAGTTTCTCTGTCCGGTATCAGCTCTTTTGTTGGTACGAAGAGCCTTCTGGGGGTGGGAGATAAGAGACATGACTGTCACTAAGGACACAATCCTAACCTGGAGTTAGGCTGGCAGTTAGCCCAGCAAAATTCGGCCAGCCCAAGGGCTACCATAAAGGGTGTTTGGATCACTCTTGGAGTCAGGGAGGATGGTGCATGTCTGTGTATTTTGACCTCTCTGATTCTGAGAGTGGTGCAAGAATATTTTATGGGGTCCCTTGTGCTGGCCAAACTTTGTTGGCCTAACTATGCCGGCCTAATTCCAGGTTCGGATTGTGCCCTGAGATTCATTCATTCATTCATTCATTCATTCATTCATTCATTCATTCATTTGAATGTATAGCCCACTTTTCCCATGCTATAGCAAATGCCCAAGGCAGCAATGGCTAATTGTGAGATCCACCATCAAATCTTATGCATAAGATTGGGCCATCAGTCATTGACCTGCACTTGCTTAGTTGGCAAACTGTTTCATAGTGCTTGCTCTGACCTTTTTTTGAAGTAAGTCCCTAATGTCACAGTTTTTCTGATAGAGGAACTGAGACAAAGAGAGTGACTTATCCCAAGGCACATCATGAGTACATGACAAAGACAGGATTTTCACCCTGATCTCCCAGGTGCAAACCTGACAAGCTAAATCAGAGTGACTCTGAATTGTTGTTGGGTGCTGTTCTCAGCCCGTGCAAACTGTACATGTCTACATGCACTCCTTTCTATTGGTAAAAGTATGCCTGGCAGTAATTTGTGTGGGTTTACTAGAACATAATATACCCCTACCTGCCTTTAAAAATTTTCTGCTGCAGTAAAGACCTGCTTCTATCTATAAATGAGTAATAATGGCACAATTGCCATCTATTAGCTTCTTTTTCAATTGTCGTGTGACATAAAAATGGGCAGATGGGCAAAGACAATCTCCATTTCATGTGGCAGATCTTATTACTCTGGAAAGCAGGCTAGTACAAACACAAAAGGTTAGGAAAAACAGATGGTCTGAATTCCTACAGCATTTACCGAGAGGGGTTCCTCAGGCACCGAACAGTTGTCTAAACTCTTTTGCTCAGAGCAAGGAACTGAAACATTGTGCTTTGTTTCCATCGTCTTTGTTTCACAAAGGTAGACTTTTTTTTTTTTTGCAAGGGCATGTGTGGAAAAACACACTGTTGGCCTTTGTCTTCACTACTGGTTTGTTTGGTATTCCATGTGGACGTCTGGAGGAAGACAAAAGGCCTACCTTTCCATGCTGTCCTTGCCAGTCATGTTCTCAATGTCTGCACATCTCCCAGCTCTACCAATGACTTTTGTGCTCTTGGCCAAAGTTTGACAGCTGAATGCATGGATTGCCCTTTCACAAAGCTGGCTGGCAGAAATGAGACCTCATCCAACCCAGAGCGCAATCCTAATGTGGAGTTAGGCCGGCACAGTCAGGGCAGCAAAGTTTGACAGGCATAAGGGACACCATAAAGTGCATTTGGACCACTCTCAGAATCAGGGAGAATGGTGCACGTCTGTGTGCTGGCCCCTCTGACTTCAAGAGTAGTCCAAACATACTTTACGGTGGCCCTTGTGCTGGCCAAACTTTGCTGGCCTAACTCCAGGTTAGGATTGTGCTCCCAGAACCCTGGTGGGCTCAAGGTAAGGAGACATTTGTCTCTTGCCCTGGGGTAAAGCCCAGGTCTACTTCCTTTGCCTGCTAAATCACTGGCACAAATCCAAGTGGATCCATGCCAGCAGATCTTGACACAGAGGGATAGGATAAGGCACATACCACTGCCACCAATCTTGACCTGCTCCCAGGCCTGATCCACCCATCGCCACCCCATCACCACCCACCTGTTACACCCCTCCCCACCTTTCCCTCACCCCTCTGCTGCCCAGTGTGGCACATACCTTTTCTGCCACATGTCAAAGCTGGCACTGCTACTGGTGGAAGTGCACAGGCTCTCCCACCAGCGCTACTTACTTCTGTGCTGTCACATGCTTTACGTCTCATTTGCGACAGCAGAGTGGTCGATCTACCACCACAAACGAACGGATGAGATTGTACCGTAAGACTGCAGGGTGGAAGTTCACAAAAAAAAAAAATTGAATTATCTTGGAGAGGTTCGTGAATTGCCTTTTACTGCTTTCCTGAAGTCAGTGAAATTAAACAACCTCTTTCCTCTCCCCCCCCCCCCACACACATTCCCATCACTGGCAGTTACAATGAATTTCTCTTATGCTTGTTATGAGGTTGTTGTTTTTAAGTCACTGTGGATTAAAAGAGAGAGAAATGTGCTGCATAGCAAGCGGATGAAGGCAAAGGAGCAGAGGAGACACACACACTGTATGTTTATTTACTTATGATGATCCCCAGCCATGAGCCATCAGCCTACAGCTTCTTTTTACAATTGCCTTCATTGGCTATTCATGAGCAAGCCATGAATAGCGGGATTATATCCAGATTCATTCTGTTTTCGCTTCCCCAATAGGTTCTATTAAATAGTGACTTCTCAGGATGGTGGGTGTTATTAACTGTTTGCGAGCGCCCCGTTTTAAAAGTGACACGTTGCTTATATACACACACACATGCCACATCGAAAACTGAGAGTGCTTTGATAAGTGGGATGGAGATCAGTTACATGGGCTAAATGGAGAAACACAGAATCCATGTTAGCATGTGTAACTAGCCCCAAATGGCTTCAAACCATCCTCCTCCGGGGAATAGGATGCTAATTAGAAAAACCTGGATCGCTGGCATTACTAGATTCCTGCAGTCCTGGACATTGATAGCCTCCCCTTGTATGCTCTCTTACTGAATGTTTCTTGAAGTAAGTGTGGGGCACTCCAACATCAGCCCCAATTACATGGCAACAATTCATTTACCAAACAAAAAGCATAACTTTGCAGAAGCCTGCCTTTTTGACTGTAGCCTCACACCCCTTGGCAAAGGTACTGTGTATATATCCAGTACACAAAGGTATTGTGTATATATCCAGTACAGCAGTGTTTATCACTGGGCTCCTAGGAGCTCTGGGGCTTCCTGACACCCTTTCAGGGGCTCCACACACACCCCATAAGTGACCGCCATCTCCCCCTACCGAGTTTGCTCAGCTGCTCCCATCCCCTTTGTGGATCTTCTTCCTCATTGTCCTCCGGTTCCAGTTTGTCAAAGGTATTTGGCACTGGCAGGGACATAACTAAAGAAGGGCAGGGGGGTGCCATTGCACCGGGCAACAATCTTTCGGGGATCCAAACACTGGGACTTTCACTGCGACCTGAGCACAGAGAAGACTTCTCCTTGCACCCATTTGCCCTTATCCAGTGGTGTCATTCAAATGATTTAGGAACAGGAACTCACTTTTGAGTTCAAATTCAAATGTTGAAAAAAACAAAACAAAACAAAAAAACACCCCGGAACAAGGCACGGAGCCTGTTAGAATCTGGAACGCCCGTTCTGGTCCGTTCCCCCTGAATGACATCACTGCCCTTATCCATATGATACCCAAGGGCCTAAGGAAGCTAAGTCTAGATGTAATACTTAGAGCTACATGTGAAAAGCATTTGTGCAGAACCGATTGACCTTGCATTGCACCTGTATATGTCTCTGACAACCTCTAAGGCAGTGGTTCTCAAATGTTTTAGCACTGGAACCCACTTTTAAGAAGGACAATCTTTCTGGGACCCAACAGAAATGATATCATGGCCGGAAGTGCTGCTATTGTGATGCTAGAGCCTGCTGCTCTCCTGAGAATGCAGCAATAAATTGGGTTATTACTCAGTCAGTTTCCAACAGCAAAGTGAATCAGAAAGGGGGGGGAGTCTATTTACAACCTTGACACAAACAAAATAATAACACAGCCCTTCCCCTTTCCAGCATCCCATCTTCCCATATTTTCATTATGCCTGTTCCAGGTGCTTTGTGACCCACCTGAAATTTGCTCACCCCCCACTGGTGGGTTGTGGCTCACAGTTTGGGGACCACTGCTCTAAGGCACTACTTGTGTCTGGCTAAATAGAGCATATGCCAGAGTAAATGTGTTTGGTCTTTTAAAGGAACAAATGGTTTAAGTATGCTTTGCAGAACATGAGAAAACGGTAAGAGTTGATCTCTTGGTACAAATATTTGTCTTGGTAGAATGAGGAGTTTAAATGCAGACCCAGACAACACCTTCTCACATTCTACATGTGAAGCGTTCCAAGCGAAGACTGGTATATTTTCCCTGGTGTTCAGCATGGATACTGAATAGCCCTCAGAGAATCAAGGCAGGCTAAATAACACCTGACCAGGCGATTCCCAAGCTGCTGTTTGATATTTAGTGGAAACAAAATGCTGGCTCACCAAATTTGAGCCATCTGGATCAGCTCTAAGTGGGCTTAGTTCTCGCTATACAAACAGATAAAGAGAGCTCAAACAGAACGTCTCATTTGAGCTACGTTTGTTCAGTTGCACCAAGGATGAAGGCAGAAGCCTTTCCCCACAGTGATGGGATTACTCTTAGATGGGAGTCGTCTTGTGAGATAAAACATGAGGAAATGCCATGGGAGGAAAACACAGCCCATCTTCTGCTTGTTCTTGTCAATCCCACAGCTCCAAAATTTGTTTCTGGAATAGTGTTCACACTGACAGACTTGTTACAGTATGCACAATTCTACAGCCAGGGCCTCTGAGAGGAATTTCACCAGGGGGTATAAAGTTTCTTTGGGGCCCCTTCCGAGAGGGGAGGGTGCAAAAGAGAGTGGGGGACTGTGGCAACAGAGGCAGGCAGAACAAGGCCAAAATAGGGTGGGAGTGGCCATAGCCAGAATAGTCTTTGCAGCCCAGGTCTACCTGTCCATGTGGCATACAGTAAGCCAGAAAACCAAACACACTACTAAGACTCTAATCCTGAACTGCCTGGCTCCCATAGGAGCAGCAGTACCAAAATGGTGACCGCTACATTCTGCAGCAGCCAGAGGCTCCTCGGGAGAAGGGGAATTCATCCCCTTCCCCCGGAGAAAGCCCTGCCACCCGCAATGGGGCTACTTGGCTCCCCACTGGCTATTTTGCTCACAGTGAATCAAGCAGTCCCATGTCGGCAGTGGTGTTATCCTACTGGTACGCTGGGTGGGACATCCGGGTGATCGGCAGCCTGCCCATCGCATACCGCAGCGTTACGCCATTTGCGTAACCAATTACGCCGCTTGTGTACATTACGCAAACGGCGTAACGCTGCGGTATGCGACGGGCAGGCTGCCGATCACCCGGATGTCCCGCCCAGCGTACCGGTAGGATAACACCACTGCATGCCGGGCTGCCAGAGTCACTGCTAGGGATAAGATCTGGTTGTGGAAGGCACTGCAGAGTCCCACCTCCTTGCAGCTGGCTCCTCCCCTCCACCACCCAGTGCCTCCCCCTTCCGGCCTCCCACCCCTGCCCCAAATGCTGGGGGAGTGCCAGCCGGCGAGCCAGCCAGCCACTCACATTGGGGCCTGGCACTGAGTGAGCACTGTCCCAGCACAAGCGGTAATGTGCCTCAAACATGTTTTACGGCATGTTTGCAACACTTTTAGCTGGTGGTATGTGCGATAGACCATGGGAATGCCATTGTCGAGATTAGCATCTGGCCTGTTTTACATGTAATACTATGCCAACCTGTAGGGATACTAAGTGTATAGGTAACTTAACCTGGGGACATATAATGTAATATATCTGGGGGACATATACTAATATAAATGTATCACTGTTAAAATGATTTGTGTGATATGAACAGAAACGTGTAGATTCCATGCTGGCTCATGGGCCCAGTGGCCCCCCATGCCACAAACCTCCCAAACTGAGATTGTATCTGAGATAGACGCACAGCCAGTGGTGTCATCCTGGTGGAACGGCCCGGTAAGCCGTTCTGCCAGTTCTGCGGATGGGCACGGGCCGCACCGAGGACGGGCGAGCTGCTCTTGGGCCTGTCCGCCCTCCCTGGCGTCCCAAATCGCTCTGAAATGGAGCGATTCGGGCGCTGTGAGGCACAGGGAGGCGTGGCTGCCCTCCGCCATAGGGGCGGAGGGCTGTCAATCATCCGGGCATTCCGGTTCCTGGCGCGCCTGGATGATGCCTCTGCGCACAGCCCAATCCTACCAAAATCCCAGTGTGGCAATGCCACGGTACTGGTGCAGGCTACACAACATCCCATGGGGAATTTTTGACTATTGGAGGTCTCCTCAGGGTAAGAGGTAGAGGACATTTGTCCCCTGCCCCTGGGTAAGCTCTGGCAGCTGCAATGGATCAATGGATCAACTACAATGGATCAACTTGGACCTCTGCCAGCGATATCACTGGTGCAAGTCCGCATTAATCTATGCAGGCAGATCAGTCCCAGGAAGGGGTTTTGGATATGGCACACGCTGGTGCCACCAATCCTGGGGTTAATCCTCCAACTCCTCACTCCTGTCGCCACTCTGTTCCGCCCTCTCCCCACCTCTGTCAACCCCCTCCCAGCTCTCCCCACCCTTCTCCCTGCCTGTCCCAGACTAACCTGCTTTGGCAGACACCGTGATGGCTAGTGTTATGCACAGGAATAATGGTGACGTTATTCTAACCAATGTTATGCACAGCCTTCCTGCCAGTGCACCAACAACTAACGCTGTTGCAAAGCACTTAATGGCACTTTTGAGATAGCATGCACCAATGGAACTTGTGTTCTGCTGGCACAGGCCCTCCATCGCACTGGGCCTGCAATCACGGCATAATTATCGTGGGGGTGTCTAGCTGGTCAAACAAAATGATATGGACAAAGGAGTGCTCCTCAACTTTGTTGCTCTATATGTCCCCAAGAAATCACAGTCTTTCCCCCTTCATCAGAGCTCCTTGCCCTAAAGAAATGGTTCTCAAACCATTTAGCACTGGGACCCACTTTTAGAATGACAATCTTCCAGGACCCACCAGAAGTGATGCCAAAAGTGCCAACTGTAATTACTTTATCCACTCTTGTTCACAGCCCATTTTGCTGCTCTGAAGTCCTTTGGGGGAGGAATCAAGCCTTTCATTTTGTGATCTTGGGCAGGAAAAGGCTGTGACTCAGTGACAGATCCCATGATTTGCATTGGTAGAAAGACCCTGGTTGAGCAGAAAACAGTTCTCACGAAAACCCTGGAGATCCACTGCCGGTCTGCGTTGATAACACTGATCTAGGTGGATTCATGGTCTGACTGGGCATAAGGCAGCTTCTCAAGCAACCTGGATTCGTTCAGTGAAGATCTGTCATTATGGCAGAGGTGTACCTGACGGGGGGTCCAGGAGGCCAGGCGGTCCCAGGTGCCATGCCGGACGGGCCCCACGAGCTGCCACTGCCGCTGAAGCCCTCCCAAGTGACAGGCAGGCTGTGTGGGGCATCCATGGGCCCTCCATACTGCAGCTGTTGGAAGGCCTTAAAATAGTACTTCTGATTTTTTTTCACAAACTGCAAGTGATGTTGAAAGGCCTTCTGAAGGCTGCAGGACACCTTTGGAGGGCCATAGGTTGGCCCCATGGGGCTCCAGATGACTCAGGGGCAGTCTGCGGTTTTGGCCCCATGCGGTGCATGGGTGCAGTATAGTAAGATTGATTGTGGGTTCATCCTGCAAAGAGGAAAGAAATGCTACTGCTTCAGTGGCAACACAGCACAGGAAACTTTCCTCCAGTCATGTAAATACAAAGTCTGTAAACATTGGTGTTAAGGATGACTTTTTTGAAGCCAAGAAATGCATTTGATTACCTGAGGTCAGAGTGCTTCATGATTTTGCCCCTTCCTGCACTGTATTATCATTACATGAAGCCTATCTGCCTGTCTCCTCCTGCCTTACCTGCATCCATCAATTTCTGTTTTGAGGTCAACTGGGCTTTCACAATCATTGATTTCTGGCATGGTTTTCAAAGCGCTTTCTCTCCTAGGCATGCTCTACTGAACCTCCTGATCTCATCTCTAAACCAAATAATTCCCCTCCCCAAAGATCTCCTTCTGGTGTGTTATGCGCAGACATCTTCACATTTTATGAGCGAGCCTAACAGACGCAGCTAGGTGCCTTTCGCACAATCAGCCCTGTTGCCAGAGCATATCAAACAGCATTTTCAAAAGGGGTTGGCGTTTACGATCCACCCATAAATCCAGCTGGGAAAATGTTTCAACAAAATGAAGCTCTCTTTAGGGATTGATCCTTCACTTCCTAAGGCTTCTCAGGTGACATGTCAGGGGTACCCCTTCCTTCATGAGTATTGGGTTAAGACCAGTGGTGTCATCTGTTAATGAACAGAGGGAACGCTGGGCAGGACTTACGCGTGATTGGCAGCCCGTCCGTTGCGTTCTACCGCCTGCCTGCGCGCGGTTGGTGCACCCCACCACTGCTCGCCCAGGCACCTGGCACGTGCCCCCCCATCCCCCGCGGTGAGCAGGTGCCCCCTCCGAGGCCAGGGCAGCGCGGGCAGGCAGCGGAATGCAACGGACGGGCAGCCAATCAGAGCATAAGTCCCGCCCAGTGTTTCCTCTGTTCATTAACAGATGACACCACTGGTTAAGACTCCTCATATATCGACTGAAATAATGTAGACACATAATCCAATATTCTCCCTCACTCATGGACAGACAGGCCCTTGAGAACTGAAACTGTGTTTTAGGGTAGTGGTTCTCAAACTGTGGGTTGGAACCCACCAGTGGGTTGCGAGCCAATTTCAGGTGGGCCACGAAGTACCTGGAGCAGCCATATTGAAAATATGGGAAGATGGGATGCTGGAAAGGGGGAGGGCGGTGTAGTTGTTTTGTTTGTGGCATGGTTGCAAATAGGCTTTTTTTCTACAGCCAGACTGTGCTGGCCTAACTGTGCCGGCCTAACTCTGGGTTAGGATTGTGCCCTTAAGTTACTCAAGAACTTGTGACTTTGAGCACAATCCTGTGCACGTCTACTCAGAAGTAAGTCCAATTGTAGTCAATGGAACGTACTCTCAGGTAAGTGGGGATAAAATTGCAGCTGTTGGCTCTTTATCTACCCAAAGCTCTGTTACTGACACTTGTGTTCCTTTTTTTAACATCTAAGAGCATTTTTTGATGTTCTTGCCTTTTGAAGAGCCTTTTCTTTTTTTAAGGCACGCAGGTTGTCAGGTCCTACTCCCTAACTGTACCACAGCAAGCACGGAAAAAACAGCTTGACAGCGTATTGCGCTGGTGTCTGATCAGATGATCTATTAGGGGAGCAAAACAGCACTCTGCAGGAACGAGACAGAAACATCCCCTTAGGAATGAAGCTGGGCATTCACGCTCCACAAGCAGCCTGGCAAGGGGAGAGAGCGAAAAAGGAAAAGTTTAGATAACAAAGCTGCTTCCCTCCCCCCCAGTAAGTCAGAAGGTTGAGCAAGACTGCAGACAGGATGATTTGCACAGCGTGATTGATAAAGGGATGACACACCAGGCCAGGAATTTCTGAAATGACATAGTTCAAAAGGCAGCAGTTTCTCTTCAAAGTGGTGATGAGAAGGATAAAGATTTGTAGGAGATTTTTTTTTCTCTCTTTTTCATTCCCAAAGGTTTTTTCTTTTTTGTCTGGTAGTTGGTATTATAAAATCACAGGAGGGGAAAGATTCACACACACACACACACACACACACAAAGAGAGCGAGAGAGAGAGAGAGAGAGAGAGAGAGAGAGAGAGAGAGAGAGAGAGAGAG
>JAJKFI010000038.1:12010007-12038904 GCA_029204185.1 Lerista edwardsae | reverse complement strand
AGAAAGAAAGAAAGAAAGAAAGAAAGAAAGAAAGAAAGAAAGAAAGATGGCTGCCCCAGGTGCTTCGCAACCCACTGGTGAGTCTCGACCCACAGTCTGTGAACCACTGCTCTAAAATATATTGGGCTTTTTAAAGTGTTGTTTTCTTACTACGAGTCTCATAGTCCCTTGGAAGAAAATGTTGCTTTGTGGACCTGAGAGGCTTAGTTGTGAAGCCTTTTCTGTGAAGAAGTGGCCCATCTACATTACTTCTATGTTTTGCCTCCAGGCACGTGGGAGGCAATTGGTTAAGAAGCTAGTGGGGGAGGTGTGGTGGGACCCTGATGTTGAGTCAGGCCAAGCTCAAAGGAGGTTAGGCCTGACTTCAAATTGGAGCCAGATACTTCAGGCACCCGGAAGTTTACATTCTGGGAACTCACACTCAAAGCCTTGCGCCAATACTTGGCTATTCCCAATTACTACTTCCAGGCAAGCGCAGAACAGAGTTTTGCTCCCACCAGAATCAGGTCTGGCTTAGGGTGGGGGAGGAAACATTTTTGGAGCAGCTGTCCCAGTTTTTTGGCCTTTCAAGCAAGCATGAGTTGTACTGGTCCCCCCTCTGGCCTTGCACACCTCAGATGGACACCAGTTAATACCTGGCTACCCTCAACCCAGATGGCATCTGCCAAGCAACCAAAATGTACTTACTGTGCGTAAAACCTAAATCACCACTCAACACCAGTCTGGGATAGGTGAACCAGCCATAAGTCAATCAGGTTGGTAACCTGACGGCCTTCAGCCTTTCCTCACCAGTTTCCTAAGGTAGCCCAACATTTTTATGCTATTTTTATGCCCTTATAAGGCATTCTGAGGCCTGGGGAAGCCCCTTATAAGGGCACAAAAAGTCACCTCCATTTTTTGGTAAAAACTGGAAGTGGGTTTTTTTTTTTGGCCCTAAAGGTCATTCTGAGGCCTGCAGAGGCCCTGGGTGGTCACACACAGCCTCTGTAGTTCTCAGAAAACCCAGTTCAGTTCTGGTCAGGTTTGGCAGGTGGGTCAGGTTTGGCAGATGGGCCCCAAATTCAGCAGGTTTGAATACCTGCAGAATTCAGTATCCGCAGGGGCTCCAGGAACAAACCTCCATGGATAATTAGGGCCCACTGTATTGTGAATTGTGAGGGAATCAAAACTGTCCTGTTGATCCCTTCAATAGAAGGAGATGATTATGTGAGGATGGGAACTATTGTGGACCATCAGGCCAGTGGCTCAACAGCTGAGTGCTAGAAGTCTAATCCAGCTGGTCACATTATGAGGACTAGTTCTTCTCTAGCACTCCTATGTATTGGTGAAGGAACATCATATGCAAGGCCTATACCATGTCACCAGCCTATAGCCTGATCCACATCCCTGACCATGCACAGTGCTTGAAAAGGGGCAGCACGGTTTGATTTGTTTTTGTTTGCTTCCAAGAATTACACTTGTGAGCAGAAATACTTTTGTTCTTGGCTTGTTGACAAGGATCATTACTGTCTTCTTTACTGAAGAGCCGGTTTAATGTTCTCGGCTGGATATCATTCACTCTCCTAGATACCATCATTGGAAGAAGAAGACAGCTACCAGCTAAATCTCTGCCATTACAACTCATTTCTGTCTCCTGTCCGTGCAATGATGCCCCTTCCTTATCCTCCCCTGTGCTACTTGTACAATTTGATCATTGTGGTGCGGTGCTCCGTTCCCCCTTTCCGTCTAATGAATAGACTCATTGTTGAACGTTTTGTGGTTAAACTATTACATCTTGGCTGTCTTCGAAGATGTAGAAACATGTTGGCAAAGTCCAAACGGAGGCTCCTTTTCATGTGGTGTTGCAATGCAAACAGCCTGTCTGTGTTTTCGTGCCGCTGGCAGATCCAAAACAGATCATACCCATCGCAATCATGTTTCCAGTGGCTTCGCTTCTATCAGTTGGGTGCCTGCCCCAGCGGGGGTGATTGCAAGAGATCCCCAAAGTGGGTTTAACTTAATTTCCACATGAGAAGGGGGGTATTCTTTCAAAGCACGACTGTCTAACTAGACCAAAGGGAATGCTTTCACACTAGAAAGATAATCGCTGATTACAAAATTGACTGAGAACCAATAAAATCCTCTACCTGTATCTCTGGCCTGGAAAGGGAACAACTGGCTTGTTGAGAAAAGTGTTACTTTTTAAGGAAAGCTGCAAAAGTTTGGCACTCACCCCAAGTGTATTGCTTTTCTGTTAACATTCCTTAGGTTTGCTAGCTAAGAGGGAGTTTAGTTTGGAGTGTCTAAAGTAAGGCCAAGAAGATTTAAAGTGTGATAGTTATAATTCTGTCCCAAGCTACCTCCCTTTTCCTCCCTCTTTCCATAACAGGTGCCCAGTTGAAAAGCTGACCAAACTAAAATAATTTGCCTTCAAAACATTAGGATGAGATTAAATAAATACCAAATATGGTTAATTGGTGAGCCGCCAAACTGAGTGCAACTCACCTTGTGTGAGTGGTGTTGCAGCACAACAGTAAATCACTCTTTGTTCTGCCTGCTCAGAATTGCACAACTAGGGAGCTGTCAGGAACTTGATAGACAGGTAGGCAGGATTTGGAGGTGCAGAGTGGTGGGGAGCTGAGCTTCTAACCCCACTTTTGTTTGTAATTGGGTTTGACAAGCTAAACTATTTTCTCTATCGCGTAACCAGAAAATATTTTTTTTTAAATTACAAGCCCAGTTATGAACATAATATAGATTTTGTTTTGCTTATAATTAGGAAAGCAATAGGATTGATCTGATTCTTTCCCCAAACTCGTATCATTCCAGCCTCATAAGAACATAAGAAGAGCCCCGCTGGATCAGGCCAATGGCCCATCTAGTCCAGCTTCCTGTATCTCACAATGGCCCACCAGATGCCTCAGGGAGCACACGAGACAACAAGATGCCTGCATCTTGATGCCACTCCCCTGCATCTGGTATTCTGAGGTAAATTCTGAGGTTAACACACTGGTGTCCAGTCAAGATTCTCCACAGCATTTCTCTTGGACAGCCACCAGAACCAGAAGCTCCTCTTCAGATATGTATTCATAGGAACATATGAACAGCCCCACTGGATCAAGCCAAAGGCTTCCTATATCTCACAGTGGCCCACCAGATGCCTCAGGGAACACACAAGACAACTAGATTCCAGCATCTTGCCACTCCCCTGCATCTGGCATTCTGAGGTAGCTTACTTCTAAAATAAGGAGGTTGCACTACCCATCATGGTCTGTAGCCTACGATGGACTTTTCCTCCAGAAATCTATCCAATACCTTTTTAAAGCCACCTAGGACAGATGTAATTACCAACTCCTCTGTCAAGGAGTTCCACAGATTAATTGCCCGCTGGGTAAAAAAGTATTTCCTTTTATCTGTTCTCACTCTCCCAACACATAATTTTAGTGGATGTCCCCTGGTTCTGGTGTTGTGAGAGAGGGAAAAGTACATTTCACTATCTAACCTCCCCTTGCTCCGATCAGCTGCTGTGGTGGGAGCAATCTCTCTCTCTCACACACACACAAACACACACCCTAATTTATCATATGTGACTTTCACATTAAGCAAGTTTTGCCACCCCCCGGTCTATAGAGTGGTGGAAAGAAGAAGGATGATTTGATCCAGAACACTGACGATGCTCTTAACAAATGTTCCACATTAGTATTCCAAACCAAGTCCTTACAAAAGTCTGCAACATTGCTACACTAGTGGGTTACAAGTTGTGCAGGTCTGGAGCAATCCACAACCTATGCCAACACAGGAACAGAACAATGGTCATTGTGCATGATATGTGAATGAGCACATAAGGCTTCCAAAAGCTATTTAGGAACAAGTTGTGCATTTGCCTTCTCTTGCAAAACCAAAGACTGTTGCATTTTAATGTGCTCGCTTTCATCCCTCTCTGCTGCTAATCGACCAATTAATTGGCCGAGCCATACAAAATCTCTACCCAGCTGATAGCATGACAGGTTTTAAGGGCCCAGCGTGGTCCTTGAGGGAACGATTGTAAGGTTATGATTAGCGCTTTCTTTCTTCCATGCACAAAGTGTTGGAAAAGGCCTGGGCCAAATTTCCTCCATTCACTGCCTCTGTGAAATCTGATTCAATGGTTGCCCAGATTTGCACAAGAAAGTTAAGTTGGCACACTGCCTGCTTGAGGACTGCTGGTTTAAATCTTCGAAAACTGGCATTACCGGAGTCTCTCTAGTTTGATAACAGCGCCGCATGTTCCAGATTGAGCATAATGACATTAACTGCTGCGCTAGTCATGAATTGTTCAATGAACTCTACTTTGTATAGTAACCAATCTATATAAACAGCTACATATAATTATACTGCATATTTAAAATCACAATTTACAGTTTCCTTTCCCCTAACTGCCATATTTCTTCCAAGCTTTCTTTTTCTGAAACATCCCTTCCTCATTGGCACTTTTTTTTAAAATCCCTATATATGCGGGTATACCTTCTTCTTTTTTTGTCCATTTGGTTTGATTGATAGTATTTCTATCGGCTAACGTTGAATAATATAATGGCTAGTATTTTAAAATTAGGTCCGATGAATACATCTGTCTACAGCTGTTAATCCTTCTTAAGAGATTAATGTAGCCCTCGCTGAAAATCTCTAGGCAGAGACAGAGTTGATTCTTAAATACTTTATAATGAAATCCAAATGGAATTAAGCAAATACTTGGAGATTAGCACTATAGAAAATGGCTGCTGCACTGACCCTGAGGAGGCATTGTATGGTTTGGATTGGCAGGACGTATTGGGTAAAGTTGGAAGGGAGACAATGTGAACTAGAATGTGGTGAGCTTGGACCATTTCACACATATCAACAGTGACAAACCTGGGTTTGCCAGAGAGTATGCACTCAGCTGAACCACTGTGAATCTCACTGAGGCCGCAATCCTAACCTGGAGCTAGGCTGGCACAAAGGACTTGTGCTGGCCCAGGAGTATTGCAAACCCACTGTAAAGCTCATTTGGACCAGTCTCGGAGTCAGGGAGGATGGCACATGTCTGTGTGCTGGCCTCTCTGACTCCAAGAGTGGTCCAAACATTACAGTATCCCTTGTGTCAGCCAAACTTTGCTAGCCTAACTGTCCTAACTCCAGGTTAGGATTGTGCCCTTAATTGTATACTTTAAAATCATAAAAGTAAGATCTGTATTTGAGCATCTTTTGCAGTTAACTTACTGGATGGGTACCCCCCGCTGCACACACATACACATACCCTCCTACCCCCATGCCACCCAATGCAAATTTACCTGTTCTTGCTGGCACGGGTGGGGGTCCAGGTGGCATGTTTGTGACACCGAGCAGGAACAGGTTTTGTATGCAAAATTAGCATGTGGCATAAAACCACCCTTCTGTGATCGGGAGACTCTTCCTCCATGAAAAATAATGCCTTTGGATGCAGCCCAGTAACAATCTTAATAGCATTCTCAGCATCAGTTCCCCATCCACTGAGGTTCACTCAGTAACCGTACTTAATGGGATGGGCTTCATCTCACCTTGTTCTTCACTTAGGAAGCTCAACTTCAGAGAAGGAGCAGGGGACTTATATCAATCAATCAATCAATCAATCAATCAATCAATCAATCAATCAATCAATCAAACAAACAAACAAACAAACAAACAAACAAACAAACAAACAAACAAACAGTATTTATATACTGCTTTTCAACGCAAAGCTCACCAAACGGTTGTTTACAGGCAAATAATAGCAATAAAGCTAAATGGCTCCCTGTTCCAAAAGGGCTCACAATCTAAAAACAAACAAACAAACAAACACCAGCAGCAACAGCCACTAGAGAAGACACTGTGCTGGGGTGAAAATGGACAATTACTCTCCCCCTGCTAAATATAAGAGTTGTGATGTAGAAGATGGCATTTTGGGAGACACTGTTGTGCACATCAGTGTGAGAAATTCTGTATATGACAACATTGCTCTAGATCAGTGCTTCTCAAACTGTGGGTCGGACCCACTTGTTGGGTTGCAACCTAATGTCAGGTGGGTCACGGAAAGCTGGGACCAGCCATCTTGGAAGCTGCAGACATTACTCTTGTTATAATCCTTTTGTGAAGGTTAACAGTTTGAATTTTCAAGTGAGGTTTTATTTTTTAATTATGTTTTTAGTTCAGTGCTTTTACATCATTTTTTGTCCTAATCTTGCTTTCTGTCGGGGATATTTCCTGGTTGGGCAATTGCTGCAGTACAAGAATGCCAGTTTGCATTCCAGGAGTGTTATTTTATTATGTCACACTGATGGCACTCTCTGCTTGATGATATCACTTTTGGCTATGACATCACTTCCAGGTTAATAACAGCACTTCTGGTGGGTTCCGACATGAGTGCCATTCCAAAAAAAAGTGACTTCCAGTCTAGGAGGATTTCCTGCTACAGGCAGGGTGTTGGACTAGATAACTTTGTAGGTCCCTTCCCATTCTATGAGCCTATGATTCTTGAAGCTTGTGTTATGTACAGCAGCACCATGGAACTGAAAGGCAGAATGACCGTATCCATGTTACAGGACTGGAAGCATGAGGACATCATTGTCCACTCAGCATTAATGAACTTGCAAAGCTACGAGAAGGAATTAGGGAACGTTTGAGAGTTATGTTAGCCACACAGATATCCAAGGCAGCCCTGCTTGCCACAACAAGGGCACTTCTGTAGCTGCAGCACTCATAGCCTTTGCTTCCACGCTGCAATAGCTTCAGCAGGGGATAGGCTGACACTTCCAGTCCTAATAGCCTTTAAAAAGACCCCGTACTGATCTCTTTGCAAAAACTCAGCAGAAGAGAAAACCAAAAGGTTCAGCTTTAACTCAGATCGTTGTGAAACATTTAATGAATGGCTGGTGACCCACTTTAGACTCTTCAGAGGTTTCTGCCCTAACTTCAAAAATCTACTCTTATGTTCTCTTTAAGGAATGTAAAAATACTGAGTTGGAAAAAGGGCAAGACTGTGGTGCTATGAATGTCAAAAGTAAAAATACAACACTGCCTAAAATTCTGGAATAATAGTAATTCTTTTTCTTTGCACGGAGGAGAAAAACATGCCCACAGCTGCAAGCTGAAGCCAGCACGGGGCACTGCCTGTTTAAATGTCAGGTGGAGAGTTTTAGAAATCCCACTAGCTATTGCTCCATATTTTCTTCCTTTATGTTCTGATTTGTGTCTCCAAAAGGTTTTGCAAGTGGAATGACGGCTTTTCAACCCTGAAATTGTAGATCCATTGCACAAAAAGTGACCCAGTTTCAGCAGGGGACTCGATGTGTCACAGAACCATAAGCAAGTGCAACACACACACAAAGATCTCCAGGCATTAACCGCTGTTGGAGGCACGGTGCGTGGAACTAGCACATCGAAAGATCTGATGGAATGGGGCAAACCTCTTCTTTTTTTATAATAAGGCATCTTTAATCCTTTCAACATCTTATTTTTGTTAAACGTTCAAATGAGCAAAATGCTCAATCAATGATGTTGATATTCGACATCACCTTTGGGTAATGCAAATTGTGAGCACCCTATTTTACTAACTAGGCACGAAGAACCATGGGATGGTTTATTACTTTGAGAGTGCAATCCTAACCTTTGCAAGAGCTCTGTTGTGCCCGCCCAGAGCTCTTGCACTGGACCAGCTCTATCGCAAACGTGCATGCCTGCACTGCAGATTTGGTTGCTGGAGCGGTGCAGGCAGCAGCACCAGCCAGGGCCACCATGCAGCCCATCAGCTGCACGGACTGAGCGCTGGCTTAGTTCTGCCAGAGCAGGCCCGTGATGAGGGCATGCTGGAGACCGGCAGGAGGTGGTGGAGAGAGGTGGAGAGAGGGTGGATCTGAGGGCAGGCCAGCCCAGGCAGAGATGGGACATGGCTGTTAAGCCATATCCTAACCCCGGTCCCCAGGCTGGGCAGTGCCGATCCGGGCTGCTCCTGGCTGCTTGGACTTGCACCTGCTGTTTTGCTGGTGCAGATCCTAGCAGCCCCATAGGGCTTACTGGGGCTTAACTCAGGGCAAGGAGAAAATATCCCCTTGACCAGTAATGGCATCTAAATGATTTAGCAACAGGTTCTTACTTTTGATTGGCACTTCAATCAAAGGGGTCCGCCCACCGGAAGTGAGGTCATAGCTGGAACCCAGGAACCACCCCCAGGAACCGCTGCGCCTCCTCGGTGGGCCGCATGGCGGCCCGGGAGAAGGCCTGGGGGTCCTGGGCCTTCTCCGGGGCCGCCACACGGGCTACCGATCCCCCAGGAACCGCCATGCCTCCTTGGGAGGGAACCCCAGGCCGCCTACCTGCTCGTGCTGCTGCTGCCGTCGGTCTCCCTCGCTCTGCTGCCTGCCTGCCTGCCTGCCTGCCTGGCTCTGAGAATGTGCAGGCAATTCAAACATGCAGGCAATTCAAACGTTACAGGGGGCGGAGTGGGGCGCTGATGGAGTTGACGAGTGGGCGGGCGAATGGGCCGGGCTAGCCCTAATCCTAGGAACGGGTACGCGCATACCCCCGCGTACCTGCTACATGACATGTCTGCCCTTGCCCAAGGTGAGTTGCAGCTGTCTCCCAGCCTGCGTTAGTATACATCTCAGGCCTGCCAGCCAGCTTGCTCCAAGGCAGGATAGGATTGGGCTGCCTGTCTAGTTAGGACCATGCCCAAGGGTTCACCAGAGTTTTTCATCCATTTTTTCTAGTGAGTCTTACAGCGCAATCAAAACTTATCCTCCACCAGTGCAGGAGCCATTGCACCAGCCTAGAGTGCAACATCCCATGAGGCAGCATTTGTAACTACTCTAGTGCAGGCAGTGCAGAGTGGCAAATGGTAAGTCTTGCCGCCACTCAGCAGTGTCGCTTTTCAGGGCAAGGGGAGGCAGGGAGGGGATGGAACTGGATGAAGGAGGAGGAGGATCAGGCCTGGGAGAGGGGAATAAATGCTCCCCTTGAGGGGCCCTCTGGCAGTATCTCTGCACCCACAGGATCCAGCGATTGCCA
Organism: Lerista edwardsae; assembly: GCA_029204185.1. Taxonomy (NCBI): domain Eukaryota; kingdom Metazoa; phylum Chordata; class Lepidosauria; order Squamata; family Scincidae; genus Lerista; species Lerista edwardsae. Next base: position 12,029,892 of record JAJKFI010000038.1, on the reverse strand, counting down.
TTTTTGTACCACTATAGCCATGGGCACATGAAGTTTAGGATTGGGCTGTGAATGATTCAGTAGATTCAGGCCTGTGTCACATGAACCTGCAAGTGCGGTTCAAATTTTGAAGGCTCCACTACATAAGGCTCTACTCCAGGACATGTGGACAGATGGTTGAGCTGCTGGTACTGCCTGCAGGAGAATTTGTGGTTTGTTTTTGGATAGGAGACAGATGCCAGGCTGTGACAAGCTACAGTACCTGAGGTGGCAGAACTGAGGCGCTGTGGAGCTGATTACTCACCGCAAGTGAGAGTTGCGGTGAAATGTGTGAGAAGGCCAGCGGGCAAAAGAATGGAATATGACCTTGAGGACCTGTCCAGGCTTGACTTGCAATTGCCTGCTGAGGCTTGATGGCATGCAGCCAAAAGAGAGAACCACACTGTGAAGGCAAAATCTGGGACTGAGGATTGGCGGATCACAAGAATACTGTATATTTGTAAAAACCCCATTGGAAAAAAAAATGGTGATTTAGACTAGCCTGCTCATGTAAGCTGCCTTGGGCATTTGCTTCGGCATGGGAAAGGCAGGGAATAAATTCTTCAGATAAATACAGTATATATATTCATAGCACGTATAAAAAGCAGGCATACGGGGTTCTCTTTTAGTATTCCAAAAGAGAACCCTCCTCAAACTATTCCCTCTCACCTAAAGTCTGAAATGGTGCAATCCAGATCTGTGGATGCAAGCTAAAATTAATTTATTAATTTAAATTATTTATATATCACTTTAATGGGAACGAGTTTAAATTTTCATAACACAATAATATCCAGATAGGACACAACCATCTCCAAAGCGTTTGATAGCATTCGATTCTTTTCTGGTTTTTCTTGGTGCAGCCTAAACATAGCCTCAGGTTTTCCATGAGCTAATGTTTAACACAGAGACCAATGAAACCTTCCCTGCACTCACACAGATTAAAAACAACCAAGCTCTGGTAGTTAATGGCTCATTATAACAGGTTCTGTACATTTAATGTTCCTTTTAATGATTTGGTGCTGGTAAAATGTATCAGATTGACAGCTCTGGAAAAAATGAAATTGTCTGCTTAATGTCATGTTCCACCCAAAGTAGGCACCCAGGGCTTTAGCCAGGGTAGGGTCAGTGGGTGCACTGCCCCATCTGCAGTTCTGATTTGCCTCACTTTTGCCTTACCTTGCCCCAGATTTATTTTAGGAAAAACCAAACAACCTTTTAAAATATGTGTCCATTTCATTTCCAGAATGAAGGTTTCTTTTGGGAACAGAAGTTGTTGCTTACTACTACTACTACTACTACTACTACAACGACAATGACAACAACAACAACAACAACGTTGCTGGGGTACATCAGTTTGACTCTGTCGAGCCGTTGCTTCAGCGACTACACTGGCTGCCGGTTCTGTTCCGGGCCCAATTCAAGGTGCTAGTTTTGACATTTAAAGCCCTTTACTGCTCAGGTCCAGGGTATTTGAGGGACCGCCTCCTTCCATATAATCCTGCCCATGCTCTCAGATCATCTGGGGGGGGGCTTTTGACTGTGCCGCCACCAGGAGAGGTCAGAGGGATGGCTGCCAGGATAGGGCCTTCTCGGTGGTGGCACCCCCAACTTTGGAATACCCTCCCCTTAGAATTAAGAACTGTTCCCTCTTTGGCAACATTCCGGCGGGGGCTGAAGACCTTTTTATTTTGAAAAGCTTTTAATTGTTGACAGGCAGGCTGGTTTTTTATATTCTTGCTTATATTTTATGATCCATGGGGCTTACTATTGTTTTTTAAATTTTAATTGTTTTAATAATGTTGTTTTTAAATTATTGTTTTTAATGTGAAATTGTAATTTTTATTGTATTTTATTACCATTGTTGTAAGTCGCCTTGCGTGCCTATGGGCAGAAAGGTGGGGTATAAATTTAATTAATAATAGTAATAGTAATAGTAATCAGTTGCATCCAGTGGTGTCATTCAAATGATTTAGGAACAGGAACTCACTTTTGATTGGCACTTGTCGGGAACCCGGAACCAGCCACGGAGCCCGTTAGGATCCGGAACACCCATTCTGGTCCGTTCCCCCTGAATGCCATCACTGCCTTCGCCCCCCTAGGAATCCGGAGTCGCTCCCTTTAAGTCCCTCTGAGTGCCGGCCAACCAAGAAGAAAAGCTCTTTGCAGAGGAATTGGGAGGAGGGAGAGTGAAGTGGGAGGAGTCAGCTCTAATTTTAACTAGTGGTACTGAGTTCCCCCGCGTTCCCCCTGCATGACATCACTGGTTGCATCTCTCGCCTTCTAATGGCGCAATCCTAACCTGGAGTTAGACGGACACAGTTAGGCCAGCAAAGTTTGGCCAGCACAAGGGGCACCGTAAAGTATGTTTGGACTACTCTTGGAGTCAGAGAGGCCAGCACACAGACGTGAGCCATCTTCCCTGACTCCGAGAGTGGTCCAAAACACTTTATGGTGTCCTTATGCCAGCCAAACTTTGCTGGCCTAACTGTGCTCGCCTGGTTACGATTGTGCTCTAAAAGTGGTAGTGTATCTCAGCACACCTGGAACACTGAACTAGGGTGAGATGCCACCTTGCCTTTTCTTTTTAGCTCTATTTAAGCACTTTGAAACAACATTCATGGGGCATTCACAGGGCAAGGGGAAACAGAACTCTGTTTGATCGCTGTGCTTCTTGCACTGACACAACCACTCTCTGGCCAAGATTCTAGAACAGGGAGATAAAGTTTCTCCACATTCAACAGCCTTCTATGCAGGCAAGCATTGAATGTTGGGAGAAATGAACTGTAGGGTGGCCTGGGAGCGCATTGATGCCAAGTAGTGTGGCTAGCCTATGTGCTTTCATTCATCCTCTCTCAGCTTTCACTGATTCCTGTTTTAAAATCCTCAAATTGGGCTTTAGAGAGTAATGAATCAATAGTGCCCAAGACTTATTGCAGATGCAAGCAACCAATTAGTGAGGTCTGCTTCAATGTAATTTGTAGCTGCGTTGAACATTGAAACCAACGTTCTTTTTGTCTTTATAAAATTTTTGATCATTTAGTGACTTGGAAATGAGTGCAGTCCAGTCGAAACAAGCTCTGTGGCAATGAATGGGAGCTTAACAGAGTCAGTTGGGCCATTATGCCATTTGCATCCATCTAAATTGCAATTGTGCAGAAGAAATTGCTAGACAGTCTGTCCTTTTGAATTATTCCCTCTGGATATGTACATTGTGTCGATGTATAATTTTAAGGGTTTTATATATATAGGAAGTATATTTGAATGGCTAACAGGAGATTCCCAGTCTTATGCAGCTTGGAAGTGTTCAATCCTATCCAACTTTCCAGCACAACATGGCCCCACTCCTATAAGGATTGGGGGACCTTCTGAGATGGCATATGAGGAGGAAGAGCTGGAAGGGAATGTCCTTTTTCTTCCCCCTCCCACAGGGGGATGCCTCTGAGAGTGCAGTCCTAACCTGGAGTTAGGCCAGCAAAGTTTGGCCAGAACCAGGGACACCGTAAAGAATGTTTGGACCACTCTCGGAGTCAGAGAGGCCAGCACACAGACATGCGTCATCCTCCCTGACTCTGAGAATGGTCCAAACACGCTTTATGGTGGCCCTTGTACCAGCCAAACTTTGCTGAGCTAACTGGGCTGGCCTAACTCCTGGTTAGGATTGCGCTCTCAATCTTGGCTGAAGCCATTTCTTGAATGCACAAATTGTTGTCACACATGTGAGAATGAGCAACTTAGCTTTTATTTACAGTACAAACGAGGTGACATATCTCTTTTTAGTTGTAGGAACATGACAGTAAACGTAAACTTACTGTCACTTAAAATGGAATATTACTTGAAAAGAACATTCCACATGAATTTCCACATAAACTAGCCACAAGTGGTGAGGGAGTTTTCTTCACTGTAAGCCAAAGCAGTCACACACACTTATATTTGGGGGACGGGGGGACGGGACACCCAGCATGCATTTATACAGTCAGTCAGTGTTTACCAATGATGTCATTATGCATGTGAAGTCCTATCTAGAATTATTCTAAGAGCACAGAACTGCAGATCAGAACCAAGTTTGGCTTCCATTACGTAGCTTGAGGTAGGTACTGATGGCACCACAACACACTGTGTAATTGGCCCCTCCTACTCACCATCAGAGCCATTCTGAGCAGTGACAGCAAAGTGCAGGAGATGCCGCTTGGTTTGGCGAGCATGTGCACAGTGCTGTTGCTGCCCAGAAAGGCCCAAATGGCAAGGGGTGTGGCCGATTACATCACGCATTGTGGTGCCTGCAATACTTACTGCCCCCCACCCCAGCAACGGTACTGTCCAGCTTATTTGGAATACGTGGCCCAAGACAGTAATAAACCTGGTTAGCTGTCTGTATAGGTCTCAGGTATGTGAACATTTCATCCATGCAGTGATTTCAACCCACCTGATCCAGCAGGAGTCCCTCCCTTTGCTTTGTGGCTTTGCTCTCTGCATGGTGGCCTGGCCTCGACCTTAATAGAGGGAGACATTCAACTGCTGTGGCTCATTCTTAACAGGATTAAGCGAGCTGCCTGTAGTTGAAGCTTAAATGGGACTGAAGGAAATGCTGGGTCTGGTGCTGACCAATGATGCATTTTCATCAGTTCATAACAAAATGGAATCATTTGGACAGCTTGTAGAAATACATTTAATGCTATTTGGGAAAGGAATATACTTGGTTTTGGCAGCTGAATTGTGTGCATACACAGGATTGAAGTTAATATGGCAACAATTTGATGTGTCATAAGATTCTTAAATTCATGACCCCTCTCGGTCCTCTTTTCCTTCTCTTCCTTGTGTTTCTTTTTACTCTAAGGGTGCAATTCTAAACTGAGTTAGGCCAGCATAAGCTAAGCCAGAAAAGTTTGGCCAGCACAAGGGCCACTGTAAAATATGTTTGGACCACTCTCAGAGTGGACAGGCCAGCACTCAAGCATGAGCCATCCTCCCTGACACCAAGAGTAGTCCAAACACACTTTATGGTGGCCCTTGTGCTGGCCAAACTTTGCTGGCTTAGTTTATGCTGGCCTAACTCATGTTTAAGATTGTGCTCTTAATCTCATTTTCACCAGTGAGATTTGAAGAGTTTTAAATTAGGATTGTGCTGTGAAATGTGCCTGGGTCACCATAAATTCAGAGCAATCCTAAACACCTAAACTTTTCTGGCCTAACTGGGCCAGCCTAACTCCAGGTTAGGATTGTGCCCTGAGGCTAGGTAAGGGTTCATAGGATTGCGATCCAGTTTTAGATAGATATAAAAATTTATTGGCCATACATGGAATTTCACCATACATGAAATTTTACTTCGGCCCCAAAGTAATTAATAATACAACAAAATATACAATCACAATAACAAGGCCACACTACCTCTAAATTAATCCAAATCAGATCATCAACATATACTCAATACCACACATAATCAATACGATGCAATCAGCTATTCAGTAAGCCAATAGCACAAGGGAAAAAAAACTGTTCTTGTGCCTGGTTGTTCTGATGTTCAACATCCAGAGGGAAGAAGTTCAAACAGATTACGGCCAGGGTGAGAGTGATCTGCAACAATTCTCTCTACTCTCTTCCTCACCTGAGCAATATATAAATCATCCATAGAGGGCAAGCTGACTCCTATTATTCTTTCTACAGTTTTGACTGTCCTTTGGAGGCTATTCTTATCCTGCTTAGTCGCTGAACCAAACCAAACTGTTATAGAGTTAGAAAGAATGGATTCAATGATCCATCTATAAAACTGAATCAACAGCTCTTGAGGCAGGTTAAATTTCTTAAGTTGGCACAAAAAGTACATCCTCTGCTGTGCTTTCTTAATAATAGAACTGATGTTAGCCGACTGTTTCAAATTATGGGAGATTACAGAACCCAGAAATTTGAAGGACTTCACCACTGATACCATACTACCAAAGATGGTCAGAGGAAATAAGGTAGAGGAGCACCTTCTAAAATCTATTACCATCTCCACTGTTTTTAGTGTATTCACTTTTTTAGTGTTTTTAGTGTATTTTATTTAGATAACTACTTTTTTTGCTAAGTTGAATAGTTCAAAATGGTTCATGCTGAAGTGGGAGGAAATCAAGCCTAGGAGGTGATTTCCTGAGCCCTGTCTTTTTAAACTGCGAGATCAGGCTCCCAAGATTGAGTTGTTCATTTTTTCTGGCGTGCGTTCCCTGTTCCTGCTGAAGCCCGCAAACCCTCCAGGTCCTCCAATCCCCTCCACGGGACCCCTTGCTATAGCCTACCCAAAGTTTAACGTCAACAGAAAAAGAATTTCCAGCGGGACTTTGAAGTTGCAGAAAGAGAAATAAATTTTACTCATGTGTAGGACATCAGTAAAACATAAACAAATCCAATACTTCTCCAAGAAGACCACAGAACTTGTGTAATTTGCACATTGTGACTTGATCAGTTGTACAGTTGAACATGCAAATGTGGAAATGACAACAACAAATAAAAACATTGGCCAATTGATATTGGCAATTTTGGCTATGTGAGACATTTGATTGATGGTCCTTTTTTGCTGCTGCTCCCCCTCCCTTCCTGTGTGACCCCAACCAAAGGTCAGGGAGGGGCGATGATGAAGCATAGTCAGATGTAAACATAGGTACATTTAGATTAAGACAGGATTACAATAGGGTTGGCACATTCAAACACAAAAGCCGAAAGGAGACATTTAGACCAGACAGATTTAGCCACAAGTGCTTGACACATTTGATTGCTTGATGCAACAGTTATCAATGTGGTAAGTACTTACACAGGTAGATGCAAAGATTCTTAGTCAGAATCTTTCCCTCCCCACCTTGATCCAATCACCTTGATAAAAAGCTACTCTGGAGTAGCTGGAAGGGAGTTTGCATTTGAATAGTACAGTAGTGGTGATAAGATTGACAATGGATAAGGCCAGGTATAGTTTTACTCTAATGCTTTAGTCTTTTCTGTTGCTGTTTTAAACATTGGTGGGGGAAACCTTTTGGCTTAGTCCAAAGAAGACTTTTCCAGGTTATTTTAGTTCCTGGGCAGATTAGGCTAGATTTAGGCTGAAATGGTCCTCACAATGCTCTTTTTGTCAGATACCAGATTTGCATTACAAGACCCTGAGGGAGGGAGACTTTTGAATGCCCTTGGCAGCAATTCTTAATGGTCTGCATTATCTTGTGCTGTCTCCCGAGGTTCACCTCTGTGTCCTTTTTGCAGGGTAGCAGCTCAGAACTTCCAGGATGAAATCTAATATGGAGTCAAACCTATACACATTTAAGGGAAGGAGAGGGTGTTCTCAACACTGCCCTCTCCTCGATGGGGTTCATACCTGTTCCCATCACATCCTGGTCTTACCCCTTCACCTTTACAGGTCTTGTATTATGTGCATCTGGTTAGACCTCCATCTGACCATTATGAGCATAGCAATCACCAATATTACCTATAGGCCAAAATAACCACAATCGGGCACAGAGCCACATCAAGGAGGCTCTCAACAGTTTGACTTCAGCCAACAGTGCTTTCCCACCAAGAGTTGCTGCTTCTACTGTCGCTAAAACCTCTATTGTTTGCTGGAGAGTTGAAAGTGAGTGGGAGCTCGGGGTGTCTTAGCTGGGCTGGGTGCACACAGCGAGGTGAAGGAGGCATGGTGGTTGCAACTAGGCTGGGCTGTGTGGCCTGCAGGCCTGCAGTCTGGAGAGGGGCATGGTGGTTGCAATGTGGCTGGGTGGTTTGCCTGCAGCCAGGTGAAGGAGCATGGTGGTTTCTGAGAGAATCACTGGGAAGGGGGGGTCCTCCTACATCAATGCCATGCCAGCAGCGATGGGATTCACAAATTGACAAGGGGAACGCTGGGCGGAACTTAGGCGGGACTTCGGCTTGAGTGGCAGCCTGTCCACAGCGTTCCGCAGCTGTCCTGGCCTTGGGGGGGGGCTCCCGCTCACCGCGGGGGACAGGTAAGGGTCACGCCGGGTGCCTGGGCAAGCAGCAGTGGGGCGCGCTAACCGGGGGCAACCCCCCCGAGGCCAGGACAGCTGCGGAACGCTGCGGACGGGCAGCCAATCACGCAGAAACCCCACGTTAGTACCGCCCAGCGTTCCCCTTGTCAATCTGTGAATCCCATCGCTGCATGCCAGCCTTCCTTTCCTAGATATCTTCTTACTCTTTGGCAGTCTTCAGAGACAAAAGAGATGTGGTAACGTGTTTAAGTAATCAGGTTTTACCAGAGTTTCTCTTGCTGCATATTAGGAAATCTAGCCAATACTGTGTACATATCTAACCTTTTCCACAATAAACCTGATTATGTGCCCGAATGTCCCCATTAGACATCCAATCCAAGGCAATCTGAGCGAAATCAAGACATAGCAGAACAAAGATGAATGAATGTAACTACTTTACAGGCCACTGCCAAATGCTTTGTGTAATCCAGATCGAAAGCACCTGCCATGTGGCCAAATGAGTTGAATTCAGCCAAAAGAGAACAGCTGTCATAGCTATAAAAAGGCTGTCTCAATAAATGCAGATATCGTCCTGTGACCTCATATATTGATTTATCACACACGCATCAGGTCAGGTAAAGCTGAAATGAAGGGGTTGGATTTGGTGATGGCATCTAAAGGGCCATGCCCTGCATTTAATATGTACATAGGACAGTCATGGCGCATGCAAGGTCATGTTCAGGCAGCTGGTTGCCCTTGTGGAAGAGAAGTGCTGCCATCTTTCACATCATTAGTTCCTTCAGGTCTCTTCCAGGCGTTTGTCATTGAGCTTCTGTGGGCCAGGTTAGATGTAAGAGTGAAGGATCCATTTTTGGGCTGTCATGTGATTTTGTAAAAATTGCACAGGGGGGAAGGAGATACAATACAAGACCACAACTCTGGGAAGAGGCCAAATATTTTCTTCTCACACCAATTTCTGAATGAAAATCACCTCCCAAAGCTATGTGGGAAAAATTACTGGCATCACATAGCTACCCATTCCATTATTGTTCTATGTTCTGTCCCATGTTCTCTTCTGCTTGCCTTATAGTTTATACTTGACACCTTTCTGAAATGGGCAGCCCAGTTAGGCCTGTGCTGCATCCAGCGCAGTACAGGAGTTCACCTTGGGGCAAGGGGATCTTTTCCCTTAAAAATAGCTGGGGGAGACTCAAGGAGTCCCACTATGGGGAGCGGGGCATTTCCCGGGGGATAGAGACCCCACCAGCTCCTTTGCATACCAGGTATCTGTAATTAGACAGAAAGTGCTGTGTCATGCTGAGTCATGGTGAATGTGCTAGGATGGTGCAATGCCCAATCTGATAGGCTGACAGAAATATAAAAGCAGTGTACAAGTTCCCTTTTCCCTCCCTTTCTTCCCTTCTGGGAAATTTATCTTTCCAGAAATTTGGATCTGATTCGGGTCTGAGGGCTGTGATGCCTTGAGATTGTTGTGTATAGCTGCTGTAACACACGAGTAAATATACTCGCTGAGAGAAGACTGCTGTTGTTTATGTTTCTTCACTGAGGACCAACGGCCGGAGTTCCAGCACAACTGTACTGCTACTCTGACACCTTTGGATCCCACCGGATGCAGCAGTAGCCATTTGGATTACCCAACGGTTAAAAGAACACAAAGCACATTAGTGACATATCACTGCTGGGGTGCCGCTCCAAAACAAGATAAACTGATTGAATGATCAACAAGATTGAATTGAACTGAGAACTTCAAGATCTGGAGAGAAATCTGGATTGAGAGAATTTCACAGGAACTCATTGAGAAACCTTCCCTCTCCCCAGCTGAAGAGCACATTCTTAAATACAATTTCTTGAGTCTTGCTGCCTATACCTGAAGCTACTGTGGAACTCCTTGCCACAGGATGTGGTGATGGCATCTGGCCTAGATGCCTTTAAAAAGGGATTGGACAGATTTATGATGGGAAAGTCCATTGCAGACTTTCCATTACAAGCCATGAGGGGTATGTGCAACCTCCTGGTTTTAGAAGTGCAAGGAAGTTGCAATAGCATGCAGGTATTTTGTTGTATTGTGTCCTCCCTGAGACATCTAGTGGGCCACTGTCAAATGCAAGAAGCTGGACTAGATAGACTTTTGGCCTGACCCAGCAGGGCTTTTCTTACGTTCTTATGAGCATCTCCAGCTAGTGTATGGAGCAACCCTGAATTCCTGTATGCTTGCAAATGAGTGCACCAGGGTCATGAAGCAGGCGTGACGTGGGCAGCTTCAGCTGGCAGACTTTGGGTCACTTCTCAGGGGGCAGCATAGAACCCCATCTCCTGTCCCTGCACGGCTGACCTTCAGAGCAAGAAAGGTGATCTGTTGCCACACTGCTTTCATCTTCCCTGCTTAGTAGGAAAAGAATGAAGAATGTTTCAAAAAGGGAGAAATTGGGGGGGGGGTGATCTTCCAATACAAAAAGAATCTGTAGATTTCATCATCTGTGGGTTCTGAACCTGCGGGGGAGGGCCCACCTGCCCCAGACGCGTCTGTAGGGTGATCTGAGGGCTGGGGCGGCCATGCGTAGCCTCCCATCAGAATGCCTGTTTTGGGCAAAAAAAAAAAAATGCTACTTCCAGTTTCTCAGGGGAAATCAAAGGTGATGTTTTTATGCCCTTATTAGGCATTCTGAGACCCAGGGAAGCCACATAGGGCTTGGGGCTCCAAATCCATGGATTTTGATATCCATTGGGGGCTGAGTGGGTACTACAGGCCATGAATGTCTTCAGGATTGCTCTCCTGGACCCCCAGAGAGGACTGCTGATTTCAGGAGACCTCCTGTTCCCATAGGAGCAGCGGTGTTATGCTGCCGGAATGCTGGGCGGGACATCCGGGTGATCGACAGCCCGCCCATCGCGTTCCGCAGCATTACGTGCGCAAGCGGCGTAATTGGTTACGCAAACGGTGTAACGCTCCGGAACGCGACAGGCGGGCTGTCGATCACCCAGATGTCCCGCCCAGCGTTCCGGAAGTGTAACACTGCTGCATAGGAGTCCTGGGACACTGGCCAACATATCACACTGATGCTACAAATGTTCTCACCAGCCCCTGGCTTCTGTGCATAAAACATGTGGCAAATACACACAGAGGGAACTGTGAGTGGGATTGTGGAAGAGTGAGATACAAACCACCAACTCTAATTGCACCACAGTCTACCATATCCCCCCATTACTGCGATCACTGCTCATATTCCTGTAATAAATAAAGTGAAACTTACATAAAAAAAAACCAACGCATTGTGCCCTTCCTCTTGTGTCCAAGAATGAACGTTAATGCATCGCATGCTGTAAAATAAAGAGCTACTTATAATGCGTTTTATGGTACAGCGTAAAGACTTTACAACTGCTTTATTGCAGCGCTACACTTCCTAATGTTTACCGTGTTAATTACATAATGCATTTAAAGGGATATATTAGGAGACTACTGGCCCAGTTGAAAGATTCCTCCACCATGTGCCATTAGGCGTCATGGTTTTATGAGCTTTCATAGCAGCTATGCGCATATCAGTGTAATACGGTAGCATGGCATCAAACAATGTCTGTCTAATCAATTTCCCCATGGCATTATAAAATGACTAATCTCATACTCGAAGGCATTTAACACTCTCTCACCATCATAGACCACAAACCCTCCACTCCATTTTTGCAGGTACTCTCTGATTGTTATTGAAGATCATCTGTTTTTGCATTGCTTCGTGTTGTATCAAACAATGTCTTATAACCTCTTCAAGGGCACTTCATTTCATTTGTGTCAGTTATCTTGGCAGGGAAGACAAGAATTAATGATCCTTTAGAACATTGGTCATGTGTCACACACGGCACATGGAGTGTGGGAAACAGTGGAAGATAGTGTTTAAAAGAAATCTCAGAAAAGCCTGGATTATTGAAATTAGATCTGAGCCAAAACTACTCATGCCATTTCCTTTTGGCTTTTGTAAAACAAACAAACAAAAAAACCCACCTGATTTTTTGGGGGGCGGAGGGGGAGGGTTCCCCTTGCAAAATGTTTTACAGATGTGTTTATTTGACTGAAGAGTCTACCATGTCAAAAGATTCCTGGAAGTGGAGAGAATGTCAGTTGTGGACAGAGCATGGCATTAGTTTTGACTTGTGGTGCCTAATTTTGTAATGAAGAAAATTACAACACATCCTAAAATAATTTGGGGTGCAATCCTAACCTGGAGTTAGGTCAGCACAGTTAGACCAGCAGAGTTTGGCTGGCACAAGGGACACGGAAGTGTGTTTGGACCACTCTTGGAGTCAGATGTGCGCCATTCCCCCTGATGCTGACAGTGCAATCCTATGCTGCCTGTCATGTCGACTCTACGTCATAGTGTCAACGTGCCAGACATAGCATCAACGTGGGGGCACCATTCGGCACCCTCACATTGGTGCTCAAGTAACGCCCGCACAAAGCCTCCCTCACATCAGCCGAACCCCGCCGGCGTGTGGGAGGCTCTGTGTCCATTCAGACACGGGATTGGTGGGAGGGAGGGGGGTTGGGGGCGGGACGTGGGCAGGTTTGTGATTCAGCCATAAGGCTGATCTTAAGGATCTTAAGCCCGATTGGGAGGTTGCGCTGCCCTGATTCGGGCTTCACGGTCTTCTCGGATCTGTGCCTGCTGTTTAGCAGGCACAGATCCGAGTCATGCCTTGGGGAGGCTGGAGTCTCCCCAACGGTAAGGGCACGAGCATGCCCTTGCTGTTGGGAGGCTCCAGCCTCTCCAATACTGCATTGGATTTGGCACATCACAGTATAGGATTGTGCTCTGAGAGTGGTCCAAACATGCTTTACGTTGGCCTTTGTGCTGACCAAACTTTGCTGGCCTAACTGTGCCAGCTTAACTCCAGGTTAGGATTGCACTCTAGGCTATGCCTCTGCTTGTCTCTACAACCAACCCCAATCCCACCTTCTGATATTTAGCCTCATAAAAGCAAGCCTTGGGTCCCTTTTGCATAAGCCTCTTTCATCAGCAGAGATACAGGTAAAGGTGTAGATTTTTTTTTAAATGATATACAGGCATTGTGATGGGCTGTTGCCACTATCAAAACACTTTCTGGAGGCTGTAAAGGAGCTTTTGGACCAGCACCAGATAGGTTGTGGAGGCCCTGCACATGGGGGTGGAATGAAGGCAATGGTTGAGTCGGTGGGGTGAGCGTTGCAGTGTGGGGACGTGGTCATAATAGGGTGGAATAGGGGAGGGCTGGGGCACGTTGGAAGGGATAGCATCTGGAGCAGAAACATGTATCAGATGCTATCCTCTCCAGTGCCAGCAAACACCAATGGCATTCCTATAGGGGAGCAAAACACCAAGTTTTGCAGGAGCCTGAGCTCCTCTGTAAAAAAGCCTCCGAATGGCTCTGAAGGGGGAAGGGCTGCTTTATACAGGACCTCAAGGTACTGCAAAACTTCATCCCCCCCCCCCCGTAGGAATGCTAGTCAACACATCTCCTTCGTCTCCTTGGATTTCCACCAGCTAAAGTGCTGACACTGAGAATATCCATGGCTGGAAGAGGGAAGGGAAAATAATTTCTCTCTACCCTCACAAGCCTCCCATTTGCCACCCCCTCCCACCGTCGCATTCAGCATACACTATACAGTGCAAACTATGGCAGGGAAAACCATATGATGGGGCTGTTAATTATGTACAAAATTGGAAGGAAGTGAGAGGAAAAATGCTCAAGGAGAAACCTTTTTTAGCAAATGAAACTTGGAGGAATGAATAAAGATAGCAAAATATTTCAGCAAGTTGCACAACAGAAAAGAGTAGATCAATCAATCAATGCACTAAGAAATTCACACACAAGCCCAAGCAAATTACTAAAAAGCCCATTAATAACATCTCCAAAGAGGCCTATAACGAATGAAAAAGGCTTGAATCCTTCCATACGTATCTGTAAAGATGCACTGGGGCTTCGTTGGCAGGATTTAATTATGTTTATTATCATAGCTCTCGCACTTGAGAAGAAAGACTGTTCAATTAGTGCCACTGGAAGAATTTTTATGAGGTGGAGGATTCCATTCTACAAGAAGAAAGGAAGACGGCTTAAACAGCAACCAAGCTGTACAGAGACTGCTACGTTACAACATGCTTACTATGGTGGACACAGAGCACTAGGGTAGGTGGAACTCAGTGCAATCCTGTTTGTTAACACTGAGGCAACAATAGTTGCGCTGCACTAGCCATCACAAACGTGCCGTCAAACACATTTGCCATCTTCTCTTCTCCTTCCTGGGCATGGAAGCCCTACTTAGAGCTTCTCAATATTGCAAGAGCTAAATCACATGCGCAGATCCGAGTACCCCTCCTGAGCAAGCTGGCACTCAAATCCAGGTAATGGGGAAGTTAAAAATGGTCCTACAACTGAGTTGCTTGTATTTTGGAAAAAAAGGTCGCCATAATCACCCATGAACTGAACAGCTGAGCAGAGCCCACCAGTTTGCGTTGCAGAAAATGCAGCGAGCCAACTGTATCCACAGGCTCCACACAGATGCACATGGAGGGTGCCGGCAGGGGAACTGGGTGTAGCGGACGCCAGCTGCAGAGGGGCGTAGTGGTAAGAGGTAAGGGGGGAAAGAAAGCAATGTACTTTTCCCAAGGAGACGCTCTAGGCTGCCAGAGCGGCCATTGCACCAGCGTAAGGTACGGTTAGGATTGCACTGTCAAGCTATTTAGCAGGAATCATCTATACCAGCAGTGGTCAAAGTCCGACTCGGACTTCGAAGCTGCAATAAGTGTTGGGGGGCGGGGTGGGGTGGGGGAGGAGCTGATGACAGGGCAACAATCGCGGCACCTTGGGCATTGAGGAGGATCAAGGAGGTCCAGAAGGGTTGGGGAGGCCCACTGCCACCTCCGCGGGCCTCCCTACTGCTGAAAACAGCTCCGTTGTAAAGTCAAAGCTTGCTTCCCATTTGATGCGAAACAGGAAGTGAGCTCCAATTTCACAATGAGCTACTTTCAGCATCGGGGCGGTCCGCGGAGGTGGCAGCGGGCCTCCCCAACCCTTCTGGACCCCTCTGGACTCCAGCAAGGTAGGGCACATGCCCCTCAATGCCTGCAGCACTGTGCTGTGGCACCGCCGAGCAATGGTTCCTGAGGCCATTCCTCTTGCGGGAAAATGGCCCTTTTTTGTGCTCTATGGTGAGTCGCGACCCACCATTTGAAGAGCACTGATCTGTAGTTCAGTGATACAGCAATAACTCTGCGTGCAGAAAATCCCAGCTTTGATCTGTGGCAGATCATATAGTTTCTGTCTGAAATACTGAGGAGCTGTTGCCATGGAGCTGGATGGACCAAAGGTCTGGCTTCATAAAAGGCAATAATAATATAATTACATTGTATTTATATACCGCCTTTCTTAGGTCACCAGATTTCTCTAATGACTATAACTCAAGGCGGTTTACATAGGCAGACTTTATTCGTAAACCCGAAGGTTTTTACAATTTTTACAGAAACGTTCTATCTTCCAAGAACTACACACATACAGATGGATCTTTCTGGATGTAGTCCTTCTTTCTGGCCACCCGTTTGTCTTCTGCTGGCTGATAAGCAGCTTCCCTGCTCCTACCAGAGAAGCAGCTGACGATAGAGTGCGCCCTCTTATCCGTGGGGTGGGGAATTTGTTCTGGGACTTTATGCAAATGCCAACATCTGAGGATGCTCCATTCCATAGTTGTATTACTAAGAAAATGGCAGAAATTGACTACACTTGCATTAAAATTTCCAAAATGTGCATGAAAAAAGGTGGCTGCTGCAGCCAGAGAGAGAGCGAGCGAGCGAGCGAGCGAGCGAGAGAGAGAGAGAGAGAGAGAGAGAGAGAGAGATGAAATGAAATGATGGGAAGCTACAGCAGGGTGGGTGAAAAATTCTCTAAACACATTTTCAATCCGTGGACAGTTAAATCTGTGGACACAGAGCTGCAGCCATAGCCATAGCCATAGCACGTCGGTTTGACTCTGTCGAGCCGCTGCTTCGGCGACTACACTGGCTGCCGGTTCTGTTCCGGGCCCAATTCAAAGTGCTAGTTTTGACTTTTAAAGCCCTTTACGGCTCGGGTCCGGGGTATTTGAGGGACCGCCTTCTTCCATATAATCCAACCCGTACTCTTAGATCATCTGGGGGGGCCCTCCTGACTGTGCCGCCACCAGGAGAAGTGAGAGGGGTGGCGGCCAGGAAGAGGGCCTTTTCGGTGGTGGCCCCCCAACTCTGGAACACCCTCCCCTTAGAATTGAGAACTGCTCCCTCTTTGTTTATATTTCGGCGGGGGCTGAAGACCTTTTTATTCCAAAAAGCTTTTAATTGTTGACAGGCTGGCTGGTTATTATAACCCACGGGGCTTGTTGTTTTTATATTGTTTTTAAATTTGTTTTTAAATGTGTTCTTAATTTTTGATTGTATTGTTTAATTCTGTTTTAATTGTTTTTAATTGTGAATTGTTATATTGTTTTTATATCTATATTGTAATGCCGCCTTGGGTGCCTTCGGGCACAATAAGGCGGGGTACAAATCTAATAATAAATAAATAAATAAATAAATCTCTCAGCGTGCCAGAGTAGGGCAATGTCACTGCGCCCCTAAGCACTGCTGATCTGCCCCTGCGTCGCCCAGCCACCCCCCCCCATGCCCAGAATCACTCCATTGAGGAGCAAGGGAGGGTGGGGTGCCTGGGTTTGCCGCTCCACTGTGCCCTGCCACAGCCGGCACCCACCGCTTCGCCTCCCGTTGTGGCACCCTCTGTACGCCTCTCCACGGAGCCTGCAGAAACAGTGGGCTCACTGTACTTTGGCAGGTTTCTTTTTTAAAACTAAATAAATCCACTACAGTACCACTGAGTGAGAGGGGGCAAGGGCCCCTGGGGTGGGAGGAAGGGGCCAATGAGATGCTTCTCCTCCCGAAGAGGTGAGCTCTTTTGGCCCATCTGCTCTTCTTTGACATCGTACGGCTCTAAAATGGGGCCTGGAGTGGCAGGAGGGCATGTCAGCGGACAGGGAAGGGATGGGGAGCTCCACCCCTGGGCGGAGCGTTTGCTGAGTGTGCCACTGAACTCTGCTCAGGCATGCAGTTCATGGGAGATGAACAGCTCAAATAGCAGTTAAAACAGATAAAAGGAAGTACTTTTTTACCCAGCGGGTAGTTAATCTGTGGAACTCTTTGCCACAGGAGGTGGTGATGGCATCTGCTTCTGGATGCCTTTAAGAGGGGATTGGATGGATTTCTGGAAGAAAAGTCCATCGTGGGCTATAGGCCATGATGGATTGTGCAACCTCCTTACATTAGTAGTAGGCTACTTCAGAGTACCGGGTGCAAGGGAGTGGCAACAGGATCCAAGCATCTTGTTGTCTCATGGCTCCCTGGGGCACCTGGTGGGGCCGCTGTGAGATACAGGAAGCTGGACTAGATGGGTCTTGGCCTGATCCAGCAGGGCTCTTCTCATGTTCTTATGTTCTTATGGGAGATCCTGGTGAGCTTTTTCCAAAACACAAAGAACTCATTTGTTGCCTGGATTGTGACGGCTTCATGAGAGCAGGTCAGGCTGACTGGGATCCAGCTGCAGAGAACCTTCCAAGAAAACCTTGCCTTCTTTTCCAGCTTCTGCCTTCTGCTGGCATGATATTTCAAAGGATAATTTGACCAGTGGAGAATTGGGGGAGATCCGTTTCCCTCCCTAAAGGAGTCCGCCTCACAATGGCAGTTCTCACTTTGGGATTTGGCTCCCAGCCTTTTGCTGCCGCGTCTGTCTTCAAGAGGAACGATGGGAAAATAAAAGGCCCTTTAACACTTCTTGCACTCAATCGGTGAGCAAACATAATTCTGCTTCAAGCCTCGGAGGACACAAGCCTGAAGTCTGAATTTAGCATCCCGAGTGTTATGAAATAAAACATCTTACACAGTTCACAGCACGCCGGGTCTCGGTCAGGCCTTGCCCTGACTTCTCCACTTGGTTTAACTTGGCCTTGATGTGATTTTGAAGGTTTGCATGTGACATCTGCATATGCGGCTCATGCATACTATAATAGATGTCAATCCCGGCTTGAGAGGTCACATAAGAAAGGACAGAACTTGGAATCACAATTGCCCATCCTCCTTCTGCCCTGTGTGTCGTCTGAGTAACAGCTTGAAAAGTGCCCTAAAGTCCTGCAATTTAATTCCCCCAGAAATTGCCAAAAAACAAACCGAAATACTGTTGGAGGCATTGTAAGACATGGCTCAGCTTATCACCTTCCCATTCTCACATACGCAGCAGTGCCCTGACTGCTCTGAGGGACCCTTTCACACAGGAAATAAATCAGCGAGCCCATCTCCTCATGCAGACACAGTGGCCTAAGACAGTGGTGTCATCTAAATGATTTAAGAACAGGTACTCACTTTTGATTGGCACGTGTTGGGACCCGCCCACTGGAAGTAACGTCATAAGCCAGAAGTGAGGTCGTGGCAGGAAGTGACATGAAAAAAGCCCTTTTTGAGGACTCAGACAATTTTAAACTGACCCAACAGTTGCAACAGTATTCCACAGCACCCCCAGAACATGTTAAGGAGGCCTGGCATCATGTTAAAGTGACCCAAAACCCCAGAGCAGCTCATTTTTCAGTGGCAAGGCAAGGCAAGGCTCCACTCACTGCCTGCCGGCCTGCCTGGCTCTGAGAACATGCAGGCAACTCAAACGTGCAGGAAATTCAAACGTTGCAGGGGGCGGAGTCGATGAGTGGGCAGGCGAATGGGCGGGGCCAGCCATAATCCTAGAAACCGGTACTCGCGTACCCCCGTGTACCCCCTGCATGACATCACTGGCCTAAGATCAACTCGCAGAGCACAATCTTAACCTGGAGAAAGTGTGGCTGGCACCAGGGCCACAGTAAAGCAGGTCTGGACCACTCTCTGAGTCAGGGAGGATGGTCCACGTCTGTGTGCTGGCCTCACTGACTCCAAACATACTTTATGGTGTCCCTTGCGCCCTCATGAAAACAAGAGAAGGAAGAAGTGCAACTGCGGTCACAGTGGATTTCATGCCACCAATTCCCCCCCGGGTGGCAGGCAGATTGAGCCAGTGGGGGCAGTGCCTGCCATGAGCAGCCACTGCAAGCTGCCTCCACCCACCCTCTGGAGTGTTCCTGGAGGTCATGCAGGTCGGACACACTTCTGTTGGGTCCCGGACAGACTGTTATTCTAAAAAGTGGGTCCTGGTGCTAAAAAGTTTGAGAATCACTGCTTCAACAGCTTCATATGGCAATAGATCGTGTAAAAATCCATATCTTCAATTACCGTAATACTGACACTGACTTCCACAGTTACATAAACAAAATTGCCCTGGGCCTTTAGCCACTATTAAACTGCCGCAACTTTGTTTTGCACTGCAAGCAAACCAGCTGGCTACAGAATGTTGCGGCAATAACAGTAACATTGTCTCTCCATTCATTCTAATTTATTTAAGCCATTTGTCATTAAAGATTATTTCTGCTGGAATCAATAAGCATTGTGCCTGATGAAAGATCGCAACATTTTTGGCCGCAGTAATTGTGGACAAGATGGGCCTGGGACCACAGCGTATTTATTTCCTTGTTCTCACGGTTAGAACCAGCCTTCTGTGTGCCAGTCGAGCAGACAGGGTTAGAGTCTAACTGAATCAGAGGAACCAAAATCCTGGTAGGTTCAGATATGAAACAATTCTTGGCATGCTTGCTGGCTGGCTCTATAGCTTATTCGCAGTCACAGACCTAAAGTCTCCTCCACAAATTGGCTCTATGGATGGATCACTGATACATTTTGCTGCTCTCTTAAAGCCTGTAAAGAACGTGAAGGAAATGAAAGTGGAGATCTCTATTATTAATTCTTCTTCTTCTTCTTCTTCTTCTTCTTCTTCTTCTTCTTCTTCTT